>JBBDGP010000183.1:4215000-4587500 GCA_037952835.1 Lithobates septentrionalis
TTTACGGGGATTGGATGAGAAGGTGTTAATAAGAGTTGTAAAATAGGTTTGCTTGGCAGTGTGGAGGAAAGAATAGTATTTTTGGAGGGCAGATTTGTATTGATTGAAGTCTTTGAGAGACTTAGTCTTGTGCCACAGACGCTCAAGAGCACAACTACGTTTTTTGAGACTTTTGGTGTCATCTGTTTGCCAGGGTTGTAGGGGTCGAGGCCTGATTCTGCGTGTAGTGAGGGGAGCGAGCTTGTCCAGGGTGGTGGACAGAGATTTATTGTAGATGAATGTGGCTTGCTTGGGGCAGGACAGGGGAGAGATTTTGTCATAGAGGTGGTCAGTAGCAGAATAGAGGAGAGAGGAGTTGAAGTTGCGAAAGCTTCTACGGGTGATGGTTATCTACTATATCTATATTACTGTAGGTTATCTCTGTATTTCTGACTTCTGAGTGTGCTCACTTCTGTCCCCTGGAGTAGCCTTAAGTGGGGTACACACACTATAAGAAAGTCGGGGGAACGTTTGTTCGTTTTTTTTGATGTTTCACAGTAAATCGGAACCGATGAACGAAAATTTTCGTACTACAAAGGCTTTTTTTTTTTTTTGTTTATTGTTTCTGATCATGCGCAGTCCTTCTTTTCTTTTTTTCTTCTTGTACGAAAACGGTACACATTAAACGAAAATCGTTCGTTCTGTTCCCACACGAGAAAAGTTTTGGAGTTTGTCCCTTCAAGAATTTTCATACGAAAATTCAGGATCGGCTGTCGAAAGTTGTTCACACTATACGAAAATCATACGCAAATTCTTTGGGCGAAAATGTTCACCCAATTTTCTTTATAGTATGTGTGCGAACCTCTAATGCTGCGTACACACGACCGGACTTTCCGTCAGAGTAGACTCTGACGGTCTTTCCGACGGAGTTCCTCTGAAACGGACTTGCCTACGCACGATCACACCACAGTCCATTCGTTTAGAATGCAATGACGTACGACGGGACTAGAGGAAGGAAGTTCAATAGCTGCCTTTGCGTCGTTTTTGGTCCATCGGACTAGCATGCAGATGAACAGTTTTCCCGATAGGAATTGAGTTCGTCGGAAAAATTTGAAACATGTTCTATTTCTAGGTCCATCAGAATTTTAGAAAGAAAACGTCCGATGAAGCCCACACACGATCGGAATGTCCGACGGAATGATTCCATCGGACCTTTTCTGCCGTAAAGTCCGGTCGTGCGTACGTGGCCTAAGGCTCATACACAAACAAGCAAACATTTTCGTCCAAAGAATTTTCGTAAAGTGTGTACGTAACTTTTGACAGCCAATTCCGAATTTGTGTAGGAAAATTCTCGAAGGGAGAAACTCCAAAATCTATCTCGTGCTGGAACAGAACAAACTATTTTTGTTTAACCCCTCCCCAACCAGCCGCCGCAGTTATACTGCGGCAGGTTGGCTCCCCTGGGCAAACCGTTGTAGCTATACGCCAGCTCGCCTTTTGACCACTAGGGGGCACGTGTGCCGCCGATGCGCATGCCCAGCGGTCACCGTGGGCGCCTGCGATTGCTCCACACAGAGACAGAACGGAGATGTCAATGTAAACAGACAGATCTCCGTGCTGTCAGGGGTGAGGAGAGCGATCTGTTGTTAATACTAAGTATGAACAACGATTGCTCTCCTCACCCAGATAGTTCCATCCCCTCACAGTTAGAATCACTCCATAGGTAACACAGTTAACACCTTGATTGCCCCTACTGTTAACCCCTTCCCTGCCAGTGACATTTACACAGTAATCAATGCATTTTTATAGCACTGATCACTGTATAAATGCCAATGGTCCCAAAAATGTATCAAAACTGTCCGATGTGTCTGCCATAATGTTGCAGTCCCGATTAAAAATCGATGATTGCTGCCATTACTAGTAAAAAAAAAAAAATAATAATAAAAATGCCATAAATCTTTCCACTATTTTGTAGATGGTATTACTTTTGCGCAAAACCAATCAATATACGCTTTGTGATTTATTTATTAATTTTTTTATTACCAAAAATATGTAGAAGAATACATATCGGTCTAAATTGAGAAAAAAATAGCTTTTTTTAAAAAAAAATTGGTTATTTATTCTAGCAAAAAGTACAAAATATTGTGGTTTTTTTTTCAAAATTGTCGCTCTTTTTTTATTTATAGCGCAAAAAATAAAAACCGCAGAGATCAAATGCCACTAAAACAAAGCTCTATGGACATAAATTTTGTTTGTGTACTACCTCGCATGACCACGCAATTGTCAGTTAAAGCAATGCAGTGCCCTATCGCAAAAAATGGCCTGGTCATTGAGCAGCCAAATGTTCCGGGGCTGAAGCGGTTAATGTATACCGTTTTTTGTATAATTTTCGTTCATATGTTCCGATTTACTGTGAAACATCGAGAAAAATCGGACGAACGTTCACCCGATTTTCTTATAGTATGTACCTCACTTTAAGCTTCATGTATGCTGGACATTTGTAAACCTCTTGTAAATGATGTAACTTGACAGCTAGTAACCGACATGAAAAAAAATGTCCGTTTTGCCACTTTCACATGCCGTGTTTAGGGGTGTTATTAAGCATTTTCGTTTAGAAGCGTTTTTATTAAGGAATCATTTCTGACCATTTGCAATGGCAAAATATCGACTTTCTGGAACCCTGTATTCTCTCTCGCCTGTTTTTTAGGGGGAATATACAAGCAAGCCACAAATAAGCGGTCAGCTGCAAGACATGACCAGTTTGAACATACAAGTTAGGTGTTGTTGCTGTAACCCTAATGCATAAGAGAAAAAAGGGGGAGGAAATACCCGGTGGAGGAATACCGGGTAAAGGGTTACTTTCAGCAACAAGAATAGGTCAAACATGAATTATCAAAAAATTGTGTATGGGCTCTTTCACCCAGACGTGTCCGTGTACGGAGCGAGCTCTGCTCATCGGGGGATCACTCCGTCGACGGACCTGTCAGAGCGCCACTCTCTCCTATAGGGGATCGGATGAAGACGGACCATAGAGTCCGTTGTCACCCGATCCGATCCGCAGACGGATGGAAAGGTAGGTTTTTCCTCCGTCACACTTTTTCGGAACGGAGCGGGTCGGATGTCAGAGGACATGTCACCGCTGACATCCGACGCTCCATAGAGGTCTATGGAGCGTCCATTCAGGTCCGCCTAAAAAACTGACAGGCGGAACTGAACGGATCGTCCGTGTGAAAGAGGCCTATGAAATTTATTGTTTACAAATATAATACATTATATCAAAAGATTACATTAGAAAAAGTGCAGTGTTTAAAAAGCTTAATTAGCTATAATGTGGCAATGGGTACTCGCCACAAACAATCAACAAACAAGACAAACATATAACATAAAAGGACAACACTGAACACTGTCCGGACGTTTTGGCATTAACCCGCAGTCAGTCACCAGTTTAAATAACTTCAGAAATAATTTAATAAAGAGGAGTCTTATGGACCCCTATATACTGTAATTGTTAATGGCTTTTTCTAATGTAATCTTTTGATATAATGTATTATATTTGTAAACAATAAATTTTACACAATTTTTTGATAATTCAAGTTTGACCTATTCTTGTTGCCGAAAGTAACCCTTTACCCAGTATTCCTCCACCGGGTATTTCTTCCCCCTTTTTTCCCTGACACACAACTTGCCTGTATCCCCCCCCACCCTGCTGTTTTGCAGTGTGGATCAGCCTCCCGGAACATTGCGCACAGATGGGGAACGTACTACCCCACTATGGAGAAGGAGGAAACAAAGGAGGCTGATTTATGTTAGTGTTTTGACTTTGCTGTCGTCTTACTAATGTTTAGCCTACTTTGTTCACAAATACTCTAATATGCAGTAAAAATAAAAATTGGTTGCAGCCTCTTTGATGGAGTTTCATGAAAACGTGTATTGCACAGAGCCTAACGCACATAAACCCCCATGCACTTACAATGCGCCACACTCAAACCACAAAGGTGTGAGCCGGTCCTTAGAGCAGAGAACAAGTGCCTGCTGGTATCTTTGTTAGCTAATATGCTCTGTGACTCTAACTTCAGTATTTACTCTGTTACAATGGGCCTGAATTCAGGTCATAGTAACCAAGTGAACCTGTTATCATAAGAGACACATATAGGAGGGAGGGTGTTGTGACTTGTATAGAGAAAAGCAGGCTTTTTGTGGGCTCTGTCCATAGGATGTGTACAGTTTTACCTCATTATTTGGTTGCTCACTCTATGGGTTTAGCTTTGTATATGGTTGTCTTATTTGCTATGTATTATTTTACTTGTCGGACAATTGAGTGAAAGAAAGCAGTGCAATGGTGGGGGCTCCTCTCCAGACTCGTGTACTGAGCAAGTACACATTGAGCTCCATGCAAGTCTCTCATTTCCAATGTGCAAAAACTCCTGCTAAGACTTCTTTTACACTGAGGCGGTTTTTAGGCGTTATAGCGCCTGAAAACCGCCTTCCATACATTTCAGTGTGACTTTTCACACTGGGGTGGGACGTTAGGAAAAGTCCTTCAAGCAGCATCTTTGGGGCACTTTAGGAGCACTGTATTTAGCACTCCCAAAAACGCCCTTGCCCATTGAAATGAATGGGCAGCGCTTCCAAAGCACCTGTAAAGTGCTTCGGAAGCGCCTTAACACGGGCGCTTTTAACCCCTTCTTTGGGGTTAGAAGTGCCCCGCTAGTGGCCGAAAAGCACCACTTAAACATCGCTAAAACGAGCTGCGCTTTAGCGCTGCCACAGTCCCAGTGTGACAGGGGTCTAATAGTTTTAAAGCTGGGTTCATACTATTGCGAGACACCCGATCACAGTCTCCTGACATATGAATTGGATGTGGGGAAATCTGCATCCAGTTCATATGTCAGGAAACTGTGATCGGCTCTCAATTGAGTCAGTTCACACATCTCCGGGATGGCTGAGATGCGAATTGCACAGGAGTCCTGTGCGTCTTCTGGTCCGTTCAGGTCTGAATTCAGCCAAAAATTCGGACAGAAATCGGACCTGAAACGGTGAACAGGGACACACCGGACTCCTGCTGTGAGCCGCTCCGCACAGCAGTATGAACCCAGCCTAGCTAGATCTTCAGCCTCATTTTTTTGTACTGCTTTTTGAAAAGGTGTGCAATATCCTGTCTGGTTTTTGTGTTGTGCTTTTTTTTTTGCTGTCCACAACAATGGGAAACCTTCCCAACATGAACACAGAAAGCATTACAAAAATGGCAAGTATTGTAACTGCCCGCTTTATCTTTTTTATATAGCAAACTGGCATAGAGGGAGTACTGAAACTTCTATTGTTGATCCTTCTAGTTCCCTAGCTGTTATTCTGACTCATATTTCTCACAGTACAGGTTTTCTTTAAGGCCTGTTCCACACCTATGCATTTTTTAGTGCATATTCAGTTTTGCAGAAACACACTAAAGGCCATTTATCATGGTTTCCAATGGATGTAGTTTACATCTGTGCATTTTATGGGAAGGGCCAAGGATTTTTGTTCTGGTTTTTGGTTCCATAGACTTAAATGGATCAAAAGCGTGTATTGAAAAATGCAACCCGCTTAGGTGTGAATCAGGCCTAAAGCCCAACTCCTAGAATTAGAAAGTGACAGGGCTCAATGCTTGTTTTGTCTGGGGTGTCAGAATAGGACAAATTACCTTATTTCTTGCTCTAGCAGTGCGACCGGTTGTCTGCAGCCTCTTTGCTCAGCCACTGTTTCATTCTCAAGGGTAACAGCCCTGCATTGTACTGTATATGATGACACCGAGGGACCCCCCGCGGACCAGAGATTTGAGAAGAGGGCAGCACTGGAGCGGGGGAAATGGGGGTAATGCCTGTTCCCGTACCCCCCTAGAAATAACAAGACTGTAACCCTTTCTAAAATCCTAGAATTGGGCTTTAAATATGTGACCCTTTCCTATTCAGTTTCCTAATTACATTATGCAGAGTTCCAAAGATGTATTTTTCCATTAAACTTAAAATGCATTTCTGATTTTTTTTTTTAAATCTTTTTTTTTCTTTCTGCTTTTCTGGACAACTAACTTTACAGGTTAGAAAAAAAATAGAACTTACAGACTTATAGTTGATGCTATGTGTGTGTGTGTGTGTGTGTGTGTGTGTATATATGTGTGTGTATATATATATATATATATATATATATATATATATATATGTGTATATGTGTGTGTATATATATATATATATGTATATATATATATATAATGTATAAGGGAGTTGTTTACTAAAACTGGACAGTGCACAATCTGGTGCAACTCTGCATAGAAACCAATCATCTTCCAGTTTGTATTGCTAAAGCTTAATTGAACAAGCTGAAGTTAGAAGCTGATTGGCTACCATGCACAACTGCACCAGATATTGAGTGCTCCAGTTTTAGTAAATCTACCCCAAAGTGTAACCACAAGTTGTTTACATCTTGAAGTTTTCTTTTTCTTTAATACATATTTTTATTCTTAAGAGTTAATTAACTTGCTTAGTTAACCGCTTGCCGACCAGCGCACGACGATGAACGTCAGCACATAGGCACGGTTGCGCAAATGGGTGTACCTGTACGTCCCCTTTAAGACACGGATTAGTGGGTCCACCCGCCGCATACTCCGTGACCGTGCGGGCAGGTCCCGCGGACTCTATGTCCGCCAGGGGCCCGCGATCATGACATGGAGCGACAGAATGGGGAAATGCTTATGTAAACAAGGCATTTCACTGTTCTGCCTAGCAACATGACAGGGATCTGTCATCGGGAGCAGTGATCTCTATCATGTTGTAGTGAACCCCCCCCCCCCACAGTTAGAATCGCTCCCTAGGACACACTTAACCCCTTGATCGCCCCCTAGTGTTTAACCCCTTTCCTGCCAGTGTCATTTACACAGCAATCAGTGCATTTTTATAGCCCCAAATATGGTCCCAAAATAGTGTCAAAAGTGTCTGTCATAATGTCATAGTCACGATAAACATCGCAGATCGCCGCCATAAATAATAAAAAAATAAATAATAATAATAAAAATGCCATAAATCTTTCCCTTATTTTGTAGACGCTGTAACTTTGGCGCAAATCAATAAATATACGCTTATTGCAAATGGTTTTTTTTTTGTAGAAGAATACATATTGGCCTAAACCTGAGAAAGATATTAGTTTTTTTATATATATTTTTGGGGGATATTTATTATAGCAAAAAGTAAAAAATATTATTTTTTTTCAAAATTGTCACTCTTTATTTTGTTTATAGCACAAAAAATAAAAACCGCAGAGGTGATCAAATACCACCAAAAGAAAGCTCTATTTGTTGGAAAAAAAGGACGTCAATTTTTTTTGGGTACAGTGTCGCACGACCGCGCAATTGTCAGTTAAAGCGACGCAGTGCCGTATTGTAAAAAGTGCTCTGGTCAGGAAGCGGGTAACACTGCAGTTTCCACGTATGGTAAAGGGAGACTAAAAACTTTACTGTGTTTTAGGGGGCAGGCCTGTAAATGAAAGTATATAGTGATTTTTTTTTTTAAATAGTTCTACAGTACGGAAGGCTTAAAGCCCCTTGCAGGCTCTGTGCTATTGCAAAGATGTCCCTTTCCTGGAGCCACTACAAAATCTAAGAGGAAATCTCTACAGTGAGGGGAATTCTAGATTAAGTGTCCGTCTTAGAAGATTAACCACTATATTTTGTTCTGGTGACAACATTTTGAATTTTCTACCACTATGTGCCACAGTGGGTACACACTATAAGGAAATCGGGCAAACGACCATCCGATTTGCCTAGTTGTTTCACAGCAAGTCAGAACCGAGGAAGGAAATAATGTATGAAAATTCTCCTGCAACAAAGGCTTTTTCTTTTTCTTTATTGTTTCTGATCAGGCGCAGTCCTTTATTTCTGATTATTTCTTGTACAAAAACGGTGCACATTAGACGGAAATCAATCGTTCTGTTCCTGTACAAGAAAACTTCTGGAGCTTGTTCCTTCGGAAATCTTCGTTCGGAAGGTCGGAATCAGCTGTTGAAAGTTGTGTAAACACTATCAGAAAATTGTATGATTGAACTTCGGAAGAAAATGTTCGCCCAATTTTCTCAGTGTGTATGAGCTTTAACAATGGTCACCAAAATAAAAAGAGAGGGTAAATCTATGCAGTGGGAACACTGACAGCAATGAAAGCCATGTACCTGCATTGCATAGAGAAGTAGAGAAACTCAGTTATGACATCCCTGGGTCTAAAATAAGATATGTAATGAAAACAGGTCTTATTTCAAAATGTATTAGCATCGTGATAAAAGGAAAAGTAGGAATCGTGAAACACAATACATAAGCATTAAACTTCAGCTTTAAAAGAGCATTCCAGGTTTCCTGGCACTTTAAATATTTAGTTTTGGCCTAGCTCTTAGGCTGTCATATACTGTATGTACAGTAAGTGGATGATGTTATGATTTCCACCTTATTTCTCATATTCATTGAAAAAATAGAAGGCTTCCCCTATATGGCAGAGATGCGGTACAACCAACTTTCTCTATATCTGACTGTAGAGGGGGAAGTGTCTGGTATTGCTGCCAGAACACAGCGCTCCTTACTGTACATAGCACAAGCTATTCCAGTAGCCAAAATCACCAATTTGAAGGGAAAATTTTATTAAAGGTAGAAATCCTATTTTTTTTTCATGAGGCTGGTTCACTTCTGTAGCTTAGTGCATTTTTAAAGGGGAAACTATAGCAACCTATTCACACCTAAGCTTGTGTGTTACCATGCGTGCCTGTATCACTGTGGCTACCAATATCCTTTTTTTTTAAAGACTCTGGCCCCTTTTATACAGGTGGTTTGTCGGTCTATTTTTTGACCAAAACAGACAGCAATACATGTTTATGGGTCCACCTCCATATGCCCACCTCCTGGGTTCCCTTCAGGTCCATCGGACCAAACTGAAAAGGGTTGTGTTCGGGTCCACGATTACTGAATGAAGTGAAGGTTGGCAGCTATAGGTGGGCGCAAGTCCGCCTACATCTGCTCACAGCCATAGGCATCGCATTGGAAAATTGGACATGGACATGGTCAACACAAATGTAACAGCCATACTGTTCTAATCTCACCCAGCAAGGCATCTGTCTCAGAATTTTCCTACTGAGAATGAATGGACAGCGCTCAGGTGAAAGGATCAATGTTCGTTGCATTTACACTGACCCCTTAGACCTTCCCTTCCAAGTTCTTTTAATGAAGAATTCTGGGCAAAATTTTTATTTTCTCATGTGGTGGGGCTGTGCCTGAACTGCATTGGTTAACTGCTCGTTTTGTCCAGGGACGCAAGAAAAAGCTATACTTACCTGACCCTTTGGAAAAACCACGCTTCCCCATGACCAGCGGTGGACTGTTCCTGCTGTCCTCACGTCCAGAGCCGATCTGTGGGTGTGATGACATCAGGAACAGTCCATTTACAAGACTGCTAGTGTGCGGGCGGGGGACAGCAGCGGCAGGGATCGGTCTTGCGCTCACAGGATTGGCAGATTAGGTAAATATATCTCCTCTCTAGAATCCCCCTAGACAAAAATTAGCAGTTAACCAATGCAGTACGGGGACATCCCCACTGCATGGGAAACAATAACAATTTTGCCTTGAGTTCTTCTTGTCAGAAACCTTTCTTGAGAGAAACAGAGGCTGGCATTGCTGATAATGGGTCATTTTGGCAGTTATGCTGACCCTCAGTCTTTACTACTTTGAGTCACTACCTAGAACAAGTATGCAAATGAGGACTTAGCCCTTCAGTGACTCAGAGAACCCTGAAGCCAGAGGATTAGGTTATTGGGTAAGTACCATTTATTTTTAGAAGAAGATCAACAGTGGCAGCCCCATATTTCTCAGAAAAGGTTTACTTTAAAGCTGAACTCCAGGGAAAAGAAAGATCCTCCATGCAGAGGGGCTGCTCCTGCAGAGCAAGGGTTAAATGCTTCTTTTGGGGTAACTAGGGAAAAAGCAGTTTCACTTACCCGATCTTTTGCTCCCCTTTACTGCTAGGCTGGTCCCACAGCCTCTTCTCCCTTACACTTTGTCGGTCGCAGGTTCTGTGATGTCATCAAGTACAATGCAGAGCCCATAGTATGCTGAGGGACAATCCACCACTGAAGCGCAGGGGAGTAGAGAAAAGTGTGGGTTGGCAGGTGATCGGGTATGTAAAATTGCGTTTTATGGTACCCTAGACGAGTATTTAACCCTTGCATATGGAGCAGTCTCGCCCTAAAGGAAAATGTTTTCTTTTTCCCTAGAGAAAGGAAAATGGCGTGCTCACATTGATGTTTCTGCAGATTCTCTCTTCTGTGAGAAAATAAAAGCAAATATTTAGTTCACTTTGAATACCAGTCATAGGCAGATGAAATAGGTAAACAGAAATTATTTTTTTGTATGATTGGAATTTGAAGAAAATAAATGCAAATATTTAGCTAGCTAATTTATTTTGAATTAAAATCAATAGTACATCTACGCAAAGCAGAATTTTACACATTCAAAGGACTTTCCAATAAGAGACTATACAAGATTATATCTTTTATCATCATCCAATAATTTCATGTAAGGAGAACCTGTAAAACTTCAACTTGCTGGTCTTCACCAAGGGTCTAATACCTGCCATCATGCAACTCCTGGGAGCAGAAGTAATTCTTAGATCTGTGGATTCAGATGATGGTGGCCTCTATCAATGGTTGGAGGCAGGTAATCAACCTTCTGGCAGGCTCCCATGCATGCTACGTTTACTCATTGCTCATGTGGTCTGGAACAAGGATTCCTTGATGGAAGTCTGCTCATGTCCTTAGAAGTAATGAACACATATTTAGGTAAGAAAGGATGCTGTATTATTTGGGCAGGTGATAACCTGTAGATTCACTATATACATACTGCTTGTGGAGTAGCTACAGAGCATTCAGGGAAATCCAGATTATATATATTTAATGCTAAGCTGGTTTATTTTCTTTAGACCTTCCTTGTTATTGATAGTTTTATGCACAGTGATTAGGAAGGGGAAAGCCGAAGGAAGTTCCACTCTACTGCTCAGTTTCTGATGCCCCCAGTGGAGACAGCGAAGCTTGTCAGCAAGATCCTTTCTGCCTGCACGTTCCAAGGCATCCTGCAGAATCTTAGTCTTGTTCAGATCGTTCCAGGCCTTCTCATACCTGCATGTGCACAAACTCAAGTCAGTGTTTGAAAGCCATTAAAGAAAACGGGAGTTGCCATTGCAGACTTTGTTCCGCCAAAGCTGGTTGGCTGGCTATCTTTTTAAAGTAATGGCTTCAATGCATTCTGAGTCACTGATGCAGACCATGTATGCAGGTCACGAAAGTCAGAATAAAGCATAAATTCATTATCTGCATGCTGTTTTGAGTCAGTGATTCAAAGTATTGAAGCAACAACAGCCTGTGTTTCTCTTGTGAAAGGTTTTCCTAATTTTCTTCCCATGCAAAATCTTTCTATGTTATGTCTGTAGCTTGAAAAAAAAAAAACAATACATCAATCAATACTAGACTGCCACCTAGTCACTAATTCATTGAGGGGAACAGAAGCTGCTGTTAGGACAGATGTGAAAAAATATAGGCCTATATTTTTTCTGTAAATTTGGGGTTTAATTTTTTATGTGAACATTCCACTTGGTAGGCACTTTTCACCAGCCAGCTTCAACAGGAGTCTAATCATGCATGCACATTCAGATCTTAACAAAAGTTGACTGCACCATCAGATATGGACACATCCATAACATAACTAGATATTTCCCTCCATTGGCTTACGATCGCCCATTGCATAAACTTCAAAATATTAAAAACTTCATACAAAGTCATCCACAATTCTGCCTCAAACTTAAATCGCCATCTTGTCTTAAATTTCACTCAAACGGCCCTCTTCACTCCTCCCAAGGTCTCCGAATCACTTGCCTTCTTGTCACCTCCTCCCATGCTCACCTCTAGGGCTTCTCCAGAGCCTCTCCCATCCTCTGGAACTCCCTTCCTCAATGTGTACTGCTATCTCCCACTTTGTCTGCCTTTAGGCGATCCATGAAAACTCATCTGTTCAGGAAAGCTTATCTGCCTCAGGCCCTGTTCACACCTGAGCGTTTTGGAGCTCGAAGCTCCAAAACGCTGGAGCTTAATTTCTGTGGTGTTGTTTCACATCTCCACTCCAAGTCACCTAAAGCTCAAAAAAGTTTTGGAGCTTCTTTCATAGCTTGATTTGGGCAGATTGGTGTTTTTCCCCCACAGAAATGCATTGAAACATGCTCTTTGCACATTTTTGCACATTTTGTTGCAAATTTTTCTGCCCAAATGCAAAAAAAAAAAAACTAAAACTAAATAATAATAGTAATAATAAATAGAAAATACTAATAAATAATATAAATAAATAATAATAACAAACAATTTCCCTAAAATAAATAAATTACCCCAACTCTGTTTTATATTTTTTTTATTAGGGTTAACCTCTAACCCAAGTGTTTATTTATTTATTATTAATATTTATTTATTTAGTTATTTTTGTTGGGGGTTAGGGTTAAACTCTAACCCTACTCCTAACCAAAAATAAATAAATACCAGGAAGAGGATGAAGCAGAGGAAAAAGCTGAGAAAACATTGTAACAAATGATGAAACAGATGAAAATGTTCTGTTTTGGTTAATATAAAAAAGTAAAACCAAAAAAAAAAACGGTTTGCAAAAATGCGCAACAAGACGCCAGAAAAAAACGCAACGCTCAGGTGTGAATGCAGCCTCAACCTGAAACTGAAGTTCTATTTTCTTCATCAGCTGACCCCTCACCGTTATTATCTTTGGTGTCACTAGCCTTTGTTTTTTTTAAATTTTAATCTCGTCCTGTCTGCTGCACACATTTATGGGACCTCTTGGCGGTTGGGCTTTAACGCAGAGAGGCTGCATATATGTGGTCCTATTAAAACACAAAATTATGCTGAGAGCACGTGCCCTGCATGCTCCCAGCACAGTCACTGCTGGGGATCGGAAAGCACCCAATGCATACTTGTGATTGGAAGCTTTCTGCTCATGTGACAGACAATCACAGTGGTCACATGACCCAAATGCCCACCTTCCAACATCTAGAAGTTCTAAAAAGGCTGGGAGTTGGGGGCGAGAAGGGAATAAGCTCCTGCAAGCAGGGCCCACCTTACCCTCTTGTCTTGAATTTTATTGCAACTATACAATATCCCTATTTTGTAAAGCACTGTGCAAACTGCTGGTGCTATATAAATGCTGTATAATAATAATAATATTATGAGAATTTGAAGAGACACAACATATTACCTGCTAAATGCCATTGTAACACAACTGTATCAGCACATGCAGGTTCCTGTTTGTGTCTTCTGTGAATGCTGGCTGTCATGCATACTCAGAACACGTATGCAGGGAAGGAGTCACAGACTGTGTGTTCTTATGACTATTAAAGCATAATTGATAGACATGTGCACAGCCAAAAAATTTGTTCATTTTCGTTTCATTAGTTTATTTTTTTTTTTCGTTTTTCGGGTCATTCGTTATGATCGCGATTCGTAAATTCGTTCATTCGTAAATGCGTTCGTTCGTACATTCGTAAATTCGAGCATTCGTTCATTCGTACATTTTTACATTTGTTCATTTGTAAATTCGTACATTCGTAAATTCGTAAAATCGTACATTTGTAAATTAGAAAATTCGGAAATTTGTAAATTCGAAGTTTGAAAATCCAAAAACCCGAAAATTCAAAAATCTGAAATAGTAACTACCGTATATACTCGAGTATAAGTCGAATTTTTCAGCACATTTTTTTGTGCTGAAAGTGCCCCCCTCGACTTATACTTGAGTCAAGCACTTTTCTGCAGCAAATTTGGTGTGCAAACCCAGTGGAACTGGTACCATAACATATCCAAAGCTGAAGTTCCTAGCACTAAGCACTAAGTGGCCCCGAGATACGGGGCCCCAAAATCGGTTCGGAAAATGTCATTCTCTGCTACAGAAAAGTGCTTGACATTTTCTGAACCGAATTCTGGGCCCCATATCTCAGGGCCACTTAGTGCTAGGAACCCCAAATTTGGTGTGAAAACCCAGTGGAACGGGTAACATAACATATCCAAAGCTGGTGTTCCTAGCATCAAGTGGCCCTGAGATACGGGGCCCCAAAACCGGTTCATCAAATGTCATTCTCTGCTGCAGAAAAGTGCTTGACATTTTCTGAACTGAATTTTGGAGCCCTGTATCTCGGGGACACTTGGTGCTAGAAACCCCAGCTTTGGAAATGTTACGGTGCTAGTTCCACTGGGTCTGCACACAAAATTTGGGGTTCTTAGCACTAAGAGGCCCCGAGATACGGGGCCCCAAATTCGGTCAACTGTGTCCATCTGCAGCAATGTCATTTCGGGACCCTTTGGGTTCAGAGACCCCAAATTTTGGCTGCAGCCAGGGGGCATCTAGGAACCCTTAACTACCGAGTTTGAAGTTCAGGGGAACCTATGGCTGCAAATGGGCACAG
Organism: Lithobates septentrionalis; assembly: GCA_037952835.1. NCBI lineage: Eukaryota > Metazoa > Chordata > Amphibia > Anura > Ranidae > Lithobates > Lithobates septentrionalis. The sequence continues at coordinate 4,229,475 of JBBDGP010000183.1, forward strand.
TGAGGCATGCAAATGGGCACAGTGATGCTGCAAATGGGCATTGTTGACCCTCTTTTCCACTTACAGTAGCTGTGCATTTCTCACCCTCGTCTTATACTCGGGTCAATAAGTTTTTCCCAATTTTTTTGTAGTAAATTAGGGCCTCGACTTATACTCGGAACGACTTATACTCGAGTATATACGGTAACTATTAAATTATAGGCATTGTAATTTCCTTTCAAATTTGACTGTCAGTGAACGTAACAAATACGAATTTATCCGAAGTTACGAATTATCCAAAACGAATGCTGCATCTAAACAAATGGAACGGAACAAATTAATAATAAATAATAATAATAAAACTTGTTATTATTATTATTGTTATTTATTATTATTAATTCATTACGTTCCATTCCATTTTTCGGATCATTCATAACTTTGGATAAATTTGTATGTGTTACGTTCACTAACAGCCAAATTTGAAAGGAAATTACAATACCTATAATTTAAAAGTTACTAGTAATTACTAATAGTTAAGTTATTATTAGTTAACTATTATTTCAGATTTTCGAATTTACAAATTTACGAATTTACTAATGTACGAATGTACATTCGTAAATTGCGAATGTACGCATGTACGAATGTACGAATGCCCGAATTTACGAATGTCCAATTTTATCGAATTTACGAATATTCGGAAAAAATTTGTTAAACAAGTTTTCGTTAATTCGGATATTCCCGAATTAACGAATTTGTCGAAATTCGTTAAAAAACGAATTTGGAACGAAACAAATTGCACATGCCTAATAATTGAGTCTGTGTATGTGTGGAAGCCATCATTCACCAGAAATATAAACATGGGCTATCCTATAAAAGCCAAACAGACAGAACATCGTATTTCTATAAGCTATAAAAAAAACGAATTTTAGCTACACAGTAAATGTAGTCACTACATACTTAATCTTCATTTAAAATGTTCTCTTGTAAGCCCATCTATTGAAAGCAATTATAGCAGTCTGAATAGTACTTTTTAGATAAATGTGGTTATTCTTATGCTTTGGTGGAATGTTGCATTTACAATATTTTCTTTTTAAGAGACGCTTATGTGATCACATTGGCAGAGGGAGCTTTTATCTATAAGCACAAGCTGCTCCTGCATAGAGTTGATAAGCAATGACATGGTAATTACCAGCACTCTAGCATTTTCTGTGCCTGAATCTTCTTTTCCATTGAGGCGGTATGGAACTGTCTGATTTCCGGTCTGCTGAATCCAAGTTCTTGTGCAACAATGGTCCATTCAAAGCCCAGCTGGTTCCCAAGATCCTTTATGGACTTCAGGTTAATTACTGCATCCTGATTCACGTAACAAGAAATAAGTGTCAGCAATTCACAAGTTGTTCATTCTCCCTGGATGTGCACTTTTGTTGGCTTGTAACATTCCTTCCTGACAAATTATTTCTTGAAATGTGCTAACGGACAAAACAATTTTTACCGGTTTAATGTTATATTTATGTGTTACTGTAAAAAAAAAAAATCATTTCAATATTCATGTTCATATTAGATACACCCAGGTCTCCAGGTTGTTACTGTTGTGCATATGCTTATGAATTTTCGATATACTATATAAAATAACAGAGTATAATGCAAAATGTTGAGTTTATTAAAAATATCATCCTCCCTGCACTGGCTAGCTCATTGTATCAAATATTCTTGCCCTGAAATTCTCACTTGCATGAAAAGGAATGGTCATAGGGATGGCCTTATCAGATATCCTTCTTGTGATCAAAAGGCTATTCTGCATAGCATTGATGGCGACACCAATATTCACTTTTAGAATTTTGCAGCTTTCTGTGTCGGCATATGGCTTCCTTGACAGTTAATACACAAGGTGGTATCACAAAGTTTAGAGACTAGCTCTGTTTACAAGAAAGTACTTTATTTATCTACGTTTACACACGATCAACTTTAACCACTTCAATACAGGGCTTTTATACACCCTTCCTTCCCAGACCAAATTTTAGCTTTCAGCGCTCTCACACTTTGAATGACAATTACTCAGTCATGCTACACTGTACCCAAACCAAATTTTTATCATTTTTTTCTCACAAACATAGCTTTCTTTTAGTGGTATTTAATCACTGCTGTTTTTTTTATTTTTTGCAATATAAGCGAAAAAAGAGAGAAATTTTTGAAAAAAAAACACTTTTTTTTAGTTTTTATTGTAAAATTTTGCAAATAAGTAATTTTTCTTCATAAATTTGGGCCAAAATGTATACTGCTACATATCTTTAGTAAAAATAACCCAAATTAGTGTATATTATTTGGTCTCTGTGAAAGTTATAGAGTCTACAAGCTATGGTGCAAATCATTGAAAAATGATCACATCTGATCACACCTGATGTACTGAAGGCCTATCTCATTTCTTGAGGCCCTAACAAGCCAGGAAAGTACAAATACCCCCCAAATTACCCCTTTTTGGAAAGCAGACATTCCAAGGTATTTAGCAAGAGGCATGGTGAGCTTTTTGAAGTTGTAATTTTTTCCCACAATTCTTGGAAATTTTTTTTTTTTTTTTTTTTTTTTTTTTTTTTGCACAAAATTGTCATAATAACAAGTTATTTCTCTCACACAGCACATGCATACTTGCAATGACACCCCAAAATACATTCTGCTACTCCTCCTGAGTATAGTGATACCACATGTGTGAGACTTTTACACAGCCTGGCCACATACAGAGGTCTAAAATCCAACTAGCACCGTCAGGCATTTTACGAGCATAAATTGCACATCTCATATGATGACAACCTATCACACTTTTGAAGGCCCTGGAGCACCAGGACAACGGAAACGCCCACAAAATGACCCCATTTTGGAAAGCTAACACCCCAACGTATAATCTATGAGGCATAATTAGTCTTTTGAATGGTTCATTTTTTTCCCGAAGTTTTTGGAAACTGTGGAAAAAAAAATGAAAACGCATTTTTTTTACACAAAGTTGTCCATTCATAAGATATTTACAACACATAGCATGTACATAGCAAAAATGACACCCCAAAATACATTCTGCTACTCCTCCTGAGTATGGCGATACCAAATGTGTGAGACTTTTACACAGCCTGGCCACATACAGAGGCCCAACATTGAAGTAGCAGCTTCAGGCATTCTAGGAGCATAAATTACACATCTCATTTCTCAACCACCTATTACAATTTTGAAGGCCCTGGAGCACCAGGACAATGGAAACACCCACAAAATGACCCCATTTTGGAAAGCTAACACCCCAACGTATAATCTATGAGGCATAATTAGTCTTTTGAATGGTTCATATTTTTCCCGAAGTTTTTGGAAACTGTGGGAAAAAAATGAAAACGCATTTTTTTTTACACAAAGTTGTCCATTCATAAGATATTTCCAACACATAGCATGTACATAGCAAAAATGACACCCCAAAATACATTCTGCTACTCCTCCTGAGTGTAGCGATACCAAATGTGTGAGACTTTTACACAGCCTGGCCACATACAGAGGCCCAACATTGAAGTAGCAGCTCCAGGCATTCTAGGAGCATAAATTACACATCTCATTTCTCAACCACCTATTACATGTTTGAAGGCCCTAGAGCACCAGGACAACGGAAACGCCCACAAAATGACCCCATTTTGGAAAGCTAACACCCCAACGTATAATCTATGAGGCATAATTAGTCTTTTGAATGGTTCATTTTTTTCCTGAAGTTTTTGGAAACTGTGGAAAAAAAATTAAAACGCATTTTTTTTACACAAAGTTGTCCATTCATAAGATATTTCCAATACATAGCATGTACATAGCAAAAATGACACCCCAAAATACATTCTGCTACTCCTCCTGAGTGTGGCGATACCAAATGTGTGAGACTTTTACACAGCCTGGTCACATACAGAGGCCCAACATTGAAGTAGCAGCTCCAGGCATTCTAGGAGCATAAATTACACATCTCATTTCTCAATCACCTATTACAATTTTGAAGGCCCTGGAGCACCGGGACAATGGAAACACCCACAAAATGACCCCATTTTGGAAAGCTAACACCCCAACGTATAATCTATGAGGCATAATTAGTCTTTTGAATGGTTCATATTTTTCCCGAAGTTTTTGGAAACTGTGGGAAAAAAATGAAAACGCATTTTTTTTTACACAAAGTTGTCCATTCATAAGATATTTACAACACATAGCATGTACATAGCAAAAATGACACCCCAAAATACATTCTGCTACTCCTCCTGAGTGTAGCGATACCAAATGTGTGAGACTTTTACACAGCCTGGCCACATACAGAGGCCCAACATTGAAGTAGCAGCTCCAGGCATTCTAGGAGCATAAATTACACATCTCATTTCTCAACCACCTATTACATGTTTGAAGGCCCTAGAGCACCAGGACAACGGAAACGCCCACAAAATGACCCCATTTTGGAAAGCTAACACCCCAACGTATAATCTATGAGGCATAATTAGTCTTTTGAATGGTTCATTTTTTTCCTGAAGTTTTTGGAAACTGTGGAAAAAAAATGAAAACGCATTTTTTTTACACAAAGTTGTCCATTCATAAGATATTTCCAACACATAGCATGTACATAGCAAAAATGACACCCCAAAATACATTCTGCTACTCCTCCTGAGTGTGGCGATACCAAATGTGTGAGACTTTTACATAGTCTGGCCACATACAGAGGCCCAACATCCAAGTAGCACTGTCAGTTGTTCTAGGAGCATACATTACACATAAATTCCTGCCAACCTATCACATTGTTGAAGGCCCTTCATATTTCTAACACATAGCATGTACTGTAGAAGCCAATTACAAACCAAAATACATTCTGTTGAGTAAAGGGTAAAGAAAAGATTACCTGCAGTTTTAGTAGTGCAGTGGTCCACAGAGAAGAGCATCGGTCCAGGCAGCAGGCAGGAACGTGGACAGCGACAGCAAAACAGGCAGCAGGCAAGAATAGTCAGTACAGGTAGAGATGTCAGCACAGCCAAAGCATTAGTCCAGATAGCAGGCAGGGATGTGGTCAGCAGCAGCAAAAGGATCAAAGGATCATCCATGCAGCAGGCAGGAATACTGTCCATAGTTAGTACATGCAGCAGGCAGAGGTATGGTCAGCACAGCCAGAGTATTTGTCCAGGGAGCAGGCAGTACCATCAAGCTTAGGGCATTGGTCAGGAAAGAATGGGGACAGGGGTAGAGGCTTCTCCCACCCAAATCGCTTTGAAGCCTCCGGGCAACCAGACCCTGTTATGGGAACACAGAAAACCAAAAACTGGTTTTCTGAACTCCGAACACTATTCTGGAGCCCCTCACATATGTGAGACCCCTGTGTAGGAGGGTGAAAGATCAATCCAAGGGGCAGGCAAAAACATGGTCAACAGGCCGAGGTCAGTGCAGGTAAAAGGCAGAAATAGACGGTAGACAGAGGCATAGTCGATACAGTCCAGGGTCAGTTCACGTGAAAGGCAAAAACATGGCGGAAAAACAATGCAGACGGTAGGCAGAGGCATAGTCGAGAAACAGGCCAGGGTCGGTTCACATGGAAGGCAATAATATGGTTGGTTGAGGAAGGTAAATATTCAGGACAGAAATTAAAAACGGGGAAATGGCAGTATTAGAAATATGGACTAATAATTTTCCAGAGTGTGATATCGCCTGAAGCATTCTCCGATGCAAAGGCCAGGTTGGGAGGGACAGTCAGTACAATGGAAGCTCGTATCTTTCCTAATTCCTCTTTTGGTGCACACCCGACATTTTTTTTGGCGTCGTCTTCCGGATCCTGTTGGTGGAATATGGTCTGGGAAATGGCGCTCATGTAGTCTGCTGACAGAATCGGAGCGAATGCTTTCTGGGGGGGATACTTGCTGATAAATCAGGGCAGTGACAATGTCTTCAATAAACTTTATTAAGGTGGTGGGTGTTTCTGTGGATTTTTGGTATATTATGAAAGAATTTAAAAGGGCCAAATGAAAAAAGTAAATTGCGACTTTTTTGTACCAGAATAATGATTTTCTTGTTGAAAGATAGGGCTGCAACAACTGATCGTTTAAATCCACCCCCCCCATGTATTTATTGTACTCAGTGATACAGGTAGGCTTGCGAACGGTACCGCGTCTTCTGTGAAGTTCCACCGAGGTGTCATCGTGGATGGTGGACATGATGTACACGTCTTTTCTATCCCTCCACTTCACAGCCAACACTTCTTCGTTCCTCAAGCTTCTCGATTCCCCCCTTGGAATGTTTGTGGTGACAAGACACTGTGGGAAGCCCTTTCGGTTTTTTCTAGTTGTACCACAGGCCAAAGTTTGTTTGAGATGTAGGTGGCGGAGAAGGGGCAAACTCGTATAATAATTATCCATATAAATATGGTACCCCTTTTGGAGGAGTGGGAATGCCAACTCCCAAACAATTTTCCCACTTATTCCCATATACGAGGGACACTCAGGGGGCTGGAGCTGGGAATCTTTCCCTTCGTACACGCGGAATGCGTACACATAACCGGTGGCACTTTCACAAAGCTTGTTAAGCTTCAAGCCATACCTCGCCCTCTTACTGGGTATATATTGTTTGATTCCCAGCCGGCCTGTGAAATGCACCAGGGATTCGTCCACAGATATATTTTTTTCAGGGACATAAACTTCGGCAAACTTCTGGGAAAAAAAATTAATTAGGGGGCGAACTTTATATAATTTGTCAAAGTTTGGGTGATTTCGGGGGGGGCACTGTGAGTTGTCATTGAAATGCAAGAAGCGCATTATGATTTCGTATCGGGACCTGGACATGGCTGCTGAAAAAATTGGCATATGGTGGATGGGTCTGGTCGACCAATACTTATGAATTTCATTTTTTTTTGTAAGCCCCATGTTCAGGGTTAGGCCTAAAAACAATTTTAGCTCCACTACTGTTAGCGGTCTCCACTCAAAAGGGCGGGCATAGCTGGAGCTGGGGTTGGCTGCAATAAATTGTTGGGCAAACAGATTAGTTTGGTCCACGATGCCTTGAATCCAATCGTTTGGGAAAAATAAATTAAAAAAATCCATTTGTGTAAATCCTGCAGTGTTGACCTGCACACCCGACTGTGCTGTAAAAGGGGGGATCGTGGCTGACCCTGTGGTAGAAGGCAGCCACAATGGGTTTGCCAAGGAATCTGGAAGATGGGTTTGGGCCCTACTTCTTTGGCGTCCACTTGTGCTGGGTCTTTCCTCCTGGGGTCTACCGCCGCTGGCACTGCTGGTAGCTGCCTGGTTTTCAGATCGTCGTCTTTTTGGACGGACTACTTCCTCCTCTAAATCTGATCCAGATGTGCTGCCTTCGGGGGGCTCATATTCCGAATCAGAACCAGAATCTGAACTGAGCGGTGAGAGCTCCCCGTTGCTCTCATCGGTCAGACTCAGGATCTGGTATGCCTCTTCTGGGGTGTACATCTTTCTGGACATAGTGGCTGACTGGCTGTATGTACTCTGGTGGCAAGTGATGAGGTGGCGGGTACTCTGGTGGCAGATGATGAGGTGGCGGGTACTCTGGTGGCAGGTGATGAGGTGGCGGGTACTCTGGTGGCAGGTGATGAGGTGGCGGGTACTCTGGTGGCAGGTGATGAGGTGGCAGGTACTCTGGTGGCAGGTGATGAGGTGGCGGGTACTCTGGTGGCAGGTGATGAGGTGGCAGGTACTCTGGTGGCAGGTGATGAGGTGGCAGGTGATGAGGTGGCAGGTACTCTGGTGGCAGGTGATGAGGTGGCAGGTACTCTGGTGGCAGGTGATGAGGTGGCGGGTACTCTGGTGGCAGGTACTCTGGTGGTGAGGTGGCGGGTACTCTGGTGGCAAGTACTCTGGTGGCAGGTGATGAGGTGGCAAGTACTCTGGTGGCAGGTGATGAGGTGGCGGGTACTCTGGTGGCAGGTGATGAGGTGGCGGGTACTCTGGTGGCAGGTGATGAGGTGGCGGGTACTCTGGTGGCAGGTGATGGACAGGTACTCTGAGATGACAGGTACTTTGAGGTGACAGGTACTCTGAGGTGACAGGTACTGAGGTGACAGGTACTGAGGTGACAGGTACTGAGGTGACAGGTACTCTTTATTTAGGAGGGGCGATCTGGGCACAGTAGTACATGTAATTAGTAACTCACTGTTAGCTGATCTCTTCTCCTCACACTGGATCGGTGTGTGAGGAGAAGAGCCCAGCAACAGCAGTTACTGTGTGACTGTGTGTTTGTTTACATTAGTGACCGGCTGTGATTGGACACAGCCGGTCATGTGATGCAGAGCCATGTCATTGGCTACAGTGATCGGGGCTGAGCTGTATCCAGGGGAAAAGCCTCAGCCCCGATCACCGCTCTGATCACTCCTCTTCCGCCGGAACCCGCCTCATACACGCTTCCCAATGCCGCTCTGCATCCGCCGTTACCGACGCTCCGCCGCCCGCCGCCCGCCGCCGCCGCCGCTTCAATACCCCCATCGGGGAACGGCTGTGTCCTGAGGGACACAACGGTACCCCGATCGCCGCTCTGCGGGCCCCCAGGGGCCCGCAGTAGCGGCGGAAAGCCGAGGCCGTCATATGACGCCCACCCAGGATGGGAGATCCCATCTGTGGACGTCATTTGACTATGGCCGGGTATTGAAGCGGTTAAAGTAATCCCCTTGCACAACATTACAGAGCTCCCAGCATTTCTGACACTTCTGGAATGTGTCCTAGAAGTCTTCTTTTCGAACCGTGTCAAGTACAAGTTGCCAAATGGTTTTGACATTTTCAGGGGTTGAGCTCATTGAAGGTCTTCCTAATCTCTCATGGTCTTCCAGTGATGTTCTTCTGTTCTTGAAGCTCACGTGCCACTCAAAACACCTCGAATGACTCGATTGCAGCATCGCCGTAAACTTGCAAAATCATGTCAAACGTCTCTCTGTGGCAGATTTGCCCAGTTTCACGCTGAATTTCACATTTGCTTTTTCTTCATACTTGTTGTCCATGATGAGATAGTAGACGTGGCAACACACTTGGTCAGAATAGCACCAGTTGCACAGCTCCCGATGTACACAGAATGATGTCCTTTGACATAGTGATTTATGAAGGTCTGTGCTCATGTGACTGTGTGTGCAGCGATGTGCTGCCATCTGTTGGCATGTTACAAAACTAGTCTCGAAACTTTTTGATACCACCTTGTACTTATTTACACTGATGAGGTCTTTCCTGTATTCTCTTCCTTCTGTAACCTGCCCAACAATCTCCCCCTTCCAGCTCCCACTGCCTGAGAACATTCTAGATTGTCAACATTGTGCAGTGCAAGAGAATGTGATTGTCTCACCCTAAGCTCCCGAAATAGACGGCTTGAATTATGGCTGATTCCTGCTGAATGGACTCCACCCAGCTCAACAAAACACAAGCTGGGTGTAAAATTGTCATCCAAACAGTGACTGCAATGAGATGCAGTCATTGTTTAGGTATTCTGACAGCTGCGGTGCTGGCTGTCCGAATACAATAGCTGGCAATGGAGAGTCCTCCATCCACAATTTTAATTATTTTTTTTACAAATAACCCAGGCTAAAGACTGTTTTCATTATATTTGCCTGGAGTTCAACTTCAAATTCAGAAGACCGACAAAACTATATGTTGCATGTGCAGGAGAAGTTGAATCTGACAGTGAAGGTCTGAAAGAAGACTTTGCGACACTAAGCAGGTAAGTATAAGACTTTGAGGGTGGGGGCGGGTTTGGGGTGGGCAGCAGAACCCTACCAATGCAGTTATAATCAATCAGGTGGAGGTGGAACTTAGACTAAGGTGAATATTGCTGCTTCAGTAAATCAGCCTCATTGTCCTTTTTAGATTCACTGGTCTTTTAAAGCCGAGCAGATACAAAAGGTACAAATGTATACAGCGATGCACTCATTAAAGTGGTACTGTAGGCCAGCTATAAGTGTCCTTAAAAATGCTGCCTCCCCCCTCCTGCTACTTGCATTGCATAGCCCTTTAAGAAAATGCAGGTAAATACCCCATTTTTTAAATTGGCTCCTCTGCAGTCATGTGATGAAGAAACTCTGGCTACTCTGTCAGGGAGCACTCAGCTGAGACATCACTCGCAGACATCTATTGCCCATTCTTCATCAGTGCTACCTCCCATCCCTGGCTGCTCACTGTCACAGGGGAGCCGGAGCTGTTGGATCTTATGACCGCCCCTGATCAATTTAAAATAAGGTATTTACACATTTATTGTATTTTAGGACCCATCTAAGCTTAATGGTGTAATTTCAAGCCGAGGTGTGCAGCGCTGCTGGTGCTCAGGGTATTAGGTGTGCCAGCGTAAGACATGGCTCATCCAGTGAGTAATGGAAATTGAAGCATAAAAAGCAGTCGCTCACCTAACCCAATCCGGGTTGTGATGTGTATATGTAGCCTCAGTCAGTCCTGCTCCACAAACCATGCCACTGACGCATTTCACCTTATCCACAAAATGCATCAGTGGATGGGATTTGTGGAGCAGCACTGACTGAGGCTACATATATATACATCACAAGCAGGTTTGGGTTAGGCGACCCGCATTTTTTTGCTTCAATTTTAAATTGGAGTAGTATCAGTACCTGAGTTTGACTTGGTATCAGCCTCTTGCAGTCCTTGCACAGCAGAGTTGGGGTGTGAGATTAAATTAGAACTAAAGGCAAAACTTTTCTTTCATTTTAGACTAATGGAAGGTTATAACCCCTGTCAGGGTTTTTTTTCGCCATCTGTGTCCACTTGCAGAGGTTTCCCTTTACTTCCTGTCCCATAGCCAAAACAGGATGTGGCAGGAATTCCCTTTAAATTGAGGAAATCCCTGCCTGTCAAAGCGAGTATCCCAATTGGAAGATTTCCCCTCAATTTCTGTTCTGGTGACAACCCAAAATTTGGGATTTTTTTTCCTTTTCACTCTCGGTGATAAATGGTAAACAGGACCCCAGGAGAGAAGGAATCTCCAACACAGGGGCAGAGACAGCAATGCAGTTCTCACAGGTGTGCTAATCCCTCTGCACTCTATTAAAAACTAAAAGAATAAAAGAAAAAAAAAAAACGGCTTTAGTTATACCTTAAGAATCAGCACAATTAAAGTGTTACTTAACTCACAACAGTAAAATCAGTGTGTATATGCAGTAAAGCATGCTTGTTATACTCACTATGGAACCTAAGGGGCCTGAAAAAGGAGCGCATGCTCCGCAAACGTGTCACTGAAAATCCACGCCACATTAGGGAAGTGACGTCACGCCTATCTGACAGTGCGTTCCACGGGACTAGGAAGGGCCGGTTCTCACCGGACTACCTGTCTGTAGGCAGGCAGCCTTTCCCCCCATCTGGGCTCCTTTCGATGTGCGTCTCATCTCCTCTCTCCCATGAAGTAAAGACAGCCGAGTGCAGTGTCACCATCATTTGATTGTGCCTATGCTCATTTCACAATATGTGCGTAATACTCTGTCTGTATCTCATTAAAGTTTCTAAAGTTACACTTGGTGTATTTGTTTTCTCCTAGAACCTAAGGGGTTACATCATCTACACTGTGTAAAAAAGGCTGTTTGGTCCTGTCTCCTCTGATCCTCCCCTTCTTCCACAGTCCCCAATCTATCTGCTCATAGTACAGAGCATTGGGGGCAAGCTGCACATGCTCAGTTTGGTGTGTATTGCTAGAGAGATTTTTTTTCTTGGGAGGGTGCATGTGATCAGCACAGGGCCAATCAGCACTGTCCAGACAGAGGGTTAGAGGTCCGGCAGCCTCATAGGACAATTAGGGTAGAATGAAAACTCCTCCTACAAGCTTTAACCAGTGCTCTGCTGGACACTGATAGAATCCACAAGACCGCTCTAACTGCTGATGAGAAAAGGTATTTAGCAGTTTATATTTACCAAAATAATTGCATTCTGTGTACTGTGGGAGACCAGATATAGTGAATGCAAGGTCCTGGGTTTAGTAACACTTTAACTAATCTGTTCATGTGCTGACAAGAAGAATGCCGATAGCAAGATAAAGCAGAGCGACAGAGAAATGAACTCATCACTGTGCTGCTGCTTCTTTCACTGTCCATGTTTAGGTTGCGGCAAGTCCAAGAGGACATGGGCTCAGAGGAAGTGGGATGATTGATGCTGTCCATTAGATGGAGAACATCTAGTGGCAGGAAAAAGTACTGCAGGGGAAATCTTTGGACTTAAAGTGGAGTTCCACCCACTTTTACAACTCTTCAGCATCCCTCACTAAACTGTGCACTGTAAACGAATTGGATATTTAAAAAAAAATTTTCTCAGCACTTACTGTATATCTGCTGTATTCATTTTTCACTTCCTCCTCCCTGGCCGCGGCCCATCGCATCATTTCCTGTTTGCAATGCCTTCTGGGAAGGGGCGGCAACTTCCTCTGACACTGCCGTTGCTATGGAAACCTGACCTGAAACCTATTACACTGCTTGTGCTGCACTGAGCATGTGTGAAATCTGCAAGGATGAGATCCAGGAAGAAATACAGTCTGGCTTCAGATGCCCAGACTTAAGATGGCCACGGCCTGCTGTAAGTTTATAAAATAACAAACTACTGCTATAAAGTAATAAAACAGACCTTAGTTTACAGACTAACTTTACTAGAATACATTAAGCTTGTGTATTATAGGGGTATTTTTATTTAAAAAGTATAATTTCGGCCGGAACACCACTTTAAGTTTAATAGTGCAGCAAAAGCTGATTTTGTTATCCTTGAATTTATGTTATCCTTGAACGGCTTACTCGTTTTCACCTTGATATTTTTGACCAAAGTTCTGCTTTAAGGCATCGACAGCTTAATCTGGCCGCATACAGTACCTTCAATCAGATTTACCAACAACTGTATATAAAACAGGTTTCACATTCTTTCAACTGCTATACCATTCTAGTCACAGAGGTGGCTTTCTGTTGTCAGTAAAACAGATAAGGTTGGAGGGAATACAGATCTGCATATACATAAGAGCCATTCTGCCATAACGCAGATTTAGACTTGTAACAGGAATGTCTTTAATGGAATAAAACGGATAAAAGATAATGATTCATTTCTGGCATACCTGCAGGGAGACAACGCTTTTCCAGCTGTGTGAAGTTGGCACCCCATGTTTGTAAAACCTGAATAAAAATATACCATTCGTTTGTGCCGCGTTTGTGCTGATTTGTGCCGCAAAAATGAGCGTTTGTGCCGGTTCGGTTTCTGAGATATTAAACATTCAATTTAATGCAAGCCCCGCCCACTTTGCACCCCATGTCCCTGAATTTTAAAAACAAACGTGCCATTCGTTTGTGCCGCGTTTGTGCTGGTTTGTGCCACAAAAATAAACGTTTGTGCCGCTTTGGTTGCGGAGATATTGTGCGTTATAGTTGCTGTAACCCCACCCATTTTGCACCCCATGTTCCTGAATTTTAAAAACAAACGCGACATTCGTTTGTGCCACGTTTGTGCTGGTTTGTGCCGCAAAAATAAACGTTTGTGCCGCTTTGGTTGCGGAGATATTGTGCGTTATAGTTGCTGTAACCCCGCCCATTTTGCACCCCATGTTCCTGAATTTTAAAAACAAACGCGCCATTCGTTTGTGCCGCGTTTGTGCTGGTTTGTGCCGCAAAAATAAACGTTTGTGCCGCTTTGGTTGCGGAGATATTGTGCGTTATAGTTGCTGTAACCCCGCCCATTTTGCACCCCATGTTCCTGAATTTTAAAAACAAATGCGCCATTCGTTTGTGCCACGTTTGTGCTGGTTTGTGCCGCAAAAATAAACGTTTGTGCCGCTTTGGTTGCGGAGATATTGTGCGTTATAGTTGCTGTAACTCCGCCCATTTTGCACCCCATGTTCCTGAATTTTAAAAACAAACGTGCCATTCGTTTGTGCCGCGTTTGTGCTGGTTTGTGCCGCAAAAATAAAAGTTTGTGCCGCTTTGGTTGCGGAGATATTGTGCGTTATAGTTGCTGTAACCCCGCCCATTTTGCACCCCATGTTCCTGAATTTTAAAAACAAACGCGCCATTCGTTTGTGCCGCGTTTGTGCTGGTTTGTGCCGCAAAAATAAACGTTTGTGCCGCTTTGGTTGCGGAGATATTGTGCGTTATAGTTGCTGTAACCCCGCCCATTTTTCACCCCATGTTCCTGAATTTTAAAAACAAACGCGCCATTCGTTTGTGCCACGTTTGTGCTGGTTTGTGCAGCAAAAATAAATGTTTGTGTCGCTTTGGTTGCGGAGATATTGTGCGTTATAGTTGCTGTAACCACGCCCATTTTGCACCCCATGTTCCTGAATTTTAAAAACAAACACGCCATTCGTTTGTGCCGCGTTTGTGCTGGTTTGTGCCGCAAAAATAAATGTTTGTGCCGCTTTGGTTGCGGAGATATTGTGCGTTATAGTTGCTGTAACCCCGCCCATTTTGCACCCCATGTTCCTGAATTTTAAAAACAAACGTGCCATTCGTTTGTGCCGCGTTTGTGCTGGTTTGTGCCGCAAAAATAAAAGTTTGTGCCGCTTTGGTTGCGGAGATATTGTGCGTTATAGTTGCTGTAACCATGCCCATTTTGCACCCCATGTTCCTGAATTTTAAAAACAAACACGCCATTCGTTTGTGCCGCGTTTGTGCTGGTTTGTGCCACAAAAATAAATGTTTGTGCCGCTTTGGTTGCGGAGATATTGTGCGTTATAGTTGCTGTAACCCCGCCCATTTTGCACCCCATGTTCTTGAATTTTAAAAACAAACGCGCCATTCATTTGTGCCGCGTTTGTGCTGGTTTGTGCCGCAAAAATAAATGTTTGTGCCGCTTTGGTTGCGGAGATATAGTGCGTTATAGTTGCTGCAACCCCGCCCACATTGCACCCCATGTTCCTGAATTTTAAAAACAAACGTGCCATTCGTTTGTGCCGCGTTTGTGCTGGTTTGTGCCGCAAAAATAAACGTTTGTGCCGCTTTGGTTGCGGAGATATAGTGCGTTATAGTAGCTGCAACCCCGCCCACATTGCACCCCATGTTCCTGAATTTTAAAAACAAACGTGCCATTTGTTTGTGCCGCGTTTGTGCTGGTTTGTGCCGCAAAAATAAACGTTTGTGCCGCTTTGGTTGCGGAGATATTGTGCGTTATAGTTGCTGCAACCCCGCCCACATTGCACCCCATGTTCCCATGTTCCTGAATTTTAAAAACAAACGCGCCATTTGTTTGTGCCGGGTTTATGCAGGTTTGTGTCGCAAAAATAAACGTTTGTGCAGCTTTGGTTGCGGAGATATTGTGCGTTATATGTTGTGAAACCACATTGACTTTACACCTTGTTATTAAAGCTTACATACAGAACCTAAACTCAGCTTGGGTTTCCTTAATGTAAAGCTCCTCCCACTGTACTGGCACTGCACTTCATATTGTACCCTGAAAAAGGCACCTCTGCCGGGTTAGCCCCCCCATATCAAAATTTTTCAAAAAATCTTATGCAGTTTGTTAGATCTTTGTTAGATCAGGTTAGATCAACCGTTGTTTGCATTAGATCTCACTTAGAAGAAGCGATATTAACAGTTATTTGCTGGGGGGGGCTAACCCGTCATCAGCCCCCCCTTATCAAAAAATTGACCAAACAGTTAGCTATTTTGGAAACAATTTGTTAGATCCGGTATGATCAAGTGTTTTTAACGTTAGATCTCACATAATTAGAGAGTGATTAAGTGATTAATGTGGGGGGGGGCTGGCCCCCCCTTATCAAATTTTCGGCCCAAAAATCATTCAGGCTAATAGATATTCGTCAGATCCGGTAAGATCAAGTGGTTTTAACGTTAGATCTCACATCATTTCAGAGATATTCCACATCAAAATAGAGATATTAGGTGGTAAATATGGACGGGTTAGCCCCCCCTTATCAAATTTAGGCCCAAAAATCATTCAGGCTAATAGATATTCGTTAGATCCGGTAAGATCAAGTGTTTTTAACGTTAGATCTCACATAATTAGAGACTTATTAAGTGATTAATGAGGGGGGGCTGGCCCCCCCTTATCAAATTTTCGGGCCAAAAATCATTCGGGCTAATAGATATTCGTTAGATCCGGTAAGATCAAGAGGTTTTAACGTAAGATCTCACATCATTTCAGAGATTTCATATTCTTTGCCAATAACAACATCCAAGTTAGTATAGATAATTGTTCGATGAAGTTATTATTGCATTAAACCTAGCATGCACATGGCAGAAATCAGTAATAATCGCAATGTAAGTAGGGATTAAAGCTTGTTGCAGTTTGATCAGTGAGATGTTTTATTTAATCTATGATAAATACATAACAGTTCGTTATTTTATATGAGAAGTTAGGCCCCTGTGGCAGTAGCTTAAAATTAATAAATTTTGGCATCGCTGCTCTAAATTGTGGGCACAACTGGAACAGGCCCAGACTGACATTCTGCTGCCATGGGCTCTGTGGTGCTATGACCAACTACCGCCTGTGCTGAAGTCACACCCCATAATGGGTACGACACTCCGCATATGCTCCCAGGTCAGCACACAGAACCGGCTTTCTTCCCTGATTCCCCATTGCTCCCTATCATAGAAAAACCGTGGTTCCTCCCTGGTCTGGAACCGCAAATGTTTCGGACCCTAAGCCAAACAGGTAGGGTCCAGGCATCCCACTTCCTAACGGGAGGCCAATGACCTTCCACAGTAGTGCTAATGAGCCCTTCAAACTTTCCTTGTGGACAGCGCTACAATTACAACACTTTCTCAATACTTTGCCTAATCCACAGGGATTTAATCGTCCCCTGACGTCCTTTGAAGCATACTGTTCCAAAGAGGGTTCCCTTCCACAGGCTCTATCCAAAACATACACCCTCTTGAACTGTCCGGCTGAACAACCACACTTACCGTTCTTGAACAAATGGGAAAGTAAGCTGGGGCGTACATTTACATCTGCTCAGATACAACATGTCCTCAGATTTTCGTTGAAATCATCGGTTTGTACGAAAATTAAACAGACCAACTATAAACTGTTAACAAGGTGGTACCTCACCCTGCAACTACTGACCAATGTTGGAGATGCCAGGGGGATGGAGGAACACGACTTCACATATTTTGGTCGTGCCCTAAATTGATCCACTTCTGGGAGACAGATAAACCACGCAAAAATTTACGGAATACAAGGTTCCTGGTGATCCAGCTTTTTCCTGCTACATGTCTCCTCCATGTGAGCCAAACTCTATAAAAACTCCATTCCAAATGAGATGGAAGGTCTAGTACTCACTGCACAACACCAACAGGAAAAATACTCTAACACTTGGGGACTATGGAACCAGATTGTCGTTTCCGCAGAGGGTACTGCCCTTCTTGGGACTTAATGTCACAGATAAGTCCCGGAGCCCGTTCACCATAGTTATCCTGAACCAACGTCATTTCACCCCCCCAGCCTTACTCCCCCCCCCCCCCCCCTTCTCTCCTCTTACCTTTTCCATCCTTTTCTCCTTACCTTCTTTGATTATTGAAAATGAGAAAATAGTTTTGGGCGACAGCGGGTCTTGCTCCACAGCCCATTTTCCATCTTTAATAAAAACTGATAGGCTAGGAGGTAAGCAGCCTTTTGAGCAGTGTGCCGAAAAATGTTTTCAAAGAAATTGAGCATGCCGATTTTATAACAAAAAAAGTCAACTTCACAATCTCAATCACAAAAAGGATTTTTTATAAAGTAAATGCTGTAAACTACTTTAGTAATGAGAAATTAACATCCTGCACTCTCACGCCTCAGATCAACCCCAATTCATACACCTTCACACCTCAGATCACTGTATCACCTGCAAATCTGCCCCACCACTGTACCCCCCTGCTCAACTGCCCCACCACTGTAACCCCCTGCAAATCTGCCCCACCACCGTACCCCCATGCTCTTCTGTCTCACTGCTGAACCATCTTCTCATCTGTCCTAACACTGAACTTATCTGCTCATCTGCCCCACCACTGTAACCCCCTTTCTCATCTGTCCCACCTCTCTAACCCCCTTTCTCATCTGCCCCACCACTGTAAACCCCTTTCTCATCTGCCCCACCACTGTAAACCCCTTTCTCATCTGCCCCACCACTGTACCTCCCGCACATCTGTCCCACCTCTGTTCCCCCTGCTCATCTTCCCCACCTCTGTAACCCCCTTTCTCATCTGCCCCACCACTGTAACCCCC
Organism: Lithobates septentrionalis; assembly: GCA_037952835.1. Lineage (NCBI taxonomy): Eukaryota > Metazoa > Chordata > Amphibia > Anura > Ranidae > Lithobates > Lithobates septentrionalis. The sequence goes on from JBBDGP010000183.1 coordinate 4,247,612, forward strand.
TTTCTCATCTGCCCCACCTCTGTAACCCCCTTTCTCATCTGCCCCACCACTGTAACCCCCTTTCTCTTCTGCCCCATCACTGTACCTCCTGCACATCTGTCTCACCTCTGTTCCCCCTGCTCTTCTGCCCCACCGCTGTAACCCCCTGCTCATCTGTACCACTAATGTACCTCCTTTCTCCTCTGACCCGCCACTGTACCCCCCTGTACATCTGCCCCACCTCTGTTCTCCCTGCTCTTCTGCCCAACCACTGTAACCCCCTGCTCATCTGTCCACCAATGCACCTCCTTTCACATCTGCCCCACCGCTGTATCCCCCTGCTCTTCTGTCCCACCGCTAAACCCCCTTCTCATCTGCCCCAACACTGAACCCCTCCTGCTCATTTTCCCACCACTGTAACCCCCTTCTCATCTGGCCCAACACTAAACCCCTCCCCCGCTCATCTGCCCCATCACTGTACCCCCCTGCTTTTCTGTCCCACTGCTGAACCCCCTTCGCATCCCTCCCACCACTGCACCTTCTGCACATCTGCACCACCACTGTACCCCCTTGCTCTTCTGCCCCACCACTGTAACCCCCCTGCTCATCTACCCCATCAATGTACCATTTTTCTCATCTGCCCCACCACTGTACCTCTCTGCACATTTGCTCCACCGCCATATTCCCATGCTCTTCTGTCTACTACTGAATCACCTTCTCATCTGCCCTACCACTGTAACCCGCTTTTTCATCTGCCTTACTAATGTACCTCCTGCACATCTGTTTCACCTCTGTACCCCCTGCTCTTCTGCCCCACCTATGTTCCCCCTGTTCTCCTGCCCCACCACTGTAACCTCCTGCTCATCTGTCCCACCAATACACCTCCTTTCACATTTGCCCCACTGTTCTACCCCCCTGCTTTTCTGTCCCACCACTGAACCTCCTTCTCATCTGCACCAAAACTGAACCCCCCCTGCACATCTGCCCCACGGCTGTACCCTCCTGTTCTTCTGTCCCACATCTAAACCCCTCCTGCTCATTTTTCCCACCACTGTACCCTCTTCTCATCTATGATATGTGTGATATGCAGAGTGGTAAAAGGAAGCAGAGATGAGACACATCTGCTTGTCCTGGCACACTCATCCTGCTGATTCACCTCTCGCATCCAGCCCACGTGCTTGTATGTGATGTATGTGATGTATGGGATGTATGTGATGTCACATACGAGCATCTGGAATGGATGTGCAATGATGAGCTCAGGTCAGGGGCATTTTCTGAAAGCAGTGGGCTTGTGTGCAGGATCATAAGTTGGGCCCCTGCAGCTGAGGAAAAGTTTTTGCGCCGCTGGGTGTGATTTTCATTGTGCTGAATATAAGGGGGGGCCAGCCCGTCCATATGTACCACCTAATATCTCTATTTTGATGTGGAATATCTCTGAAATGATGTGAGATCTAACGTTAAAACCACTTGATCATACCGGATCTAACAAATTGCTTCCAAAATAGCTAACTGTTTGGTCAATTTTTTGATAAGGGGGGGCTGATGACGGGTTAGCCCCCCAGCAAAAAACTGTTAATATCGCTTCTTCTGTGTGAGATCTAACGCAAACAACGGTTGATCTAACCTGATCTAACAAAAATCTAACAAACTGCATACGATTTTTTCAAAAATTTTGATATGGGGGGGGGGGGCTAACCCGGCAGAGGTGCCTTTTTCAGGGTACAATATGAAGTGCAGTGCCAGTACAGTGGGAGGAGCTTTACATTAAGGAAACCCAAGCTGAGTTTAGGTTCTGTATGTAAGCTTTAATAACAAGGTGTAAAGTCAATGTGGTTTGACAACATATAACGCACAATATCTCCGCAACCAAAGCTGCACAAACCCGGCACAAACAAATGGTGTGTTTGTTTTTAAAATTCAGGAACATGGGGTGCAATGTGGGCGGGGTTGCAGCAACTATAACGCACAATATCTCCGCAACCAAAGCGGCACAAACGTTTATTTTTGCGGCACAAACCAGCACAAACGCGGCACAAACAAATGGCACATTTGTTTTTAAAATTCAGGAACATGGGGTGCAATGTGGGCGGGGTTGCAGCAACTATAACGCACAATATCTCCGCAACCAAAGCGGCACAAACGTTTATTTTTGCGGCACAAACCAGCACAAACGCGGCACAAACGAATGGCACATTTGTTTTTAAAATTCAAGAACATGGGGTGCAAAATGGGCGGGGTTACAGCAACTATAACGCACAATATCTCCGCAACCAAAGCGGCACAAACGTTTATTTTTGCGGCACAAACCAGCACAAACGCGGCACAAACGAATGGCGCGTTTGTTTTTAAAATTCAAGAACATGGGGTGCAAAATGGGCGGGGTTACAGCAACTATAACGCACAATATCTCCGCAACCAAAGCGGCACAAACGTTTATTTTTGCGGCACAAACCAGCACAAACGCGGCACAAACGAATGGCGCGTTTGTTTTTAAAATTCAGGAACATGGGGTGCAAAATGGGCGGGGTTACAGCAACTATAACGCACAATATCTCCGCAACCAAAGCGGCACAAACGTTTATTTTTGCGGCACAAACCAGCACAAACACGGCACAAACGAATGGCGCGTTTGTTTTTAAAATTCAGGAACATGGGGTGCAAAATGGGCGGGGTTACAGCAACTATAACGCACAATATCTCCGCAACCAAAGCGGCACAAACTTTTATTTTTGCGGCACAAACCAGCACAAACGCGGCACAAACGAATGGCACGTTTGTTTTTAAAATTCAGGAACATGGGGTGCAAAATGGGTGGGGTTACAGCAACTATAACGCACAATATCTCCGCAACCAAAGCGGCACAAACGTTTATTTTTGCGGCACAAACCAGCACAAACGCGGCACAAACAAATGGTGTGTTTGTTTTTAAAATTCAGGAACATGGGGTGCAATGTGGGCGGGGTTGCAGCAACTATAACGCACTATATCTCCCCAACCAAAGCGGCACAAACATTTATTTTTGCGGCACAAACCAGCACAAACGCGGCACAAACGAATGGCGCGTTTGTTTTTAAAATTCTGGAACATGGGGTGCAAAATGGGCGGGGTTACAGCAACTATAACGCACAATATCTCCGCAACCAAAGCGCCACAAAGTTTTATTTTTGCAGCACAAACCAGCACAAACGCGGCACAAACGAATGGCACGTTTGTTTTTAAAATTCAAGAACATGGGGTGCAAAATGGGCGGGGTTACAGCAACTATAACGCACAATATCTCCGCAACCAAAGCGGCACAAACGTTTATTTTTGCGGCACAAACCAGCACAAATGCAGCACAAACGAATGGCGCGTTTGTTTTTAAAATTCAGGAACATGGGGTGCAAAATGGGCGGGGTTACAGCAACTATAACGCACAATATCTCCGCAACCAAAGCGGCACAAACGTTTATTTTTGCGGCACAAACCAGCACAAACGCGGCACAAACGAATGGCGCGTTTGTTTTTAAAATTCAGGAACATGGGGTGCAAAATGGGCGGGGTTACAGCAACTATAACGCACAATATCTCCGCAACCAAAGCGGCACAAACGTTTATTTTTGCGGCACAAACCAGCACAAACGCGGCACAAACGAATGGCGCGTTTGTTTTTAAAATTCAGGGACATGGGGTGCAAAGTGGGCGGGGCTTGCATTAAATTGAATGTTTAATATCTTAGAAACCGAACCGGCACAAACGTTTATTTTTGCGGCACAAATCAGCACAAACGCGGCACAAACGAATGGTATATTTTTATTCAGGTTTTACAAACATGGGGTGCCAACTTCACACAGCTCCCATTTCCACAGTCGGCCGCTCTCTAACTTTCACTTGAAAAATTACATTTTTAATCGGATTGCTTGCTACAGGCTATACCTTCACTTGCCTGCAATGTTGAGAAATCAGCACTTCTCTTTATAAGCCCCATCTGACAAATGACGTAGTCACTGCATGATGCATTATCAAGTGATTTAGACAAGCGGATAGAACAGAATGAGGGAAAGACAACAGCTTACCTCTTGTGCTTTATTCGGCATTTTCATATGCTTAACACTGGGATATGCGCCAATTCGTTTCTACAATCTTAAGAAGAAAAATAAAGTGATATAAAAGGGTCTTTTTTTTTTGTTTAATAACAAACATGTCATACTTACTTGCCCTATACAATAGTTTTGCACAGAGCAGCCCCGATCCTCCTTTTCTGGGATCTCCATGCTCCTGGCTTCTCCTGCCTTAAATCCACCCCCCGCAAGCTGCTTGCAGGGGGGTACTCATGCTAGCTTGCTCCTGAGCCACACTGTGTGTGTCTATTGACATACACAGGGTGGCTTATCTCCACTCCCTTGTCACTGGATTTGATTGGCAGCTTGCTGAGACCAATGAGGAAGAAGAGAGAGCAGCGCCGCTGCTCTCTACTCTGGCACAGTGCTAGACTGAGCCCAGGCTCAGGTAAGTATTTAGGGGTGCACAGCTGCACCTAAAGGATTTTTTTATTCAATGCAGAGAATGCATTAAATTGGTTTCCAGTCTGTAAAATAAAAAATAAAAGGCAGCAGCTACAAATCCTGTAGCTGCTGACTTTCAATAAGGGGACACTTACCTGTCTAATGATCCAGTGCCGCCCTCACCCGGGCTATTTATTCATCATATATTCATCAGCAACTGTGGGCAGCCGGCTGTGCGACTTTTGGCTTCACAGCTGGCTGGCCACTGCGCATGCATGAGTCTCAGTCTTCTGAGTCTTGTGATGTGTCCCAGAAGACTGCAGGGAGGGAGGGGGGAGCTCCCTGCAGTCTGCAGCAAAAATAGGAGCGGGTACCTGTCAGAACTCACAGGATGTCTTAACCACTTGCCGACCGCCTCACGCCTATATACGTGAGCAGAGCGGCACGGGCAGGCAAAATCACGTACCTGAAACGTGATTGCCTTCCCGCGGGTGGGGGGTCCGATCGGACCCCCCCCCGGTGCCAGCTGCGGTCGGCATTTGGTTGGAAGCGATGAGAGACGAGGGGGAGGCCATCCGATCGTGGCCCCCCCCTCGCGATCGCTCCCAGCCAATGAGAAACATCCCCTGCCTCTGTATAGTACACAGAGGCAGAGGATGTGATGTCATCTCTCCTCGGCTCGGGAGTTTCCGTTCCAGCGCCGAGGGGAGATGACATGTAAGTGCACCAAACACACACACACACACAGTAGAACATGCCAGGCACATAAAACACCCCCGATCCCCCCCCCCGATCGCCCCCCGATCCCCCCCAATCACCCCCCCCCCCCTGTCACAAACTGACACCAAGCAGGTTTTTTTTTTTTTTTTTTTTCCTGATTACTGCATAGTGTCAGTTTGTGACAGTTAGCAGTGTTAGGACAGTGACTGTTACCCCCCTGTAGGTCTAGGGTACCCCCCTTACCCCCCCTAATAAAGTTTTAACCCCTTGATCACCCCCCCTCACCAGTGTCACTAAGCGATCATTTTTCTGATCGCTGTATTAGTGTCGCTGGTGATGCTAGTTAGGGACATAAATATTTAGGTTCGCCGTCAGCGTTTTATAGTGACAGGGACCCCCATATACTACCTAATAAATGTTTTAACCCCTTGATTGCCCCCTAGTTAACCCTTTCACCACTGATCACCGTATAACCGTTACGGGTGACGCTGGTTAGTTCGTTTATTTTTTATAGTGTCAGGGCACCCGCCGTTTATTACCAAATAAAGGTTTAGCCCCCTGTAGGTCTAGGGTACCCCCCTTACCCCCCCTAATAAAGTTTTAACCCCTTGATCACCCCCTGTCGCCAGTGTCGCTAAGCGATCATTTTTCTGATCGCTGTATTAGTGTCACTGGTGACGCTAGTTAGGGACGTAAATATTTAGGTTCGCCGTCAGTGTTTTATAGCGACAGGGACCCCCATATACTATCTAATAAATGTTTTAACCCCTTGATGGCCCCCTAGTTAACCCTTTTACCACTGATCACCGTATAAGCGTTACGGGTGACGCTGGTTAGTTCGTTTATTTTTTATAGTGTCAGGGCACCCGCCGTTTATTACCAAAAAAAGGTTTAGCCCCCTGATCGCCCGGCGGTGATATGCGTCGCCCTAGGCAGCGTCAGATTAGCGCCAGTACCGCGAACACCCACGCACGCACCGTACACGCACCGTACACCTCCCTTAGTGGTATAGTATCTGAACGCATCAATATCTGATCCGATCAGATCTATACTAGCGTCCCCAGCAGTTTAGGGTTCCCAAAAACGCAGTGTTAGCGGGATCAGCCCAGATACCTGCTAGCACCTGCATTTTGCCCCTCCGCCCGGCCCAGCCCAGCCCACGCAAGTGCAGTATCGATCGATCACTGTCACTTTTTTTTGTAGCGTTTTGGTGAACTGGCAAGCACCAGCGGCCTAGTACACCCCGGTCGTAGTCAAACCAGCACTGCAGTAACACTTGGTGACGTGGCGAGTCCCATAAGTGCAGTTCAAGCTGGTGAGGTGGCAAGCACAAGTAGTGTCCCGCTGCCACCAAAAAGACAAACACAGGCCCGTCGTGCCCATAGTGCCCTTCCTGCTGCATTCGCCAATCCTAATTGGGAACCCACCGCTTCTGCAGCGCCCGTACTTCCCCCATTCACATCCCCAACCAAATGCAGTCGGCTGCATGAGAGGCATTTATATATCCTCCCAAGTACCCCTACCCAACGAACCCCCCCAAAAAAGATGTTGTGTCTGCAGCAAGCGCGGATATAGGCTAGGGTGGCCACGTGTCCCGGATTGCCCGGGATTGTCCCTTATTTAAGATATTTGTCCCGTGTCCCGGGTACCTTCATTCCGGGACCATACAGTGTCCCGGAATGAAAAAAAACACACCGCCGGCGGCTGGCACCAGTCCGACTCCGTCTCCGAGTCTGACTGCCTGCCACCCTTATCACTGTATACACACAACAAGTAGCAGACAGATGCGCAGCTTAGCTTTAAGTGCCTTAACTGGTTGCTAGGCTAGGGCCGCCCGCCCCGCGTCTAGCAACCAGTGACGTCAGCTGGCACATGGAGTCAGTGCAGTGGGCTCTGGGCACCCGCACGGCACGGCGGCGACGGCGCAGTGCGCACTCTAGACTCACTCTACACGCTACGGGCCTACGGCTGAGCAGAGCAGCGCGCCTGAGAGAGAGAGCAGCCGCCACTGCCAGCCTGCCAGTGTCAGTGAGTCCATACTAGCCTGCCCTGTGCGCGCCGCCCAGCCCCAGTCAGTGCCAGTGGTGGAAGGTGCCTGTGCCAGTCAGTGACCACCAGTCCCGGAGCCGCCGAGCCGACTACAGCTACTCCAGCAGCCGCACATTGATTGCCACTGCCAGCCAGCTAGCGCAACCCTCGTCCGAGTCCTCCCTCCCGCCCACGAGGTCCGCCCGCCAGACAGAGTACTTCAGGTTAGTGTAACTTCCACAGCACACTACCTAGTGAGCAATGCACACACTCCCTCTCAAATCTGCTGCTGTCCCCAGACCCCCACCCCCCTCAGTTCTGCTGCTGTCCCCAGACCCCCACCCCCCTCAGTTCTGCTGCTGTCCCCAGACCCCCACCCCCCTCAGTTCTGCTGCTGTCCCCCACCCCCCTCAGATCTGCTGCTGTCTCCCACACTCCCCCTCAGTTCTGCTGCTCTCCCCCTCCATCTTTCCTCCATGTCCCCCTCCATTCTGCTGCTGTCCCCCTCCGTTCTTCCTCTGTGTCCCCCTCCGTTCTTCCTCTGTGTCCCCCTCCGTTCTTCCTCTGTGTCCCCCTCCGTTCTTCCTCTGTGTCCCCCTCCGTTCTTCCTCTGTGTCCCCCTCCGTTCTTCCTCTGTGTCCCCCTCCGTTCTTCCTCTGTGTCCCCCTCCGTTCTTCTTCTGTGTCCCCCTCCGTTCTTCTTCTGTGTCCCCCTCTGTTCTTCCTCTGTGTCCCCCTCTGTTCTTCCTCCGTGTCCCCCTCCGTTCTGCTGCTGTCCCCCTCCGTTCTTCTTCTGTGTCCCCCTCCGTTCTTCCTCTGTGTTCCCCTCCGTTCTTCCTCTGTGTCCCCCTCCGTTCTTCCTCTGTGTCACCCTCCGTTCTTCCTCTGTGTCACCCTCCGTTCTTCCTCTGTGTCACCCTCCGTTCTTCCTCTGTGTCACCCTCCGTTCTTCCTCTGTGTCCCCCTCCGTTCTTCCTCCGTGTCCCCCTCCTTTCTTCCTCTGTGTCCCCCTCCGTTCTTCCTCTGTGTCCCCCTCCGTTCTTCCTCTGTGTCCCCCTCCGTTCTTCCTCTGTGTCCCCCTCTGTTCTTCCTCTGTGTCCCCCTCCGTTCTTCTTCTGTGTCCCCCTCCGTTCTTCTTCTGTGTCCCCCTCCGTTCTTCCTCTGTGTCCCCCTCTGTTCTTCCTCCGTGTCCCCCTCCGTTCTGCTGCTGTCCCCCTCCGTTCTTCTTCTGTGTCCCCCTCCGTTCTTCCTCTGTGTCCCCCTCCGTTCTTCCTCTGTGTCCCCCTCCGTTCTTCCTCTGTGTCCCCCTCCGTTCTTCCTCTGTGTCCCCCTCCGTTCTTCCTCTGTGTCCCCCTCCGTTCTTCCTCTGTGTCCCCCTCCGTTCTTCTTCTGTGTCCCCCTCCGTTCTTCCTCTGTGTCCCCCTCCGTTCTTCCTCTGTGTCCCCCTCCGTTCTGCTGCTGTCCCCCTCCGTTCTTCTTCTGTGTCCCCCTCCGTTCTTCCTCTGTGTTCCCCTCCGTTCTTCCTCTGTGTCCCCCTCCGTTCTTCCTCTGTGTCCCCCTCCGTTCTTCCTCTGTGTCCCCCTCCGTTCTTCCTCTGTGTCCCCCTCCGTTCTTCCTCTGTGTCCCCCTCCGTTCTTCCTCCGTGTCCCCCTCCGTTCTTCTTCTGTGTCCCCCTCCGTTCTTCCTCTGTGTCCCCCTCCGTTCTTCCTCTGTGTCCCCCTCCGTTCTTCCTCCGTGTCCCCCTCCTTTCTTCCTCTGTGTCCCCCTCCTTTCTTCCTCCGTGTCCCCCTCCTTTCTTCCTCCGTGTCCCCCTCTGTTCTTCCTCTGTGTCCCCCTCCATTCTGCTGCTGTTCCCCCTCCGTTCTTCCTCTGTGTCCCCCTCCGTTCTTCCTCTGTGTCCCCCTCTGTTCTTCCTCTGTGTCCCCCTCCATTCTGCTGCTGTTCCCCCTCCGTTCTTCCTCTGTGTCCCCCTCCGTTCTTCCTCTGTGTCCCCCTCCGTTCTTCCTCTGTGTCCCCCTCCGTTCTTCCTCTGTGTGTCAATCATAACTTTGATGCAGTGAACTTGCCAGAGTAAGTGATGTACAAAGTACGCCGTTGTCACTAAGTGACTTAGTTAAGGCAGGTGCACATTGCATACCACCTGTCTAAACTTAGTTACCACTGTTTGCTTTTTTTTCCCAAAAATTGGCAAAAAAAAGTATCAAAAACCATCCTTTTTGGGCGGCCCGGGGGGGGGGGGGGGGGGTTGTCCCTGAATGGCAGTTTGGAAATGTGGTCACCCTAATATAGGCGTGACACCCGCTATTATTGTCCCTCCTGTCCTGACAATCCTGGTCTTTGCATTGGTGAATGTTTTGAACGCTACCATTCACTAGTTGAGTATTAGCGTAGGGTACAGCATTGCACAGACTAGGCACACTTTCACAGGGTCTCCCAAGATGCCATCGCATTTTGAGAGACCCGAACCTGGAACCGGTTACAGTTATAAAAGTTACAGTTACAAAAAAAAAGTGTAAAAAAAAAAAAACACAAACAAAAATAAAAAAAATAGTTGTCGTTTTATTGTTCTCTCTCTCTATTCTCTCTCTCTATTGTTCTGCTCTTTTTTACTGTATTCTATTCTGAAATGTTTTATTGTTATTATGTTTTATCATGTTTGCTTTTCAGGTATGCAATTTTTTATACTTTACCGTTTACTGTGCTTTATTGTTAACCATTTTTTTGTCTTCAGGTACGCCATTCACGACTTTGAGTGGTTATACCAGAATGATGCCTGCAGGTTTAGGTATCATCTTGGTATCATTCTTTTTAGCCAGCGGTCGGCTTTCATGTAAAAGCAATCCTAGCGGCTAATTAGCCTCTAGACTGCTTTTACAAGCAGTGGGAGGGAATGCCCCCCCCCACCGTCTTCCGTGTTTTTCTCTGGCTCTCCTGTCTCAACAGGGAACCTGAGAATGCAGCCGGTGATTCAGCCAGCTGACCATAGAGCTGATCAGAGACCAGAGTGGCTCCAAACATCTCTATGGCCTAAGAAACCGGAAGCTACGAGCATTTTATGACTTAGATTTCGCCGGATGTAAATAGCGCCATTGGGAAATTGGGGAAGCATTTTATCACACTGATCTTGGTGTGGTCAGATGCTTTGAGGGCAGAGGAGAGATCTAGGGTCTAATAGACCCCAATTTTTTCAAAAAAGAGTACCTGTCACCACCTATTGCTATCATAAGGGATATTTACATTCCCTGAGATAACAATAAAAATGATTTAAAAAAAAAAAATGAAAGAAACAGTTTAAAAATAAGATAAAAAAGCAAAAAAATAATAAAGAAAAAAAAAAAAATAAATAAAAAGCACCCCTGTCCCCCCTGCTCTCGCGCTAAGGCGAACGCAAGCGGCGGTCTGGCGTCAAATGTAAACAGCAATTGCACCATGCATGTGAGGTATCACCGCGAAGGTCAGATCGAGGGCAGTAATTTTAGCAGTAGACCTCCTCTGTAAATCTAAAGTGGTAACCTGTAAAGGCTTTTAAAGGCTTTTAAAAATGTATTTATTTTGTTGCCACTGCACGTTTGTGCGCAATTTGGGCAATATAGTGTGTTTTAGTGCATTAAAATTTAAAAAAGTGTGTTTTTTCCCCAAAAAATGCGTTTGAAAATCGCTGCGCAAATACTGTGTGAAAAAAAAAAAAATGAAACACCCACCATTTTAATCTGTAGGGCATTTGCTTTAAAATAATATATAATGTTTGGGGGTTCAAAGTAATTTTCTTGCAAAAAAAAATAATTTTTTCATGTAATCAAAAAGTGTCAGAAAGGGCTTTGTCTTCAAGTGGTTAGAAGAGTGGGTGATGTGTGACATAAGCTTCTAAATGTTGTGCATAAAATGCCAGGACAGTTCAAACCCCCCCCAAATGACCCCATTTTGGAAAGAAGACACCCCAAGCTATTTGCTGAGAGGCATGTCGAGTCCATGGAATATTTTATATTGTGACACAAGTAGCGGGAAAGAGACAAATTTTTTTTTTTTTTTTTGCACAAAGTTGTCACGAAATGTTATATTGCTCAAACATGCCATGGGAATATGTGAAATTACACCCCAAAATAAATTCTGTTGCTTCTCCTGAGTACGGGGATACCACATGTGTGGGACTTTTTGGGAGCCTAGCCGCGCACGGGACCCCGAAAACCAAGCACCTCCTTCAGGCTTTCTAAGGCCGTAAATTTTTGATTTCACTCTTCACTGCCTATCACAGTTTCGGAGGCCATGGAATGCCCAGGTGGCACAACCCCCCCCCAAATTACCCCATTTTGGAAAGTAGACACCCCAAGCTATTTGCTGAGAGGTATAGTGAGTATTTTGCAGACCTCACTTTTTGTCACAAAGTTTTGAAAATTGAAAAAAGAAAAAAAAAATTTTTTTTCTGGTCTTTCTTCATTTTCAAAAACAAATGAGAGCTGCAAAATACTCACCATGCCTCTCAGCAAATAGCTTGGGGTGTCTACTTTCCAAAATGGGGTCATTTGGGGGGGGTTTGTGCCATCTTGGCATTTTATGGCCTTCAAAACTGTGATAGGTAGTGAGGAGTAAAATCAAAAATGTATGCCCTTAGAAATCCTGAAGGTGGTGCTGGGTTTTCGGGGCCCCGTACGCGGCTAGGCTCCCAAAAAGTGCCACACATGTGGTATCCCCGTACTCAGGAGAAGCAGCTGAATGTATTTTGGGGTGCAATTCCACATATGCCCATGGCCTGTGTGAGCAATATATCATTTAGTGACAACTTTTTGTAAATTTTTTTTTTTTTTTGTCATTATTCAATCACTTGGGACAAAAAAAATAAATATTCAATGGGTTCAACATGCCTCTCAGCAATTTCCTTGGGGTGTCTACTTTCCAAAATGGGGTCATTTGGGGGGGTTTTGTACTGCCCTGCCATTTTAGCACCTCAAGAAATGACATAGGCAGTCATAAACTAAAAGCTGTGTAAATTCCAGAAAATGTACCCTAGTTTGTAGACGCTATAACTTTTGCGCAAACCAATAAATATACGCTTATTGACATTTTTTTTACCAAAGACATGTGGCCGAATACATTTTGGCCTAAATGTATGACTAAAATTTAGTTTATTGGATTTTTTTTATAACAAAAAGTAGAAAATATCATTTTTTTTCAAAATTTTCAGTCTTTTTCCGTTTTCGCGCAAAAAATAAAAACGGCAGAGGTGATCAAATACCATCAAAAGAAAGCTCTATTTGTGGGAAGAAAAGGACGCAAATTTCGTTTGGGTAGAGCATTGCATGACCGCGCAATTAGCAGTTAAAGCGACGCAGTGCCGAATTGTAAAAAGTGCTCTGGTCAGGAAGGGGGTAAATCCTTCCGGGGCTGAAGTGGTTAAAGCAGAACTTCCCCTTTTAAGTGGAGCTCCACTCTAAGGTTAAAAAAAAACAAAACCTTTAGCCTTTACAACACTTTCATTTTACATTGTTATAAATGTAGTTAGAATCTTAGCCCTGTTAATGTTGCCATCCTCATACAACTGGTGACACAATAACTAATCTTTCTCAGCCAAGGCTCCCTGGAACCCTAAGTTTCCTCCAGAGGCTACTACCCTGTTTCCCCCAAAATAAGACCTAGCGTGATTGTCAGTGGTGGTTGCAATATAAGCCTTACTGCCCAAATAAGCCCTATCCTGTTTCCCCGAAAATAAGCCCTACCCTGAAAATAAGACCTATAAGGACTTTAACTAGGGCTAGGTCTTATTTTTGGGGAAACAGGGTAGGAAATGAGCAACTTGTACCTCAGATAAATAACCACTGACACTAATAATGTTTTTTTTGGTATCTGTAAGGGGGCACACTTCTCACTGACCACCAATGTAGGATGCATTCTTCTCACTGACCACCAATGTAATGAGCATTCCTCCCGATGACCGTAAAATGTTAGGGGAATTCTTCACAATAGCCATCAATGTCAGGATTGTTCTTCTCACTGACCACCAATGTAAGGAGTATTCCTCTCAATGACCACCAATGTAAGGGGAATTATTCTCAATGGCCACTGATGTAAGGAGCATTCTTCTCACTGACCACCAATGTAAGAAACATTCCTCCCGATGACCACCAATGCAAGGCAAATTCTTCACACTGACCATCAATGTAAGAATCATTCTTCTTACTGACCACCAATGTAAGGAGCATTCCTCTTGATGACCACCAATGTAAGGGGAATTCTTCCTACTGACCACCAATGTAAGAAGCATTCTTCTCACTGATCATCAATGTAAGGCACATTCTTCTCACTGACCACCAATGTAAGGCACATTCTTCTCACTGACCACCAATGTAAGGCACATTCTTCTCACTGACCACCAATGTAAGGCACATTCTTCTCACTGACCACCAATATAAAGAGCAGTCTTCCCACTGATCATCAATGTAAGGAGCATTCTTCTCACTCACCACCAATGTAAGGAGCATTACTCCCGATGACCACCAATGTAAGGAGCATTCTTCTCACTGACCACCAATGTAAGATGCATTCTTCTCACCGACCACCAATGTAAGGAGCATTCCTCCCAATGTTAGGGGAATTCTTCACATTAACCATCAATGTAAAGATCGTTCTTCTTACTGACACCAATGTAAGGAGCATCCTCTCAATGACCACCAATGTAAGGGGAATTCTTCTCAATGACCACAAATGTAAGGAACATTCTTCTCACTGACCACCAATGTAAGGAGCATTCTTCTCACTGACCACCAATGTAAGAAACATTCCTCCCGATGACCACCAATGTAGGGAGAATTCTTCACACTGACCATCAATGTAAGGACCATTCTTCTCACTGACCAGTGGCCACCAGTGTAAGAAACATTCCTCCTGAAGACCACCAATGTAAGGAGCATTCTTCCAACTGATAATCAATGTAAGGATCATTCCTCTCACTGACCACCAGTGTAAGAAATATTCCTCCTGAAGACCACCAATGTAAGGATCATTCTTCCAACTGATCATCAATGTAAGGAGCATTCTTCTCACTGACCACCAATGTAAAGAGCAATAGAAGATCAGATGTCATCCAAAGTCCGACAGAGGCTGGACTGTCAAATGTCTGATCAACTACACTGTTTACCATCTTAAGAGAGGGTAATGTGTTAAACAGTTGACTCCTGAAGCTCCATAACTAAGGCTAGCAATAATACATATAGATTTCTTTTGTTCTGCTTGAAGGCTGAAAGAAATATGTCAGATTCCTCTATCCATGCTAAACAGCGTGGATATACGAATCTTCCACTGTGACTATCATGTTCTGACAGCTTGCAGCACTGGCTGCCAGAATGCCCAAACAGTGCCTGCATCCATCTATGGATTTTTGGTGGAATGGTGCTGACAAGGCCACTCACTGATCAATTTTCGCTCAAGTTGGGGCCAGCTCAAGTAAAGCTAAACAAGGATAAAAAATAAATCTGTTGTTTTGTACATATGCCTTATGGTTCTCAAATTCTAAATAAATCATTATTATTAGTACTATTATCATTTTTATTAAAATAATCAGCTTTATACCAAAAATATCTTACTTTTCCAAGAACATATCCCTTCATATATTTTTAGAGCTCTGCCATACTAAAAATTCTCTATGGATTTCACTATCCGACTACAAGCTGCAATCTAGTGTCATATACTTTTTATTTATTTCAGTTACTTATATAGCGTCGTCAATTTACGCAGCGCTTTACATATACATTGTACATTCACATCAGTCCCTACCCTCAAGGAGCTTACAATCTAAGGTCCCTAACTTACATTCATACATACTAGGGACAATATAGACAGGATCCAATTAACCTACCAGCATGTCTTTGGAGTGTGGGAGGAAACCGGAGTACCCGGAGGAAACCCATGCAGGCACAGGGAGAACATGCAAACTCCAGGCAGGTAGTGTCGTGGTTGGGATTCGAACCAGCGACCCTTCTTACTGCTAGGTGAAAGTGCTACCCACTACACCACTGTGCCGCCCAATATACTGAAAATTATTACAGATGCTGAGAAGTAAAAAAAAAAAAAAGTCAAAGTTTTGTAGATAAATAGCGGCCAGGCTGAATACTAGCATACAAGATCACATAGAACAATAAAAGTATCTGATAGATATTAAAAAAAAAAAAGGTTTTCAGATGCGATATCTATTTCAGCTTACCTTTTTTCTGCCATACAGTAAATAGCGAGCAAACCCTGTGATGTTCCCAAAAGAATAGAGACAAGAAAGTCATTCCTGTCTTTATCATGATGTGTTGTTAAGAGGTAACTACAACAGAAGTTGAAATTCATCCTGTTAAAAATTAAAGAAATTCAATTATTCTTAGCTGTTCCTCATGACTGGAGATCATAGACCAGAAGACCTGGATTCACAATCACTTTAACCTTCAGCGGTATGTCAAAGTCAAGATAACAACTATTGAGCTGTTGTAGCGGTTCTCTAAATAAGAAGTATATACTGCATTACATAACTT
This sequence comes from Lithobates septentrionalis, assembly GCA_037952835.1. Lineage (NCBI taxonomy): Eukaryota > Metazoa > Chordata > Amphibia > Anura > Ranidae > Lithobates > Lithobates septentrionalis. The sequence continues at coordinate 4,263,326 of JBBDGP010000183.1, forward strand.
AGGGAACTATGAAATCCACAACAGGTTGACATTAACAAAAAGCATTTGGCATCTACAATCCAATTGCATCACCCAACGGAGGATTGTACTGTATTGTATAATATACAATGTATCTGTAAAGTATTCAGAGCACTTCACTTTTTTCCACATTGTGTTATGTTACAGCATTATTTCAAAATGGATTCAATTAATTATTTTCCTCAAAATTCTACAAACAATACCTCATAATGACAACCTGAAAGAAGTTTGTTTTCACGCACAACGTTCTCTAGGGTATAGAGATAATCGTGGTAAAATTGAGAAAATATCCACTGAGCGGCAGCTATGTGCAGTCGCTGCTGTTGCTAAATGTTTTTTTTGGGAGGGGCAAACCTGGCAAACTCATTTCTCCCACACACCCCACCCTGTCGCTCGATAGATCGCCGCTTTGCTCGCTCGTCACCTGCCAGGCTGCCCGCCAGACTCACACCAACCCCATCCAGGTCACGGCCCCCATCAAAATTGCCCCATCATATTGCCACCACCAAAATTGCCTAGGACGCGTTGTGCAGTCTATCAGTGAGGCTGCCTCATCAAAATTGCCCCCATCATATTACCACCATCAAAATTGCCCCCATCATATTGCCACCATCAAAATTGCCCCATTATATTGCCACCATCAAAATTGCCCCATCATACTGCCACCATTAAAATTCCCCCATCATATTGCCACCATCAAAATTGCCCCCATAATATTACCACCATCAAAATTGCCCCATCATATTACCTAAATCAAAATTGCCCCATTATATTGCCAACATCAAAACTGCCCCATCATATTGCCACCATCAAAATTGCCCCCATCATATTGCCACCATCAATATTGCCCCCTATTAAAATTGTCTCCATCATATTGCCCCCATCTTATTACCACCATCAAAATTGTCCCCATCATATTGCCCCCATCAAAATTGCCCTCATCAAAATTGCCCCCATCAAAATTGCCCCCATCATATTGACACCATCAAAATAGCCCCCCATCAAACTTGCCACCATCAAAATTGCCCCATCATATTACCACCATAAAAATTGCCCCCATCAAAATAGCCCCAATCAATATTGCCCCACTATATTGCCCTCATCAAAATTGCCCCCATCAATTTTGCCCTTATCAAAATTGCCCCCATCAAAATTGCCCTCATCGTATTGCCCCATCAAAATTGCCACCCATCATATTACCACCATCAAAATTGCCCCCATCATAATGCCTCCATCATATTGCCAACATCAAAATTGTCCCCATCAAAATCCCCCCATCATATTACCATCATCAAAATTGCCCCCATTAAACTTGCCACCATCATATTACCATCATAAAAATTGCCCCACTCAAAATTGCCCCCATCAATCAATATTGCCCCATCAATATTGACACCATCAATATTGACCCATCAAATTACCACCATCAAAATTGCCCCAGTCAATATTGCCCTCATCAAAATTGCCCCATCAATAATGCCCCCATTAATTTTGCCCTTATCAAAATTGCCCCCATTAATATTGCCCCCATCAAAATTGCCATCATCAAAATTGCCCTCATCAATATTGCCCTATTAACTATTTCAGCCCCGGAAGGATTTACCCCCTTCCTGACCAGAGCACTTTTTACAATTTGGCACTGTGTCGCTTTAACTGCTAATTGCGCGGTCATGCAATGCTGTACCCAAACGAAATTTGCATCCTTTGCTTCCCACAAATAGAGCTTTCTTTTGATGTTATTTGATCACCTCTGCGGTTTTTATTTTTTGCGCTATAAACGGAAAAAGACCGAAAATTTTGAAAAAAAAATGACATTTTCTACCTTTTGTTATTAAAAAAATCCAATAAACTTAATTTTAGTCAGACATTTAGGCCAAAATGTATTCGGCCACATGTCTTTGGTAAAACAAAAGTCAATAAGCGTATATTTATTGGTTTGCGCAAAAGTTATAGCGTCTACAAACTAGGGTACATTTTCTGGAATTTACACAGCTTTTAGTTTATGACTGCCTATGTCATTTCTTGAGGTGCTAAAATGGCAGGGCAGTACAACACCCCCCCAAATGACCCCATTTTGGAAAGTAGACACCCCAAGGAAATTGCTAAGAGGCATGTTGAGCCCATTGAATATTAATTTTTTTGTCCCACGTGATTGAATAATGACAAAAAAAAAAAATTACAAAAAGTTGTCACTAAATGATATATTGCTCACACAGGCCATGGGCATATGTGGAATTGCACCCCAAAATACATTTAGCTGCTTCTCCTGAGTATGGGAATACCACATGTGTGGGACTTTTTGGGAGCCTAGCCGCGTACGGGGCCCCGAAAACCAATCATTGCCTTCAGGATTTCTAAGGGTGTAAGTTTTTGATTTCACTCTTCACTGCCTATCACAGTTTCGGAGGCCATGGAATGCCCAGGTGGCACAACCCCCCCCCCAAATGACCCCATTTTGGAAAGTAGACACCCCAAGCTATTTGCTGAGAGGCATGGTGAGTATTTTGCAGCTCTCATTTGTTTTTGAAAATGAAGAAAGACAAGAAAAAAAAATTTTTTTTCTTTTTTCAATTTTCAAAACTTTGTGACAAAAAGTGAGGTCTGCAAAATACTCACTATACCTCTCAGCAAATAGCTCGGGGTGTCTACTTTCCAAAACAGGGTCATTTGGGGGGGTTTTGTGCCACCTGGGTAATCCATGGCCTCCGAAACTGTGATAGGCATTGAAGAGTGAAGTCAAAAATTTACGCCCTTAGAAAGCCTGAAGGCGGTGCTTGGTTTTCGGGGTCCCGTGCGCGGCTAGGCTCCCAAAAATTTTTACACATGTGGTATCCCCGTACTCAGGAGAAGCAACAGAATGTATTTTGGGGTGTAATTTCACATATTCCCATGGCATGTTTGAGCAATATATCATTTAGTGACAACTTTGTGCAAAAAAAAAAATTAAAAAAAAAAATTGTCTTTTTCCCGCAACTTGTGTCACAATATAAAATATTCCATGGACTCGACATGCCTCTCAGCAAATAGCTTGGGGTGTCTACTTTCCAAAATGGGGTCATTTGGGGGGGTTTTGAACTGTCCTGGCATTTTATGCACAACATTTAGAAGCCTATGTCACACATCACCCACTCTTCTAACCACTTGAAGACAAAGCCCTTTCTGACACTTTTTGTTTACATGAAAAAATATTTTTTTTTTCAAGAAAATTACTTTGAACCCCCAAACTTTATATATTTTTGTAAAGCAAATGCCCTACAGATTAAAATGGGGGGTGTTTCATTTTTTTTTTTCACACAGTATTTGCGCAGCGATTTTTCAAACGCATTTTTTGGGGAAAAAACACACTTTTTTAAATTTTAATGCACTAAAACACACTATATTGCCCAAATGTTTGATGAAATAAAAAAGATGATCTTAGGCCGAGTACATGGATACCAAACATGACATGCTTTAAAATTGCACACAAACGTGTAGTGGCAACAAAATAAATACATTTTTAAAAGCCTTTAAAAGCCTTTACAGGTTACCACTTTAGATTTACAGAGGAGGTCTACTGCTAAAATTACTACCCTCGATCTGACCTTCGCGGTGATACCTCACATGCATGGTGCAATTGCTGTTTACATTTGACGCCAGACCGACGCTTGCGTTCGCCTTAGCGTGAGAGCAGTCCTTTATTTTTTTTTGCGTTTTTATATTATTTTTAAACTGTTCCTTTTTATTTTTATTTTTTTTTAATCATTTTTATTGTATATCTGTTTGAGACAGGAGAGCCAGAGAAAAACACGGAAGACGGTGGGGGGGGCATTCCCTCCCACTGCTTGTAAAAGCAGTCTAGAGGCTAATTAGCCGCTAGGATTGCTTTTACATGAAAGCCAACCGCTGGCTGAAAAGAATGATACCAAGCTGATACCTAAACCTGCAGGCATCATTCTGGTATAACCACTCAAAGTCGTGAATTGCGTACCTGAAGACAAAAAAATGGTTAACAATAAATCACAGTAAACGGAAAAGTCTAAAAAATTGCATACCTGAAAAGCAAACATGATAAAACATAATAACAATAAAACATTGCAGAATAGAATACAGTAAAAAAGAGCAGAACAATAGAGAGAGAATAGAGAGAGAGAATAGAGAGAGAGATGACAACTATTTTTTTTTTATTTCATATATTTTTTTTGTGTTTTTTTTTTTACACTTTTTTTTGTAACTGTAACTTTTATAACTGTAACCGGTTCCAGGTTCGGGTCTCTCAAAATGCGATGGCATCTTGGGAGACCCTGTGAAAGTGTACCTAGTCTGTGCAATGCTGTACCCTACGCTAAAACCCAACTAGTGTATGGTAGCGTTCAAAACATTCACCAATGCAAAGACCAGGATTGTCAGGACAGGAGGGACAATAATCGCGGGTGTCACGCCTATATCCGCGCTTGCTGCAGACACGACATCTTTTTTAGGGGGGGTTTGTTGGGTAGGGGTGCAGAAGTGGTGGGTTCCCAATTATTAGGATTGGCGAATGCAGCAGGAAGGGCACTATGGGCACGACGGGCCTGTGTTTGTCTTCTTGGTGGCAGCGGGACACTACTTGTGCTTGGCACCTCACCAGCTTGAACTGCACTTATGAGACTCGCCACGTCACCAAGTGTTACTGCAGTGCTGGTTTGACTACGACCGGGGTGTACTAGGCCGCTGGTGCTTTCCAGTTCACCAATACGCTACCAAAAATAAACTGTTAGCGATCGCAGGGATCAGGCCTGACTCTGCGAACGCTGCAGTTATGCGTTTAGTGTTTTGTAAGTGTCAGTGATCGATCGATACTGCACTTAGGTGGGCTGGGCTGGGCCGGGCGGAGGGGCAAAACGCAGGTGCTAGCAGGTATCTGGGCTGATCCCGCTAACACTGTGTTTTTGGGAACCCTAAACTGCTGGGGACACTAGTATAGATCTGATCGGATCAGATATTGGTGCCAGCTGTAAAGTCAATGGCCAACAGCAGAAAACAGAAGACCCGAATAGAAGGTATTGTGGATCTTGATAGATACAAGATAAAGGAAACCCTTTTATTGGATCCTTTTCTCACATTAATGACGGGTCACATTTCCATAGGTACATATGTTTTTTGTTTGTTTGTTTTTTTCTCAAATCCTTTTTTATTAAGTTTTTTAGTTACAATCACTACAAGACATACACACAACCTATGTGCCGGTACTTATTATCTAATCATAATAAACACAAATTTATAAGCAATATTTAGAAAAAAGAAAAAAAAACAAAACAAAAAAAAAAAAAACAGGCCTCATAACATTGTAATCTACTAATATCTTTATCCCTCAACCCCATCATTCAAGTTTCTACACTGCTATATTTAGAGGTTCATATATATCCAGCGTAATAAAAGGTCATTACATCATCATAACTTAATCTGTCCTCAAACCCCTTGTGCCGCTCTCCCTAATTGATCGTTGTGAGTGCTGAACCCATGGTAGTCAGGAACCTCCCCCACACCTTACCAAATTTTTCTGAGTAATTCCTATGTAAAAATATATGTATTTTTCTCTAAGTACCATATCATACCGTATCATTTATTTGCATTTTCCATTTGCCTAATGTCGGAGGATGTGGAGACATCCATTTTTGGGCTATAAGTTTACGGGCCTGAAAGAGTCTTAACTGGGTGTTTTCCCGGATCCTAGATTCATCTATCATACTTAAAAGGCATACCCCAGGTTCTTCCATCAATTCTGTCTTAAAGACAGAGCTAAGAGTAGAAATAACCCCTTGCCAATAGTGATGGAGTTTAGGACATCTCCATAACATATGTATTAAATTAGCCCACCTTATATTACTTCTAAGATAAAGAGGGGTATCTTTACGCTGCCATTTAAACAATTTCTTAGGGGTATGAGAAGTCCTATGTGAAATTAATAGTTGGGTTCATTTCTGTGTGGAAGATAAAGAGACCATGGGCAGTGTGGACAATGCCCCCTCCCAATGATTATCCGATATGGGACCTAGATCTCTTTCCCACTATCTCTTTGAAGGTACTGTATATCCACAAATTCTCGAAACTCTGTCTGTAAAACACAATATAACTGTGATATAAGCCTTTCTTAGCTTCTCCATTAGACAGCATCAAGATTATAATAGATGTACTGAGTTTCAGTACATGGGTACGGGCTTGTGCCTATATAGCATGTCTAAGCTGGAGTAATTGAAAGAATCTTTGATTTGAGATCCCAAATTCATTACTCAATTGTGCAAATATCTTAAAAACTTTGTTATGGAATAGTTGAGATATACTCCACTAGCCAAAAAAACACCAAAGGAAAAACGCACCTACAAAGGCAATTGATTTCAATACAAAATTGTACTTATTGGACATACATGTAAAAAGCAACCATGTCAAAGATGGGAAACCCCCTCCCCACACATACCCCTCCCCCTGGCCCCACACCCTACTCTGATCTCCCAAGATCCTGGCTCCCAAAAATCGCTGCCACCCCTCTATCTCCCACTCCAGTGAATGTGCTCCCCTTCTAATGGTAACAGGTCCAGTTGTATCAGTTATCTGTGTGAAGTGATCTGTAGACTGGATAACTAAAGCCTCTTATACACGGTAACGATTGTTGGCCAACCGAGCGTCTGATTTTTGGCAAAAGGGAGTATGCCAGCATACTAACGGTACACAATTGTTGTGCCACAAACACAAACGTAGTGACGTACTACGAGGAATTTCAGCTCTTGAGCACCACCCTTTGGGCCCCTTCTGCTAATTTCGTGTTTGGTGAGCATTGATTCCGAGCATGAGTGTTTGTACTTTCGACTTTTGTGTGACAGATTTGTGTACTGACTATATGAAAATCTGACGTCAAACAGTTGTCTGCCACAAATTTACTTGTCTGTCATCCAACATTTGTTGGCCGAAAGTCGGGCAACAATTGTCAAAAGGAGCGTACTAACGGTCAGATTTTAGGACAACAGTCTGTCAACAGACAACCCCTGCCACCAATCGTACCGTGTGTATGAGGCCTAAGACCCCATACACACTATTAGATTTTCTGCAGATTCTTGTCTTCAGATTTACCAAAACCATATAATATGAGGTCAAACCTTAAGAGCTTTGTATGCAATCAGACTGGCGCTTGCATTACATGGTTTTGATAAATCTGAAGGCAAACATCTGCAGAAAATCTAGTGTGTATGGGGTCTAAATGTCTGTAATGAAGGTAAGTCTGCCTGCTTATTTGCCTGGTTCGACCATCTGCAAGTGAACCCGTGTCCAGCCCACTCAAACCAATGTCAATGTGAACCACCAACAAATGGGAGTTGTAAATGGACTACAAGAGGCTGCAGTGGCATATACCAATGGCGGTATTGGCAGGACTATAGACTTGTTGATTGGGGTGATGAGCGTGTATCCCAATAAACGATAGTTTTAAATTGTCATCCAAAGTGTACATACATGGGTTAGTGTCCTCTCATAGTATAGAGATCTGATGTATGAACATGCCATGTCATATCATGCTGATTGGTGATCGCCTTGATATATTTCTCATATCCACCACCATAAACTCCCTTGTGGTTCCAGCCTGCTTAACACGGATGTCAGATAAAAAAACTCAGCAGCTGATTGACCTTCATGGGGAGATGGTGCTAATAACAGATCTATAACCATCCATATGCACGTGTATGGACTTCCCAGTAGTGTGCACACGTGGATTGTTGGAAATGAAAGACAACAGATTGACATGTATGAATACAGAGTTGCAATCAAAATTATCAGCATACCATGCTTGCCCTTGATCCCAAAACCTCACAATGTGTTTGTTCTCCCTCCTGTTTGGTCCAGCCTTTTATGCAGTATCTGCTTGTGCTGTGTGAGCACTGAACAGCTGATTGACCTCAATCAGGGGGTGGTGCTCAGGAAAGATCGAAATTGGTATTGGTGCGGCACCATTGCCGGCAATAGTCGCGACATGTCAAATCGCATGCCGAAGCACTCCAATGTGAACCTAGGCTGAGAGATACAAGTTTTTTTTTTTGGAATCATAGGCAAGCATGGTATGCTGGTATTTTGGATTCCAACGCTGTAGTCATATATGTCAATCTTTTGTTTTCATTTCCAACAATCCATGTGTGCACACTACTGGGAAGTCCATACACATGCAGATGGATGGTTATAGATCTGTTATTAGCACCATCTCCCCATGAAGGTCAATCAGCTGCTGATGTTTTTTTTATCTGACATCAGGCTGGAACCACAAGGGAGTTTATGGTGGTGGATATGAGAAATATATTAAGGCTATCACCAATCAGCATGATATGACATGGCATGTTGATACATCTGGTTTGCAACTCTGTGTTCATACATGTCAATCTGTTGTCTTTCATTTCCAACAAATCCACGTGTGCACACTACTGGGAAGTCCATACACATGCAGATAGTTGGTTACAGATCTCTCATTAGCACCATCTCCCTGTGAAGGTCAATCAGCTGCTGAGTGTTATCTGACATCAGTGTTCAGCAGGCTGGACCAAAAGGGAGTCAATAGAAGCATGTATGAGAACTATATTTATGGGATTACCAATCAGCATGGCAGATCTCTATTCTATGAGAGGACACCAACCTATGTATATACACTTTGGATGACAGCTTAATACTATCGTTTATTGGGATACATGGTCATCACTCCAATCAACAAGTCTATAGTCCTGCCCTGCCAATACCGCCATTGGTATATGCCACTGCAGCCCCTTGTAGTCCATTTACAACTCCCATTTGTCCATGGTTCACATTGACATTGGTATGAGTGGGCTGGACACGGGTTCACTTGCAGATGGTTGAACCAGGCGAATAAGCAGGCACACTTACTTTTATTACAGACAATTAGTCATCCAGTCTACAGATCACTTCACACAGATAATGGATACAAACTAGAGTTGCCACCTCATCCCTTTAAACCCGAACACATATTAATTACACAGGTTCTGTGGCTGAGTAAGTTGGTAATTAAACTCACTTGGTGCTTTATCTGCATTTAATTAGCCTCAGAACCTGTGTAATTCACATGTGTTCGGGTTTAAAGGGATGAGGTGGCAACTCTAATACAACCGGACCTGTTACCATCAGAAGGGGAGCACATTCACTGGAGTTGGAGATAGAGGGGTGGCAGCAATTTTGGGGGCCAGGATCTGGGGAGATCAGAGTGGGGTGTGGGGCCAGGGGGGAAGTGTATGTGTGAGGAAGGGTTTTCTCATCTTTGCTATGGTTGCTTCTTACATGTATCTCCAATAAATACAATTTGTATTGAAATTGATAGCCTTTGTAGGTGCGTTTTTCCTTTGGTGGTTTTTGGCATGTCTATTTTGGAAGCACCTCTCTCATTTAATAGGGTGTAGGCACCTTTTTCACAACACTCCCAGGATCCATACAATTGCAGGTTTTTTCTTCGAGATATACTTCACAACCCTTTAGTCTTCCATAGGTCAAACCCTTCCAGTTTCTTTAGACCTACATAACTTGAGTTATTTCATACCGGAGTAAATAACATATAACCATCCACCTCTGTAATAGCTTTCATTTCCTGCCATATTTTATCAAATAATTTACCAGTAGGAAAACTTTAATCACATACCAACTTTCTCGCTTCCAATAGAGATATTAATGGATAATTATCAGGTACATATGTGTAGGAATAGCCATACATGACTGGCAGGGGGAGGAGCAAATAGGAAATCTTACAAAACACAACCCTGCAGTCTCATCTCTCACAGATCCATTTTAATTTGGATCTCTCTCTCTGCAGCTGCCAACCAACTTTTTTTTCAACAAGCTTTGTCTTTCCCTTATTACAGGCTGGGCTGATGACCTCAATGCCAACCAGCCATCAGAAGCATGCAACATAGAAAAAGAAAAACCTACATACACTAATATGGAACAATTAAAGGGACAGTATGAATGTCTATAGAACAATGATAGGAAAACCAGACATAAATATTCCTTCTATATTTGAGCCAAGCCTCAGTTCTCTCCGCTCACCCCCACCTCTCTCACCCCAACTGTTACCTGCTAATGACTTTTTTTGAACAAGCTTTGCATGCCCCTTTTTACAGGCTGGGCTGATGACCCCGGTGCCAACCAACAAGATGGTGACACCAAGCAGCTGCCAGAAACATGATGCATATGATAAAAATAATTTAATAGATTTAATAATATTAATTTAAATTATTCAATTACATTTAACTTAATAACTTAAATGTAAATTTAATTTAAATTAATCATTTAAAAGGATTTTGCCACCTGTGCCCCCCCCCCCCCCCGAAAAATGTAATAGTTTGATTCCTTCCCGGCTCCAGCTAAGCAAAGTGTATCCGCGGAAGTATTTTGTACTTGCTGAAAACCAGGAGATTACTTAGCAGCGCCCCAAAGAAAACATGAAATAGTCCCTCCTGTACTTTGCTGAATTGACAAAAAATAATGGATTGTCTGAACAGACTTAGAGCTCCTCTGGACAGCAGTCCACATTCAGGTCGCTCTTCAGAGGGCATTTGACAGGAGGTAAGAAGGTGTTATATTGCCTCCTCACCACCTGTTTAAACACGATAACTTTATATACACATATTTGATCCCTGTGTGCTATACAGGTTTTAAACCCCTTACACTGTTAGCAAAATGTTGTCACAGCCTAATTTCTTCACAGAGCACACCTCCTTTTTCTCTGCTGGCTGAATGGGGGCCGGGGGGCAGGCTCAGGCCCTGGCTCTTATAGGTGGAGGGGGCCTAGTCATGTAAGCTGTACAGGGCCCCATGATTTCTACAGCGGCCCTGGGTGTGGGCGAATGGCCCTGAATGCAGACAGTGCACATCATATTAGGAAGAGTGGCTGCGCCTGTGCAGCTTTGCATTCTTATAATTTTCAATTGATTGTATGTATGCAGTACCTGGAAGTTACAGATGCTGCAAAAATGGCCCATTCATGCTATATGGGCCCCATCACCCTTGTAAACAAGGCCATACAGACAGATAAAACTATTCATAATAAAAACACGCTAATTAATTATCAGTGAACATTTTAATATGCACTATCCCTTTAACCTAAGTGCTGTAATTAAAAGTGTCTGTACTCCTAATGCCAGCGATAGACAGTTCGAATCTCGGCTCGTTCAGCAGGGACCAGCTGAGATTCTAACCATGTATGGGCAGGCTGATTACAGGCTGGGAACAACCAACCTGTCAAATTTTTCATGTGATTATTGCCACCAATGGGCTGGGCTGAGTGGCAGGCAACCAGCATTTTTATACGAAGGCCAACAATAGTCATCATTGTGTCCCTGTCATGTAGATTTTTTGTCTCTGGCACAAGAGTTTTGAACTTTTCTCTCTATAATTTGATGTTGTACAAAGAAAAATATATGAAATGTAGGTGAAGGTGCTAAATCTAATTCCTCTCTTTTTTTATTGAAGATGTACGTGGTACTTACTGCAGACAAGGCTCACACGGCAGGCCTGTCGACCATCACATTGAGACGCCGCCATAAAGTGACGTTAAAATTGAGACTCCACCAGAGTGCGACCTAGACATGGCCACTCCACCAGGGTGCGACCTGGACATGGCCACTCCACCAGAGTGCGACCTGGACATGGCCACTCCACCAGAGTGCGACCTAGACATGGCCAACCAAGCAGAGTGCGACCTGGACATGGCCACTCCAGCAGAGTGCAACCTGGACATGGCCACTCCAGCAGAGTGCGACCTGGACATGGCCACTCCACCAGAGTGCGATCTAGACATGGCCACTCCAGCAGAGTACGACCTGGACATGGCCACCCAAGCAGAGTGCGACCTGGACATGGCCACTCCAGCAGAGTGCGACCTGGACATGGCCACTCCAGCAGAGTGTGACCTGGACATGGCCACTCCAGCAGAGTGCGACCTGGACATGGTCACTCCAGCAGAGTGCGACCTGGACATGGCCACTCCACCAGAGTGCGACCTGGACATGGCCACTCCACCAGAGTGCGACCTGGACATGGCCACTCCACCAGAGTGCGACCTGGACATGGCCACTCCACCAGAGTGCGACCTGGACATGGCCACTCCACCAGAGTGCGACCTTGACATGGCCACTCCACCAGAGTGCGACCTAGACATGGCCACTCCACCAGAGTGCGACCTAGACATGGCCACTCCACCAGAGTGCGACCTAGACATGGCCACTCCACCAGAGTGCGACCTTTGTAGCTCCAGGTCACTCTACAAAAATGATCCGCATCTCTAGGTCACATAAGAATATCGTAACCCAAGGGGAAATATGGACGGCTCAATGGGTAGGGTGGATGGAATGAGAACCATTCAGAGTCTCCCCCTACAAGGCAGAATATGAAAGCTTCATAAGTCTACAATATGGACCTATATCACCAGGTCCTTTAGGAAATTTAAAGCCAAAAGAGAAAGAGGAGGAAAATCGAAACTTCCCTTTATAGGTGAAATCCTGCTTTAAGATCGGGCATCACAAAGGCTTGGTAGTTAGCACTTCTGCCTTGCAGCACTGGGGTGTTTGGTTCATATCCTGACCAGGACACTGTCTGCATGTTCTCCCTGTGCTTGTGTGGGTTTCCTCCTACAGCCCAAAGACATGCTGGTAGGTTAAAAGGCTTCATTCAGTGCGCCCAAGAAGGCTGCTTCACCTCCTAAGTGCTTTTAGTGTACATCACTGACCTTCCCCACTCTCAGTGGGGGCTGGCCTTAGAGAACAGAGGCTGCATATGGGCAGCACAGAGGCTTAGTGGTCAGCCTTGCTGCACTGGGGTCCATGGTTCAAATCCTGACAGGACAATATCTGCATGGAGTTTGCATGTTCTCCCTGTGTTTGCGTGGGTTTCCACCGGGTACTCCGGTTTCCTCCCACACTACAAAGACATGCTACCTCGTGTTGGTGGTGCAGTGGTGAGCATAGCTGCTTTCCAAGCAGTTGACCCAGGTTCGATTCCCGGCCAACGCAATCTCACAAGATGGCTGCCTCACCTGGTAAGTGTTACCCCCCTTCCCATCATATCTGTATATACAATGCTCCCTCTACAGCAGTGGTCATCAACCCTGTCCTCAGGGCCCATTAACAGGCTAGGTTGTATGTATTACCTTGGGGAGATGCAGACTAGAATACTGCAGTCACTGAACAGCAAATGATATCACCTGTGTGATGTATTTCAGTTATCTTGCAAACCTGGCCTGTTAGTGGGCCCTGAGTACAGGGTTGATGACCACTGCTCTACAGTACTGTGCAAAAGTTTTAGCCAGGTGTAAGCAAATGCTGTAACCAAAGGGGCCATGTGATCCCTTCCTCGCTATGTCCTGGTTGGAGATCTCTATGAACCTACCATAGGGGCCATGTGATCCCTACCTGGTTATGTGGGGGGGATCCATAGTAGAGAAGGATCTGGAGGTTTTGGTAGATCATAAGCTTAATACGTTGTGTTGAAAGAGTATTCACACCCCATGAAATTTTCCACATTTTGTCATGTTACAACCAAAAACGTAAATGCATTTTATTGGGATTTTATTTGATAGACCAACACAAAGTGGCACATAATTGTGAAGTGGAAGGAAAATTATAAATGTTTTTCACCATTTTTACAAATAAATATGTGAAAAGTGTGGCATGCATTTGTATTCAGCCCCCTTTACTCTGATACCCCTAACTAAAATCTAGTGGAACCAATTGCCTGCAGAAGTCACCTACTTAGTAAATAGAGTCCACCTGTGTGTAATCTAATCTCAGTATAAATACAGCTGTTCTGTGAAGCCCTCAGAGATTTGTTAGAGAACCTTAGTGAACAAACCGCATCATGAAGGCCAAGTAACACACCTGACAGGTCAGGAATAACATTGTACAGAAGATGAAAGCAGGGTTAGGTTCTAAAAAAAATATCCCAAGCGTTGAACATCTCACAGAGCACTGTCCAATCCATCATCCAAAAATGGAAAGAGTATGGCACAATTGCAAACCTACCAAGACATGGCCTTCCACCTAAACTGACAGGCCGGGCAAGGAGAGCATTCATCAGAGAAGCAGCCAAGAAGCCCATGGTAACTCTGGAAGAGCTGCAGAGATCCACGGCTCAGGTGGGAGAATCTGTCCCCAGGCCAACTATTAGTAGTGCACTCCACAAATCTGACCTTTAGGGAAGAGTGGCAAGAAGAAAGCCATTGTTGAAAGAAAGCCATAGGAAGTCCCGTTTGCAGGTTATGAGAAGCCATGCGGGAGACACAGCAAACACGTTGAAGGTGTTCTGGTCAGATGATACCAAATTTGACCTTTTTGGCCTAAAAACAAATTGCTAAGTGTGGCAGAAAACTAACTGCACATCTCCCTGAACACACCATCCCCACGTGAAACATGGTGGTGGCAGCATCATGTTGTGGGGATGCTTTTCTTCAGCAGGGACAGGGAAGCCGGTCAGAGTTGATGGGAGGATGGATGGAGCCAAATACGAGGAAATCTTAGAAGAAAACCTGTTATGCCACGTACACACGAGTGGACTGTCCGGCAGAAAAGGTCCGACGGAACGATTCCGTCGGACATTCCGATCGTGTGTGAGCTTCATCGGACCTTTTCTGTCGAAAATTCCAACAGCCCTAGAAATAGGACATGTTTCAAATCTTTCCGATGGACTCGAGTCCGATCCAAAAATCTGTTCGTCTGTATGCTAGTCCGACGGACAAAAAAGGACACAAGGGCAGCTATTGGCTACTGGCTATAAACTTCCTTATTCTAGTCCGGTCATACGTCATCATGTTCGAAACGATCGGACTTTGGTGCGATAGTGTGTAGGCAAGTCCGTTTCGTTGGAACTCCGTCGAAAAGTCCTTTGGCGTTCAGGCGGACGAGAAGTCCGCTCGTGTGTACACTACATTAGAGTCTGCAAAAGACTTGAAACTGAGGTGGAGGTTCGCCTTCCAGGACAACGATCCTACAACGGAATGGTTTAGATCAAAGCATATTCACGTTTTTGAATGGCCCAAAGTCCAGACCTAAATCCAATTCTTTTTTTTTACCACATCAGTGACTGTTTTCCGGGGGGTAAGTTTCAACTTTGCAGTTCAATATTGACCCGACCCATTGTTCACATCATAGTGGCATATATTGGGTGTTTGTTGTTTTTTTTTTTTATTAGTTTATTTTCTTTCCCTTTTTTCTTGAAACCCCTCTTCGTTAATGACGGTGGAAACGAATCCATTACCTAGACCAGGGATATGCAATTAGCGGACCTCCAGCTGTTGCAGAACTACAAGTCCCATGAGGCATAGCAAGACTCTGACAGCCACAAGCATGACACCCAGAGGCAGAGGCATGATGGGACTTGTAGTTTTGTAACAGCTGGAGGCCTGCTAATTGCAAATCCAGGACCTAGACTGTCTGGACCCCCCTGCCTTCTCGCTAATTCTACCCCACACCTCCCTTACCCCCCCCGACGTCCCCTATCCCGGTCCTATCATACCACCACGTACCTTAAATCCTACCAGTTCTGAACCACTCATATTCTCCACTCATGTTGCTTCTTACAAGTCTCTAACTAGTTAGAGGGCCAAACCACATGTTCATTTTAGATTCCTAACACTTCTGCAGACCTTTTGGATTTCGTTTGTTTTATCGTACCAATCCCATAATTTTGGGCTCCTTCTTTCCTGCCAGTATCTGGGTATAAGACTTTTGGCTGCGTTCAAGAATTGTGGTAAGAGTGTTCTCACATATGACTCAGTTGGCATTCTAAAACCGTTACATAGGCACGCCCATGGATCGTCGGGGACCTCAATGTGAGTTATCTCACCGATGATTTGCCTGATCTCGCCCCAGAATTTTTTGATTTCTGGACAATGCCACCAGATGTGCGCCATTGTCCCGATCTCTTTACATCCCATCCAGCAATATTGCGAGGTTTCGCTCTGAAACTTAGATGCTCTATCTGGGGTAATATACCATCTTGCCAAGCACTTGTAGTTTAGCTCGGACACCTTGTAGTTTACTGATGTTATATGTACTCGCTTTAATACGATCCCAGCCTCAGAGTCTGTGAGTTTTGAATCTAATTCCAACTCCCACTTTTTGATAAATACCGGTGTTTCTATTCCCTTCAATTCTATTAACACCTTATAAATCCTCGAGATCCCCTTCTTCCCTACTTTATCTGCACACAATTTCTGTAAGGGGCGAAGGTTATCGACAGATCTAACGGGTTGAGGGAGTGTTTTGATAAAGTGTTTTAATTGGATGTACCACCAGCTGTCAATGACTATAAGTTCCCTTTTTTTTTTTAACTCCTGGTATGTACATAGTTTACCCAGTTCCATCACATCCTTTAATTGTGCTTCTTCTTGCAAAATCCATCTCGCACTCAAATCCTCCATTCCAGGTGCAAAAAAACGGAGTTACTTACCGGTAACATCCTTTTCCAGGAATCTTTCAGGACAGCACCATAGAGAGAGACACCGGCTCCTCCCCTCTTAGGAAACACCGCCTTCCAATTCAACATTTAAACCTCATCCTCCCAACGGCCCCTCAGTTCTTCACGAGTTCCTCCGGCCAGCTGGGGAGACACAAGAACACGTCATACAAATCTTTATCTTACCTGACGTTCTCATGCGATGAGTTCTCATAGATGATCAATAACCTGGGTGGGTACTAGTGCTGTCCTGAAAGATTCCTGGAAAAGGATGTTACCGGTAAGTAACTCCGTTTTTCCCCATTCATCTTTCAGGACAGCACCATAGAGAGGATAAGCGAGCACCTTACCTTAGGGAGGGACTACTGCCTGTAGCACCTTACGCCCAAAGGCTTGGTCTTTGGCTGACAGCAGGTCCAATCTGTAATGCTTCACAAACGTGGAAAAACTGGACCACGTTGCTGCTCTACAGATCTGCTCCGGAGAAGCACCAGCCCACTCTGCTTGAGAAGTTGCCACTGCCCTGGTGGAATGTGCTTTAATACCCTCCGGGGGCTCCAAACCCCCGACTACATAGGCCTGGCTAATGGCCAACCTTAACCATCTGGCTATTGATCGTTTAGAGCAGGGGTCTCAAACTGGTGGCCCTCCAGCTGTTGCGGAACTACAAATCCCATCATGCCTCTGCCTGAGGGAGTCATGCTTGTAACAGTTCAGCCTTGCAATGCCTCATGGGACTTGTAGTTTTTCAACAGCTGGAGGGCCGCCAGTTTGAGACCCCTGGTTTAGAGGCTTTGAACCCTTTCCTAGCCCCTGAAAATAATACAAAAAAAGAATCGGATTTCCTAAACTGTTTCGTGCAATCTAAGTACTGAAGGACGCACCTTCTAACGTCCAGTTTGTGAAAAATATGCTCCTGTTCCCTCACAGGATTCGAACAGAAGGTAGGTAAAATAATTTCTTGGCCCCTATGAAAACTAGAGGCCACTTTTGGCAAAAAGGCCGGATCCGTTTTAAAAATCAAACGGTCCGGAAAAACCTGAAAAAAAGGCGCCCTAATAGAAAGGGCTTCGAGTTCACTTACTCTCCTTGCTGTGGTGATCGCCACCAAAAACACCGTTTTGAGGGTGATCACCTTCAAGGTACAGGATTCCAACGGCTCAAAAGGATCCCCTGTAAGAGACTGTAGAACTAAGGAAAGATCCCACACTGGGAATGGAGAACTTTTAACAGGCCTCTGTCTGCCTAAAGCTCTAAAAAACCTAGCTACCCAAGGATCTATAGCTAGTGGCTTTTCCAGGAAAACGCTTAGTGCCGATACCTGTCCTTTCAAGGTGTTAAGGGCTAATCCTTTGTCCGCTCCTGCCTGCAGAAACTCTAATACTGCTACAGAACTTTGTACATCGAAGGAGCTTTCTGTGCACCAACTGTTAAAGCGTTTCCACACCTTAAGGTAAATGGCTTGCGTCTCTCTTTTCCTGCAATTTAGGAGAGTTGTTATTAGCCGATCCGAGAAACCTTTGCCCTTCAGCAATTCTTCCTCAGTAGCCACGCTGCGAGGTTCCATCGCTCCACCTGAGGGCAACAGATTGGGCCTTGAGAGAGAAGATCCTCCTGGATAGGTAGAATCCAGGGAGGTTCTACTGTCAGACTCTTCAAGAGAGAGAACCACGGCCTCCTTGGCCAGTGTGGTGCGATCAGAATGAGGGTTGTGTCTTCTGACCGAAATTTTCTCAGAACTGCTGGAATCATTACGGGAGGGGGGAAGGCATAACACCTTGAGAAACGCCAGCTCTGAGCTAGTGCATCCACCCCGGCTGCTCCGTCCCATCTGTTTAGGGAAAAGAACAGACGAGCTTTTGTATTTGCCTTCGAGGCGAAGAGATCCACAGAGGGAACCCCCCACTTCCGAGTAATCATCTCGAAGATGTCCTGATTCAAGACCCAGTCGCCTTCCTTCAGCATTTTTCTGCTCAGAAAGTCTGCCACTTGGTTCTGCTCCCCCTTCAGATGTATTGCAGAAAGAGAGAGAATGCTCCCTTCGGCCCACCTGAGGATGGATTCTGCCAGACCCCACAAGGATTTGCTCCTGGTTCCCCCTTGCCTGTTGATGTAGGCCACCGCTGATGAGTTGTCCGAACGGACCCTCACATGCTGTCCCAGGAGTTCTTTCTGAAAAGCTCTGAGAGCCAACTCTATTGCTCTCAGTTCCCTCCAGTTCGAGGACTTTTTTGCGTCTTCTTTTTTCCAGGTGCCTTGTATCATTTTGGCATCTAGGTGTGCTCCCCACCCTGTGCCGCTTGCATCGGTCGTAACCGTTCTGGACACTGGAAGAACCCACTCCAGACCCTGTGAGAGATTGGACCCTTTTCTCCACCACCAGAGGGACCTTTTGACCTGGCTTGGCACAGATATAAGAGAGTCCAGAGATGCTGGACTGTGGTCCCAGACATTTAGAATAAACAGCTGTAGGGGGCGAAAGTGCAGCCCTGCCCACTGAACTGCCGGAAGCGTGGAAGTCAGTAAGCCCAGCGCTGACATTGCTTTCCTTACTGAGATCTGACTGCTGCCCTGGAGCAGTAATATTGCTCTGTCCACCTTCTGGATTTTTTCTGCTGGAAGGAACACTTTTTGTTTTGTTGAATCCAGTACATAGCCCAGGAAGATGACCTTTTGGGCCGGAACCAAACTGGATTTTTCCAGGTTCAAGAGCCATCCCAGGTTTTCTAGGCTGTCTCTTGCTACCTGAAGATCCTGGTACAACTGCTCCGGGGAAGGAGCAAACAGGAGCAGGTCGTCCAGGTATGCGACTACAGAGATGCCTCTGAGCCGCAAGAAAGCCAGGACCTCCACCATCACTTTGGTGAAGATGCGGGGGGAAGAGGATAGTCCAAAGGGGAGTGCTTTGAACTGTAGATGAAACGTTCCTTCCCCAGTTTTCACCGCCAGTCTGAGAAACCTCTGGTAACTTTCTGCGACTGGAATGTGCAGATAAGCGTCCTTTAGGTCTATTGACGCCATGAAGCAATTTGGGGGAAGAAGTGCTTTCACCGAATAGATAGAATCCATCCGGAATTTTCTGTAGGTGATTGAGACATTCAGAGGCTTCAGATTCATGATAAGTCTGAATTTTCCCGACGGCTTGCGGACCACAAAAATGTGGGAGTAAAAGCCTCTGCCTGTCTCCTCTACAGGCACCCTCACTATCACCTCTTGTTCCTCTAACTCTTGTAGGGAGGATAGAAGAGCTGACGCTTTCTCTGCACACTTTGGCAGCTCGGTGACCAGAAGTCTGTGCTGAGGGGGTTCTGAAAACTCTAGCTGGTAACCTCTTCTTATGATCCCTAACACAAACTGGTTGGAGGTGATCATCTCCCATTGTGGGAGGAAGGCCCCCAATCTTCCTCCCACCGTGGTTACCCCGTCATTGGGTCTTCTTGGGCTGTTCAGGAGGGCGAAAAATCGCCTCTCCCCGCCCCTTGCCCTTCTGCCCCCAAGCTTTTTTCTGCCGCTCTCCTTTTGGGGCTTCAAACTTTCTTTGAGGGCGAAACTTTCTTTTAGCCTGCTCCCCAAATTTCTTTTTAATGGGAAAGGCCTTTTTCTTATCGGCCGTCCGGTCTAAAACGGTCTCTAAACCTGGGCCAAACAAGAGATCTCCTGTGAGGGGAATTCCACAGAGTTTAACTTTAGACGCGCTGTCTCCTTGCCACGTCTTAAGCCATAGAGCCCTTCGAGCCGAATTAGTGAGGGCTGAAGACCTTGCGGACATGCGCACTGATTCGGCGGAAGCGTCCGCAATATACGCTACACCCTTAAGTAGCATGGGGAAGGAAGCCAAAATAGTCTCTTTTGGCGTTCCTGCCTCAATATGCGCTCTTATCAGCGTAAGCCAATATTCCATATTGCGGGCCACTACTGTGACCGCCATGGCAGGCTTAAGGTTTCCCTGTGATGAATCCCAGGACTTTTTTAAGAGAGAGTCCATCCTTCTGTCCATGGGGTCTACAAGAACCCCCATGTCCTCGAAGGCCAGATCTGTTTGCCTGGAAACCTGAGAAAAAGCAGCATCCAGCCTAGGGGTCTTATTCCAGACTAGAGACTCCCCTTCTGAAAAAGGAAACCTTCGCTTTAAAGCCCTTGAAAAGAAAGGTTTTCTCTCAGGATCTTTCCATTCATTCTTTATGGCCTCAACCAATACATCATGGACTGGGAAATCCTTCCTTTTTTGTTCCCCAAGACCTTTGTACATTTGGTCATGGAGCGATAACACTTTCTTTTCTTCCTGAATACCCAAAGTGGTGTGAATAGCTCCCAAGAGCCCCTCCACTTCATCCAGGGAAAGCTTATAGCGAGAGGTTTTTGTGGATTCCCCATCCACTTCCTCCACATCCGATTCCCTTTGAGAATCTGAAGCGGTGCTATCTGGCTCCTCCTCAATATCCACTCTGGAGCCCCCTGGTCTCTCTCCACTAACAGAGGGAGTATCCACTGGGCTAGGTGTAACACTCTGCTGCACTGGTAAAGGACTGCTTTGGGCTTGCGGCAACTGGAAGCTGGAAAAGAGTGTTTTAAAAGACTGAAAGGTGCTAGAAAGCTCCTTGACGGATGCAGCAAGATCTGTACCCTGTTCTGCTGCCTGTTCCCTGACCAATCCATCAATGCACTCCTTGCAAAGTGCCTTGGACCAGGATTCCCCCATACTAGTTCTACAAGAGGGGCATTTTTTCTTGGAACCATGAGGCGACTTGCTTTTCTCTGTGGCTTTCTGAAAAAGAAAGAGAGAGAGAGAGTCGCCATAAATGCCCAATCCCACCAGTGCTTCTACAGAGGTCCACCAGGAGTGCCCCCCCCCAGGACCAACCACCACCAGGGTCCCAGACACACTCCCCTTCCCCCCGACCACCAGTGGGGGGAGAACACCCGTGAAGCTATCGGGATTTAGGTAAGGGAACACCACCCCAGGGTTCCACTTACCTTAGCATGGCTGGTGCTACTGTCTCCTGGAGCAGTTCTAGAGACCTCTGTCTCCGACATGTCCGCTGAGGATGGTGGTCGATCGTTTCCCCCGATAGCTGACTCTACAGCAAGGCAAGAGGGTCGCACCAGCCGAACGCTCGGTCCGTTTTCTATCTCCGCGTCCGGAACCGGAAGACGCGGAATCGTCGGAAGTGCCCGCCCTCGCCGGAACTGACGTCACCCGTCATCCGACCCGGCCATAGAGCTTCAGACGCTGGCTGCTTGAGCAGGAGAGACTCAGGCACTTCCCACAGCGCCCCCCTGGGCAGAAGAAAAACAGACCCCCTTAGCTGTCTCTTTCCCCAAGAGAGGCTAAGGCGCGCTAATTCAGTTTAAAAAACAGGTAAGTATGGCTTCCCCAGCCTTTACCTGACTGAATAAAAAAATAAATAGAGGGAAAGAGCTAGAGAGACCCGACTCCCCCTCTTCCACAGACAAATTTTTTGGCTTCAGCCTCCCTGACTGATCCGCCTCGGTTCCTAAGCAGTGTCTCCCCACCGGAGGAAACACCTGAACTGAGGGGCCGTTGGGAGGATGAGGTTTAAATGTTGAATTGGAAGGCGGTGTTTCCTAAGAGGGGAGGAGCCGGTGTCTCTCTCTATGGTGCTGTCCTGAAAGATGAATGGGGAAAACTCTGTATCCTTCAGAGGAATTAACGGAGAGTTGTACTCCCATTTCTCCCTTTTGTGCAAATTATCCCAAATTTTTAATGCGTACCTAGTGATAATATGTGTCTCAGTGCTGAGTTTTCTAAAAGGTGGGGGAATCCATATTACTTTACCCATTTTTGCTTTACTAATCGTGTTATCCATTTTCACCCAACGCTTAATTGCCTCGTAATAACATCTAATATCTGGTGCCCCCCAACCCCCCTTCTCCTTATCTTTAACCACTTCAATACCAGGCACTTAGACACCTTTCCGCCCAGGCCAATTTTCAGCTTTCAGCGCTGTCACAATTTGAATGACAATTGCGCGGTCATGCTACACTGTACTCAAACAGATTTTTTTTATCATTTTGTTCCCACAAATAGAGCTTTCTTTTGGTGGTATTTGATCACCTCTGCGGTTTTTATTTGTTTCTGTTAAAATTTTTTGTAAATAAGTACGTTTTCTCCTTCAATGATGGCCACTGATATGGCTGCACTGACGGGCACTGATACGGCGGCACTGATGGGCACCGATGAGGTGGCACTGATGATGGGCACTGATAGGCGGCACTGATGGGCACTCGTAGGTGGCATTGATTGGTACATATGGGTGGCACTGATGGGTACTTATGGGTGACACTGATGGGTGGGCACTGACAGGTGGCACCGATGGGCAATGACAGGTGGCACTGATAAAACATTGGGGGCATTGCTGGGCAGATCTTGGACATAATGGTGCCAATCAGTGCCCATTTGTGGACACTGATTGGCACAGATTGGGCACATGTGGATGGCCATGGGGTACATACTTGGCCATCCACATGTTGCCCCTTCCCTGGTGGTCCTAGTGGCGATCTGAGGGGGGGCTGCGCTGATAAACAATCAGCGCAGACCCTCCCGCCAGGAGAGCCGCCGATCGGCTCTCCTCTACTCGCGTCTGTCAGACGCGAGTGAGGAAGAGCCGATCAACGGCTCTTCCCATTGACAGCGTGATCACCCGTGATTGGACACGGCTGACCACGTGGTAAAGAGCCTCCGCCGGAGGCTCTTTACCAAGATCGGTGTAGCGGTGTGTCAGGCTGACACACTGCTCCACCGATCGCCGTGATGCGCGCCCCCGGGGGCGCGCGGCGGCATGTTATCCTGCTGGACGTCATATGACGCCCAGTCAGGATAACAGAACCACTTCCCGGACGTCAATCCGCTATAGGGCGGGCGGGAAGTGGTTAACCAATGTTGCAAAACTTATACGTGGGTTTTTCCCTCTCCAAATAAATTTTAAAAAAAGCGTATGCAATGTTTTAAAATATACTTGTGGTAGTGGAATAGGGAGCATTTGCATTTTGTACAACATTTTTGGTAGGATTGCCACCATCTTAAGGATGTTAATTCTTCTGTCCTCTTGTAATTCTGCTCAGCTCCTCTTTGATCTCATTAAGGAGAGGAACAAAATTGGACTGGTACACTCTCTTGATCTAGTTATCTTAATCCCAAGATATTTAATCTCTTTTTTCCCCCCAAGCAAATGGAAACTCCTTATAAACAGAACGGTCCCCTTTTTCAATCTCATTTATTTCTAGTATTTCTGATTTGGCTGGGTTAATCTTGAAATTTGATATTTCTCCGTACTCTTTTAAGGTTTTAAGCAGATTAGGGAGGGTTATCCTAGGTCTAGTGATATAAAATTAAATATCATCTGCAAAAGCTGCCAATTTGTGAGACTCTTCCCCATCATTAACTCCCGTGATGTCTGGGTTCTGCCTAATCCTTGTTAGAAGGGGTTCGAGCGTGAGCACAAACAGAAGGGAGGATAGTGGGCTCCCTGTCTAGTACCGTTAAACATTACAAATGACTCAGAGAGTATTCCGTTGACCTTGACCTTAGTAGAAGGACGAACATATAATGCCTTTATCCATCTGATCATATTAGGCCCAAAACCTATCTCCTCCAGGGTTCAGTGCATAAAGCCCCAGCCTACCCTGTCAAAGGCTTTTTCAGCATCAATTAACAGGAATAGACCTGGGGCTCTACTATCTTTAATTCTCTGTATTACCAAAAGTGTTTTTATGCCATTGTCCCACCCTTCCCTACCAGGGATGAACCCTACCTGGTCTGGGTGGAACATGTCGTTCAATATTTTCTTCACTCTCCCGGCCAATACTTTCGCGAACAGTTTTGTGTCCGTATTGAGGAGTGATATAGGCCTGTAGCTAGAGCAGAGTGTGCCATCTTTGCCCTCTTTCAAGATAATGGTGATGATGGCCTCTAACGCCTCTTTCCCCATCTCCCATTTTACTCCTATTCGATTCGTATAGGAGCATAGTTTGGGAATTAGTAGGTCCTGAAATTTTTTGTAATATAATACAGTAAAACCGTCGGGGCCGGGGCTTTTCCCTACCGGAGTTTCTTTCAATATTTTTTTTATCTCGTCTTCTGTTATGGGGGCCTCTAGTAAGCTACATTTATCTTCAGCTATTTTATTTAATCCTATATCTTTAAAAAAAGCTTTGGTCCTCGCCCTTTTCTTGTCCACCTCATTTGTTGTAATCTTCTTATTGATGGAATATAGTCCCTCATAATAATCTTGGAAGGTTTTGGCAATTTCACTAGTTCTATACCTCGTGTCCACATCTGTTGTCTTAATTTTCTCAATATAGTTGATAGTTTTCTTTTTTTTTTAGTATCTTTGCAAGATACTTCCCAGGTTTATTCCCCCCCCCCCCCCCCCCCCACATACCTCTCCTCCTTTGCTAGATTGTAGGCCGCTCGTGTTTCTTGTTCTACTAAGTCTCTCATGGCCTCTCTTTTATAGTGGAGTCCTAAGAGCGCCATCTTCCCTCCAGTTGACTTATGCAATAGCTCTAGTTCAAATATCTCTTTTGTTAAAATAAGTTTATATTCCTTGATTTTTTTTTTTTCTGAGCCAACTTTAATCAGGATCCCCCTTATATAGGCTTTGTGGGCCTCCCACACGATAGCTTCTGATATCTCCGCTGATTCATTTATTTTAAAGTAAAATTCTAATTCATTTTTTATAAGTTTTCCTATCGCTTTATCACTTAATAATTCTTCGTTTAACCTCCAGCTACTACTCTTATTTTGAACCTGTCCTATGTTCAATATTAGCCTTACGGGCGCGTGATCGGAAAAGGTCGTTATTCCAATATTTGAGCTAGTAACAGCTTCCAGCCATGATGTTCAATCAAAAAAAATCAAGTCTGGAGTAGGTCCCATGCACGGGAGAGTAGAACATATAGTCCCTGCAGTTAGTATGCTGCGACCTCCATGCATCTACAAATTGGTACTGGTGCAATTTCTGTTTCACTTTATTGTTCCAATCCGTGTCAGTCCCCCATGCATGGGACGATTTATCCTTTCCTGGTTCCAAACAGAGATTGAAGTCGCCAGCCATTATGGCCAGTCCTTTCTTAAATTCCACAAATTCGGCCAGCCTCGCTATCATAAAACTATTTGGATTCTTATTTGGGCCATAGATGTTTGCCAGTGAACAATCAATTCCATTTAAGACCTAAATCCAATTGAGAATCTGTGGCAAGACTTGAAAATTACTGTTCACAGATGCTCTCCATCCAATCTGACAGAGCTTGAGCTATTTTGCAAAGAAGAATGGGCAAACATGTCACCCTCTAGATGTCCAAAGCTGGCAGAGACACTCCCAAAAAGACTTGCAGCTGTAATTGCAGTGAAAGGCAGTTCTACAAAGTATTGCCTCGGAGGGGCTAAATACAAATGCCCCCCTCCACTTCTCACAATTATGTGCCACTTTGTGTTGGTCTATCACATAAAATACATTTAGGTTTTTGGTTGTAACATGACAAAATGTGGGAAATTTTAAGGGGTATAAATACTTTTTTGAATGAATACTTTAAGGCACTGTAAGCCAGGGCCTGGTTCAATTACAAGCCTTGGGCCCCTTTTCTCCCAAACCTGCAGACAGGTCCCCTTAAACATCCTGAAGGGATGCCCGCACTTTTCTAAGTGGGGGTAATGTCTGTTGGCCATTGGGGACACCTGGTCTACAAGCATCTCGGATGCTCAGTTAAGAGATGAGGTGCCCAGGGGCTGCAAGCTAGAGTCTCGTTCTCTGCCACCACCCCGCTTTGTGTTGTCCAGCCGGTTGCAAAGGCAGGCAGGACAGCATGAAGCGCAGTGGGGGGTGACGCGAGTGAGGAAAAGCCGATAAACGGCTCTTCCTGTTTACAACATGATTAGACACGGCTGATCACGTGGTAAAGAGCCTCCGTCAGAGACTCTTTACCTAGATTGCTGTAGCGGTGTGTCAGACTGACATGCCGCACCACCGATCGCCGTGCTGCACGCCCCCATGGTCATATGACGTCCAGTCAGGATAACTGAAGCACCGTCCGGCCGTCATTTCACTATATGTTTGTGGTGCATTTTACCGTACTCCAGTATAGTTTGTGCAGAAAAATTGCAGCATGTTCTACTTTTTTTTTCTCTGGAACTGGAACGCCCTGGAACTGGCCACACTGGTATGAACTATGCCATTGAAAACCATATAACCTCCTATGCATGCATTTTTGATGCAGAAAAAAAAACGCATTGGACTGCATGTGGTGTGAACTGGCCCTAAGCCCATCGATTTAAATACTTCACAAAAGAGTTACATGCAAAGCATGCCGTCAATTATAACTGTCACAGGTGCTTGTTCTCGCAACTTATAAGCGATTGTAAAGTCTCCTTTTTTTTTTAAAATAACAAACATGTTACACTTACCTGCTCTCTGCAGTTGGTTTTGCACAGAACAGCCCAGATTCTCCTCTTCTTGGGTCCCTCTTCTGTGTTCCTGGCCCCTCCCTCCTGTTAAGTGTCCTCACAGCAAGCAGCTTGCTATGGGGGTATTCGAGCCGAACTGCAGCTCTGTGTGTCCATTCAGATATGGAGCTGCCGTTCGGCCCTGCCCCATCTCTCCCCAGAATGGCTAACCAACTTCGATTGACAGCCGTCGGAGCCAATGGCACCACTGCTGTGTCTCAGCCATTCAGGGGGAGAGTCCTGGGCCGGCTGAGGAACTAGTGGACATCGCTGAACAGAGATGGGGCTCATGTAGGTATTAGGGAGGCTGCTACACACACAGAATGCTTTTTATCTTAATGCATAGAATGCATTAAGATAAAAAAAACCTTCTGACTTTACAACCCCTTTAACTGTGAAGCCATCAAATGGCTGGTGTCATACCTTATCACATGTGCAGTGCCATGGCAACTGCAAATGAAATTAAGATGGTAGCTTCCTTGGCTGTAAAGGATAGGAGGATTTAGTTAAAATGGAACTTTACCCATACCAACTTAATAATTTAATTCATGCTAAAGAAACATTATTTTTATCAATACCACATTAATATTTATGCTACAAAATTAGTGTATTAGTGTAAATTGCCTCTAGCATTTTTCTAGTTTTCTCTTGCTGGGGCTGCCATTTTGCTGAAGCCCAGAGCCCCTGAGCGGCAGTAAATCTTTAGGCTGTCAGCAGATCGGCCTCTACAAATTTGGCACAGTGCCTAAAAATAGAGCGCAACTGAGCATGTGCAGAGCAGGGTGAGACAGTGTATTACTGGATTTAAAAAAAAAAAAAAAAAAAACAGTATAGAAACTTATTTTAATGTTTTACATAGCTTTGCCTGCAAAAGGAGCCAGCCTGAAGTGATCTAGCAGGACTTCATTTTCTGACTAAAATTCCACTTTAAAGCTGAGTTCCACCCAAAAGTGCAACTTCCGCTCATTTGTCTCCCCTCCCCCTCCGGTGCCACAATTGGCACCTTTCGGGGGGGGGGGGGGGGGCAGGATATTTGTCTTTGACAGGTATCCTATTCCCACTTCCGGGAGTCCGGTCGCGGCTCGTGACATCACCGCAGGACCCCTTCCTCTCCCTGTTGCCGAGCCAGTATGAGAGAGGAGCGGGGCCTTGCGAATGCGCAGTAGGGTTCCCGGCAAGCCGTAAGGCTACACTGCTGGGTTCCCTTACCCGCAATGGCGGTGGCAGCACCGACAGCTTATGGAAACATCAACTGCGGTGCCGACATCGCTGCACTCCAGGACAGGTAAATGTCCTATTGTTAAAAGTCAGCAGCTGCAGTATTTGTAGCTGCTGGCTTTTCATTGGTTTTTTTTTTGTTTTTTTGGGGCGGAACACCGCTTTTTTTAAAACAGAACTACTGAATAAAGACACATTCTGTTTTAAAAGGCAAAAAAGCTCAAAATGATAAAAGTAAAATAGAAAAGCATTTATTCACACCAATCACACATACACACACAAAAAGTGCTATCCTTACAATCATACAGTTTAAAAAAAACATTTTCTTGATCAAAGTCCTTTACTGATCAGTCAGTCTTTGGCGTATGTTACGGGATTTTACATTTTCCAGCTTCCTTTTTTTGAAAACAGAAGCCCCAGCTACTGTGTCCCCAAGAGAGGTGATGGTCTTCTCCTTGAAATTCACTTTTGGCTCCTGTGGGAGGTCAGGTACTTGTGGTTCATCATATTCCACATTTGGAAGCTCTAAATCCACATTTTCGCTGTGAGAAAAATGTATCATTAAAATTAGATGAACTTTTTTTCTACCTATATACAGTACATCAAATGAGCTTTCTGTATTTGGCTATATTGTACAGGAATTCACCTAACAAATATATAGATTTTAACATTATGATGGTTAGAAAAAATATCCCATCTTTAGCGTAGCGTAGAAAAGAAGCACTGCACATCAATGTAGTTAGCAGCACTGCTAACATGTTTTAACTTAATCTAAACTCATAAGCAAACCTTTAATGTATTGCACCTTACTAATCCTTAAACACATTGGATGCCTTTTGTTTTCATTTTAGACTTTTCCCCTTTATTTTTATTTGGTGATCTGGCCATTAGGTCTGTTATTTTTTACCTTCTTATAACAGAACAAGCCGTCAAGCAAAAATGGCAGCTAGAGGGTTGAGACAAGCCATTTAAACACTGACGGGTGCTTACAATGATCAGCTTTTATTCATTTATACAAAACCTTTGTAACTGCTTATAAAGTGTTAGCTGGAATTCAGGTGTAATTTGTTAGTCAAGTCCATCTAATCTGCTACCCTCCACCCAGACTGACAATACTGCTTTCCAGAGGTGTCTGCTTTACCAATTCATCCAGAATGGGGACACCCCAAGAAGTATGTTACTGGCTGGATCAGCAGGTGAAAAAGAAAAAGCCTTAAAAAAAAACCTATGCAGTCACCCAGATGCTACCACTTCCCAATTTAGAAAGTGGGCAATTTTATTTTTTAATAAAGCTAAAAAAAAAAAAAGGTACTAAAGTATAATGAATAAAAATAAAATAAATGAAAAAACTGCAGCAGCTGTGCAAAGGTGCTATAACCTTAATATGTGATAGAAAGATATAAAACAGCGCTGACAGAATATATTAAACTAAACATTTCAGTGTCATGGTGGCTGGTGCCATATAAATCAATATGCTACAAAAATATATAATATACATAAAAGTGTAAGACTCTATAAAGTGCTTGGTGCTCATATGGTAATAGAACAAAGTGCAATGGTGCTCCAAACTTGCAAAGTGTGAGGTGCCACACTCCCCCTTCGGTGACTCCACTCACCAGAAACAATGGACCCTCGGCTTTGCAGTCTAGGGTCAAAAAGGCTGTGATCCATTGATTTGGGGTGTGTGGGATGGTTGCTCAAAGGCTCCTCCAGAGGGGTTTCTTTATAACAGAAAAGATACGCCACACTTCATAGATGGGGAAACAAAGAGAAAGCTCATAGTGAAATACCGCTAAAATTAAATGTAGAGCGCAATCTCTGCGCCACTTACAGGATATCTGGCAAAAACAGGCATCAGTAAAAACATCCGAGTCCGCCACTGTATGGCGTGCATTCCACGGAGGCGAAAATTGTGTCAATAGTTAACGTGAACTGGAAGTACGTTGACGCGTTTCGCCCCTCCGCCAGGGCGTCCTTTGATGCCCTGGAGGGGCGAAACGCGTTGACGTACTTCCAGTTCACGTTAACCATTGACGCAATTTCCGCCTCCGTGGAACACGCGCCATACAGCGGCGGACTCAGATGTTTTTACTGACGCAGCTATCCTGTAAGTGGTGCCGAGATTGCACTCTACATTTTATTTTAGCGATATTTTACTATATGCTTTCTCTGTTTCCCCATCTATGAAGTGTGGCGAATCTTTTCTGTTATAAAGCAACCATTCCACACACCCTAAATAAATGGATCACAGCCTTTTTGACCCTAGACTGCAAAGCCGAGGGTCCATTGTTTCTGGTGAGTGGGGTCACCGAAAAGTGAGTGTGGCACCTAACACTTTGCAAGTTTGGAGCACCGTTGCACTTTGTTCTATTACCATATGAGCAGCAAGCACTTTATAGATTCTTTTGTGCATATTATATATTCTTTGTTGCATATTGATTTGTATGGCACTAGTATATTGAGTAATATGGTAACAGCCACCGTGAAACTGAATTGTTTAGTTCAATTTTATTTTTTAAACCCACTGTAGTTGTGATAAAAACTACTGAGCCGAACAGCTTGTAGGTATTATATTAACCCTTTTGGTACCAGATCAGTTTTTGTGTTTACTACACACATTTAAAAAAAATCATTTTATACCTGAAGATTTAAAACCCCTAAAACATTTTAGATTTTCTTAAAGCAGACTGAGAATAAAATTTGTGGCAATTCAAAATATGTATGTCACATATTAGTGCAACAATTTTTTAAAGCCCAAAATTTTTGGTAAAATATAAAAGACGAGTGCTGAGTAAATAGATACTCAACATGTCAAGCCTTAAAACTGTGTGCGCCTGTGAAACGGCAACAAACGTCTGTACTAGGGTTGTCCCGATACCACTTTTTTTAGGACCGAGTACAAGTACCGATACTTTTTTTCAAGTACTTGCCGATACCGATTACCGATACTTTTTTTTTAATGTCACGTGACAGTGTATTTTTATTTTTTACAATAATTTTTTTTTATTCTTATTGCAATGTGTGTGTTTTTTTTTAATCAGCCCTGTTGGGGGGCTTTGGTGAGATATCAGGGGTCTTTTTTTTCATTTAAAGTGTTTTTATTGAGTACACCAGGTAGGACAAAACAAGACCAACACTGACAGTTTGTACATTGAGGGCAGGCTGATACATAAACCAAAGACAAAGCATTAACATACTATATGAAGATGGCAAGTCGGCTGGCGCCAGAAATAGCGCCAGCTCACCCACATTAAACCTAAAGTATTACAATGTACAATGAAAAGACAATATGCTCGCCCCTAGTCAGGTGTACACAAACAGATTTTTCGAATAATAAAAAAGAACTAACAGTTCGGGGATCCGAACAAAGGGAAAAAAGACATAGACATGGTGAGAACTGATAAGATGAGACAGGTTTAGAAGAGCGAAAGGATGTGAGAACAGTAAGGGGAGAAAGGGGGGTAGGAGAGAAAGAGAAAAAAAAAAAAAAGGGGGGGGGGAGTGACGAAGGCGGAGGCCCTTGGAGAGAGACACATGTTCTGTCACTGTAGCTCTACTGAGGGGGTCACTAAGGTGTTGTAATCCTGAGAGAATCGGAAATCGTGCCAGTAAAACCAGGTTTTGTTGAATTTTTCCTCCTTACGTTGTAGTGCAGCCGTCAATTGTTCCATCAGATTAATTTCATTCACCACAGCTATCCACTGACCAACTGACGGGGGGTCTGAGCATTTCCATTTTTGCGGAATGCAAATTTTAGCGGCGTTTAGAAGGTGTATCAAGAGGGATTTCATATAGCGACGTCTCGACATCGGGGTAAGGTGGAGCAGGCACTGAGCCGGATCATCTGCAAGTGTAATGTCCGTCAGTCTAAGAACTATGCGCCTAATGGCTTCCCAAAAGGGACGAACCCGGGGGCATGTCCAGAAAATGTGCAGTAACGAACCGTCAGGATGCTGACAACGCCAGCAGGAGGAAGGAACTGAAGGGTATATTTTGTGGAGAAGCTTGGGCACTCTATACCAACGAGTCATTATCTTAAACCCAACCTCCTGGAACCTGTTCGCCATTGAGGAGCGGTGTGCAAAGTATAAAATTCGTTCTCTCTCCTCCTCTGAGAAGGCTCGACTCAGATCATTCTCCCATTTCTGTATATAATGAGGAATAAAGCCTTCCTGGGGGTCGACTAGAAACCCATACATTAAGGACAGTAGATGACGGAGGGGAGTAGGATCCAGATAGAGCCCCTCAAAAGCAGACGTGGAGTGACTAGTGGATGGCACGAACTGTGAGGAGGTAAGGAAATGTCTAATCTGTGTTGCTCTCCATCTATCTAAAGGTGGCGATAGCATTGCTTGTATTTCCTCGATGGTACACCATCGACCCTCGTGATGGAAGTCTTGAAACCTAAATCTGTTGATCATCAGAAATTCCCTAAACCGCCTCCCCGATAGACTACATGGGAACTCCTGAGCACCAATTACCGGTGACAAAGGTGAGGGAGTGTGGGAGACCAACGTGACACAACCCGTTTTTACTGCCACCGACACAGTAGTTCCAATCAAAGGATGGGATTTCAGGGGTACTGGCAAGGCAGAAGTCTGCCACAACAAAGTTGGGAGCGGGAGAGAGGTCAATGCCTGCTCCACCCCCACCCATTCCTTCTCTGAGGCATGTTTGGCCCAGTCCAGGGCTCTAGTTAAATGAACCGCCTGGTAGTATTTAAACGGGTCTGGGAACCCCAAGCCGCCCTGGTCTTTTGGTAAGGACAAGATATGATGAGACAATCTTTTAACTTTATAGCCCCATAGAAAATTCAAAAATTCCCCTCTGACAGAGCGAAGGAAGTGTTTTGGGACAGTTATTGGCAATGTTTGGAGGAGATATAATAATTTTGGCAGGACCGCCATCTTTAAAATGCTGTTCCTTCCGAACCAGGAGAAAGTATTCTTATGCCAGCGCTGGAGATCCAGACGTAGAGAGGCAAGCCAGGGAACGTAATTCTCTTGGAAGACTGCTGATAGTGAGGGGGTAAGATAAACGCCCAGATATTTCATTTTGTGGCGAGCCCATGAGAAGGGGAAATTCTGTTGAATTATATTGAGAGTCTCCTTGGGTAAATTAATGTTTAAAGCCTCAGATTTGTGCACATTAATTTTATAGTTAGAGAGAGCAGAGTATGTCTTGAGCGCCTGTAATAAATTGGGGATGGAAGTGACGGGACTTGTCACAAAAAATAATAAATCATCGGCGTAAGCCGCAACTTTATGCTGTGTGTTGCCGGTGCTGACGCCCTTTATATTTTGATCATTCCTAATGTGAGCTAGCAGGGGTTCTAATACCAGTATGAATATTAAAGGTGACAATGGACATCCCTGTCTTGTCCCGTTGCTCAAGGGAAAGGGGGCTGAAATTGCTTCATTGGCTCGGACTGCTGCTGAGGGTTGGGAGTAAATTGCCTCTATCCATTGACACATATGGGGCCCTAGGCCAAGATGCTTCAACGTGCGTTTCATAAAGAGCCAGTTGACCCGGTCGAAGGCTTTCTCCGCGTCAGCTGAAATCAGCAACATTGGAGTTTTCCTGGACCGGGTCAAGTGGATAAGATTCAAGGCCCTAATCGTATCATCCCTGGCTTCCCTGGTTGGGACAAAACCTACTTGGTCGTAGTGGATTAATTTGGGGACAAAGGAGATCAGACGGTTAGCTAATATTTTTGTAAATATCTTGAGATCCGTATTCAATAAAGATATTGGGCGGTAGTTTGCACAGTCTGTCGCATCTCTACCCTCTTTAGGAATCAGAACTATGTGAGCAAATAAGGAGTCCCTAGGGAGCGGGGTCCCATCCAGGAGCGCATTGTAGGCCTGCACGAAACGCGGTACCAAATGCGTTGCAAACGTCTGGTAGTACAGCAAGGGGAAACCATCGGGTCCCGGTGTTTTGCGTACTTCCATGCCTTTGATGGCTTTGAGCACTTCTTGCTCTGTAATATGGCCTTCCATTTCTTCCCTCTCTTGAGACGTCAACGTGGGAACACCTGAAGTAAGCAGGTATTCGTCTATTAACGAGTTGTGAGTCTGTGATGTAGACTCTGTTACCGTAGGGGTCAAATTGTAAAGTTTCTCGTAATAGCTGCGGAAGCAGTTGGCAATCTCTTGTGATTTGAAGATTTTTTGGCCCGACGGGGACGTCAGAGAGGGGATATAGGAACGTGCCGTGGTATCATGTAGTGCACGGGCTAGGGGTCTGCCAGGTTTACCTCCAAATTCATAGAATTGTCTCCGTGAGTACATGAATTTGGTTTTTGCTTTAGCCATCAGGAGAGAATTAAGGGAGTCACGTAAATTTTGTAGATCTATGGCTACGTCTCGGGCTAGAGATAGTTTGTGTTGCTTTTCCAGGGTCCCAATGCGCTCCAAGAGAGAGTCCACCTCTCGTTGACTGTCTTTCTTGACTTTAGCTCTCAATTTTATAAGTACTCCCCTGACTACACATTTGTGCGCCTCCCATAACAAGCAAGGCGAGGACACCGAAGCTGTATTGGTTGCAAAGTAAGCCTTAATCTCCTCCTCCACCATTTTTGCATATGGTGGCTTCTGGATTAAGCTCTCATTTAACCGCCAAGACCCTGGTTGATGTGGCCGCCCCCCTCCTAGCATAAGTGTCAGTAAAATTGGTGCGTGATCTGAGAGGGATCTCACCCCTATACTACTGGAAGACACTAAAGGAAGGGCCGATTGGTGTACTAGAAAGTAATCCAGTCTCGAGTAAGAGTTATGAGGGGACGAAAAAAAGGTATAGTCTCTAGTGTCGCTGTGTGTAATCCTCCACACGTCCACCAAGTGAACAGCTGTCAGGGCTTTCTTAATCCGACGAAGGGCCGCGTACGATAGATGTGAGGAGCCCGTGGAGGTGTCCAATAGGGGATCCAAAGCTACGTTTAGGTCTCCTCCCAAGATCATCTGTCCCTCTGCAAAGTCAGTTTGTCCAGGCAGTCCTCAATAAAGCCCACCTGACCTATATTGGGGGCGTAGATGTTGACTAGGGTAACAACCTGCCCATAGATAGATCCCTTCACAAAGATGTAACGTCCCAGTTTGTCACTGCAGACAGCTGACATCAACCAAGCCACATTTTTAGAGATGAGAACACTTACCCCTCGAGATTTAGAGTCTGGGGAGCAGCTGTGGTAAACAAAAGGGTACCTGAAGTTCCCGAATCTTGGGGGTTTTGAGGCTTTAAAATGAGTCTCCTGGAGGAAGGCTACGTGGGCACGATTTCTCCAAATCTCACCTAGCACCTGCGACCTCTTCTCTGGGATATTCAGCCCGTGGGCATTCAGGGAGAGCATGGTAACTTTTGGCATGGTGATAAACGAAGTGTTCCCTGAAAAAAAAAAAAAAAAAAAAAGGGGGGGGGGGGGGGGGGGGGAAGGAGGGGAGAGAGAGGGGAAGGAAAAGGAGGAAGAGAAAGAAAGAGAAGAAGAGGGATAGGAAGATAGATAAGTAGACCACCTGTTGGGAAAACTTCCTCAAGGGTGGTAGCACAAATTCACAACAATAACTGCACTTGTACCAGAGAGTTCTGGTAAACACAAGACTAATATATGGTCTCCACCTAAAAACGCGGGTGGAGAGCGGGCCTATGTGGGGGAAGTGTTGACCGTGGCGAACCCGACAACACACATGGGCCACCCCGGGTCAATGTGAAGTAACAGTAAGTCACGGGGACCTTAAACATAGCGATCTGACTGGGGCCTGAAGCTAGCCATTGAACCACTCCCTGCTGCTATAAATATGAGGAATATAAAAGAAACCGAGTACTCAGTTATTTAGGGACTGGCAGGATCCCCGGGACCCAGATACCAACCGTTTAAGAGGGAAAGAGTTTGCGGTTGTCATATATGATGCAGGGAGCAGTGCAATGGTCGCTGTAGCTGGATAACATAAAGAAAAACGGAACTAAAAAAAAAAAAATACATCAGAAAACAGCTTAATGTATTTGTAACCTTAACAAGTTATGGAATGCCCCCAAAACCTCCCTATTCAGGCCACACAACCAGGAGAGCTGGGGTGAAAGGGACAAGTCCTTATGGGTCAATCCTCTGGCAGAGAAACCTGGAAGAGGATGAGCTGGAAACAGAAAACAAAGCTACTCCATAGTAATTGAATGTCATATAGAACCTGCCCATCACTCCGCTTAGACATATGGCGCTGGTTCTTTGTGTAACTTGGCCTGTAAGGTTAAAGTTAGCTAGGATGTAGCCAGCGGGGGCAGAGATTCATGACCGAGGGATTCAGGCTGTAAGTAAGACCGTGCAAGGTCATCCTGGGAAGATCACAGGACACATGATGGTTGTCACAGTTCCGGGTCAGAAGGATGGACGTGAGCCTGACCAGAGACCGCACCGCTGGAACGGGACCTTCTGCGCCTTTGGGGCAAGGGGTTGGATATCTGTGGAGCCGGATCATCAAGAAGGACGTCTAACCAATTGGGTACGGGGATCGGGTCAGATCCCAAAAACAAAAAGAGCTCAGGGAGTTGGTCCGGTGACCTCAGGGTGAAATGGCGATTTTCCTTCTTCACTTGCACATGGAATGGGAAGCCCCAGGTATATGTAGCTCCAGATTCGCGTATAGCAGTTAGGAGGGGTCTAACTGCCCTGCGCATCCCTAGGGTAGCACGGGACAGATCTGGCAGGAGTTGAATAGAAGCGCCGTCAAAGTCAATAGGACCCCTGTGCCAAGCCTTCCGAAGGATCAGTTCTTTCACTTTATAGTAATGGACGCGACACAGAACATCCCTTGGGCGTCCGCTAGCAGGGGTCATGCCCGGAGACACTCTGTGTACTCTGTCTAACTCAATTTCTGTGGTCGGAGCTCTATCGAGGTAGGAGTTAAAAATGGACGTAATAGTTACCGCAAGGTCCTCAGGAGCCGTAGCTTCCGGTAATCCCCGAATCCTAATGTTATTCCTCCTGCTCCTGTTCTCGATATCTTCTGACCTTAGTCGGACTTGGAGGAGTTGGGATCTATGGTGGGACACTATGGATTCCAAAGCAGTAATGCGGGTCTCCTGTGAAGCTTGATCAGAGACAATGGTAGTGACCCTATTATCAGTGTGGGTGACCTGAGCCCGAAGATCCTCCACTTCTCTCTTGAGGGAGGATTCAATACGTTGAGCCCAGCTATCCAGCTCCTGTCTAGTAGGGAGAGTGGCTAAGCTGTGTTGGATCTGCTTCAGGGCTTCTAGAGGGAGTATATCTACAGCATCGTGCCTGTCATCAGCGGCGGCATGTGAGGGAGACAGGCTTAGGCTTGGTGAGGGGATCGGAGAGCAGTCTCTCACCTCATCTGCGGGAGCCCCTGGTGAAGCGGTGAGGCTTGATCGTGGGGAAGGTCTGTTCGCCGCTGCGCGGCTTGTGGTCGGAGGCGCCGGCGCCATATTGGCTGCGGTCGACTCCACGAGGACCGGAGTTTCTGGATCCCGGGAGCCAAAGTAGCGGGTGATTACCGCCGATGTTCGGGGCCGCGGGACGCTCTGGGACCTCCTCCTTCTGGGCATCAGTCGGGTGACTGTCTCGGCTAGAAAAACGGCCGCGGGGATAGCTCCGTGTGTCGGGAGCTCAGGATTCAGCGTCCGAACTCCGCCATGGTCAGCCACGCCCGATATCAGGGTTCTTAACAGACCTCTGATATCTCCCCCTTGAGACAGAGAAAGAGACAGAGGATAGAGATTCCCCAGTCCCTTTCTCTGCAGCCTCAGCTGCACTGAAAATGAATAGAGAGATAACAGTGGCTCCTCTCCATTCATAAACTGAAACATCGTAATCACAGGAGATTACAATGTTTCAGTTATGTGAATGGACAGAGTCAGCTTTAGTGACATACAGCGGTGACCGATCACCGCTGTATGTCACTAAAGCCGCTGAAAGCCGCTGGGGGAGAAGCTTGTAATCATAGCTGTCTTCTAGGTATCGGGGGAAGCATCGGGAGCATTTGCCAGAGTACAAGTACTTGGGCAAATGCTCGGTATCGGTGCCGATACCGATACTAGTATCGGGACAACCCAAGTCTGTACCTTAAATTCTCAATAGGCGACACTTTTAAAGCGCCTACAAGTCATCAGTTTAGAGTAGAAGTATTGAATTAAAATTCATGTAGGTCCAGTCAGTAAAATGTTCTTCCACCATGGGGTCTAATTGCAGTGTACAATGATCCAACCCACCCAAATCCTTAACATCACAGTAACAAACCGCAACCACCATTTATCACTGTTCTCAGTCTCTAAGTGTCTTGGTGTAACTTAAATTTCTAACATTTTTTTTTTCCCACTAAACTTTATTTTTCATCACACTGGGGACAAAAATACCCTATGTAATTTTTCTTAGTGACAGGCTCTCTTCAATGAGACATCGGGGGTCTGTTTATTCGACAGTTGCCAGGGTGTGTGGAAGCAATCGGGTGGCTATACAGTTGCCCGATCACTTCAATCTGAAAGCTGGCTTGTCAGATTTACACACATGACTACATCAGCTGGGAGTGTGTAACCCCCCCTCCCCCCCCCACAAGCAGATGTTGGTGGCAGCTAAAGGGTTACTATTGCTACTTACTATGGGTCTTCCTCCTGTTTAACTTCCTCCCATGACCCGTATGGATTGGCCTTTTTTGGCCTTTGCCTGGGAAGCTTCTGCGGGGAATCATCTTCTTTAGTATCCTGCTTGACTTCATTGTCGTCTTCTTTACTATCCAATTCAGGAGTCTCATCTTCTGTTTTCTTTTCCTTTTTACTCTAAACACAAATTTTAATAAATTAAAATTGAGCAAGCCACAAAGTTATATTGTTGATTTTGCCCACATCCAGGAGCCTACAATGGGTGTGTTTATAGATCTATTTTCTGCAATAAAAAAACAAGTCCACAAAGACATTAGTATTTCAGCATTTTGTAATTGCATAGGATTGCTTAAGGTTTAAAGCGTAACGCCACTTTTGTTGAGAAAAAACATTCCCCTCTGGGTGATCTATGTACATTACAAGGATTTTAAAACTTTGCTGCAGATTCCTATCTTTTGTTATCCTAAAGAAATCCCTGTGTGTTTATCTGTGTCCATGTGGAAAGTGGTTTAATGGGAGTGGTTTCATAATTATCTATCAGCTGTGCACCTGCAGGGCACTAATGAGGAAAGCTGCTGGGCCTGCATCCCTTTAGATGTGATTACCTATTGGGAGTATCTCACCAAAAATTACATTTTTGTATCAGGGGATGCCTGAAAATTGACTTGCATCTTAGTGTAGACTTCTGGGAAAATCAGTGAGCCAATCACACAAGCAGGAAATTCTGTTTCTGGGGGGCGTTCTGTATACATTCTGTGTACAGAACACCTCCAGGTAAACATATTGCATTGCATTTTCAGAAAATTACAGAAGCTGCAGATTGAAAAGGAAAGGTAATTTTTAAAAACATTCAATTACAATATGACTTGTGTCGTAATTGTATACGCTATATTATTTCTTCTTTATTTGCTATTTTTTCCCCCCACAAAAGTGGAGTTACCCTTTCAGTATAATTTTCCATAGAAATTGTGAAGACCATGTCTTCTGACACAATTATGCTGCAAGCCAGTAGTCCGGTAATCTTGTAGCGTAGATGAATTAGAACATGGGGACGTCATATATTAAATATGACATGTTTACAGTACTCTCTCATCTATTACCATAACTTCTGATAAGTTTGGGGTTCAGCCAAACTTTTTAAAGCTGAACTCCATGTATGATCCTGATTGCATATTTACACTGGTCTATGCATATCTTATAATACCTGAGGAACCACTGCAAAAGCTGCCAATCACTGTAATATTAGTCCGTGCTACTACAGTGATTGCCTCCATCTTCCAGGTCTTGTAC
Source organism: Lithobates septentrionalis (assembly GCA_037952835.1). Taxonomy (NCBI): domain Eukaryota; kingdom Metazoa; phylum Chordata; class Amphibia; order Anura; family Ranidae; genus Lithobates; species Lithobates septentrionalis. The sequence goes on from JBBDGP010000183.1 coordinate 4,303,368, forward strand.
CAAGTGGCTGTCTCATTGTACAATTATCACAGGGAGTCACTCACTTGACAATGACACCATTCACAGAACACCTTATAGGTTTTTCAATATATACAAGGCATGCTCTGATTGGATGAGGTGGAGAATGTGACTTCAGTGCCCCTCCTCTCCACCCCTGCAGAGAATACCTTATAGTCTTTGAAAAAAAAATAATACAAAGTGCTCTGTGAAGTGGAGCAGATGCTTGGCACAGGATCCGGAATATTGGCCAGGGGTTCTGCAACCTCAAAGGACAGTCAGAGAATAAAAACTCCTCCTACAAGCTTCAACCAGACACTGATTGAAGTCACAAGACTGCGCTAGCTGCTAAAATTAAAAAAAAAAAAAAAAAAAAAAAAAAAAAAATCAATAAAAAAGGTGTTCAGCAATTTATATTTGATAAAATAATTGCATTTCCATGTTCTGTGTACTGTGGGAGACCAGATATAGTGAATGCAGGCTCCTGGGTTTAGTGACACTTTAAGTCAATGGGAATTAGAAAACGTGTTACAAAAAATAGGGTTTTTTAAGACAGCTTACCTGTAAAATCCTTTTCTTTCGAAGGACATCACGGGACACAGAGCCACAGTAATTACTGATGGGTTATATAGGTATCACTGGTGATTGGACACTGGCACACCCTATCAGAGAGTTCAACCCCCTGTATAATCCCTCCCCTTGCAGGGATACCTCAGTTTTGTAGCCAAGCAATATAGTGTATTAGAAGGAGGGGCGGGACCTCTGTGTCCCATGATGTCCATCGAAAGAAAAGGATTTTACAGGTAAGCTGTCTTAAAAAATCCTATTTTCTTTCTCGAACATCACGGGACACAGAGCCACAGTAATTACTGATGGGATGTCCCAGAGCAATGCTACCTGAGGGGGGGGGGGGGGGGACCACGACCAAGTAGGGTGCAATCAGACCTGAGGACCCTGTACCGCTGCCTGCAGGACACTACGCCCAAAGGCGATATCCTCATGCCTTCTCACATCCACCTGATAGAATCTGGTGAATGTATGGACTGAAGACCAGGTTGCGGCCTTGCAGATCTGAGCCATAGAGGCCCGGTGATGCACTGCCCAAGAAGCACCAATAGCCCTTGTGGAATGTGCCTTGATATGAAACGGAGGAATCTTCTGTTTCAAACCGTAAGCCGGAATAATCAATTGTCGAATCCATTTAGAAATGGTAGCTTTTGACGCTGCCTGTCCTCTATTGAGACCCTCTGGCAGCACAAACAAAACATCCGTTTTGCGAATCTGAGCAGTTGCCTCGAGATAGGCCTTGACTGCTCTTACTACATCCAACGAATGTAGAGAGCTCTCTTCCGGAGAACAGGGATCTGGAAAAAAGGAAGGCAGAACAATGTCCTGGTTTAAATGAAAATCAGAAACCACCTTTGGTAAAAAACTAGGATGAGGGCGCAGTACTACTCTATCCTTGTGTACAATCAAACAAGGCTCTTTACAGGAAAGGGCTGCTAATTCTGATACTCTTCTAGCAGAAGAAATGGCTACCAGAAAAATTAACTTACTTGTCAACAAGGAATCTGACTTATTGGTTCAAAAGGCTGTTTCTGTAACACAGCCAGAACCAAGTTCAAGTCCCAGGGGTTTAGGGGCACCCTAACCGGAGGATTAAGACGCGTCACCCCCTGTATAAAGTTTCGGACCAAAGAATGCGAAGCAAGTGGCCGTTGAAATAACACTGATAAGGCCGAGACCTGGCCCTTGATGGTACTCAAGGCCAGCTTCATCTCTAAACCCAATTGTAGAAAATCAAGAATTCTACCTATGACATATTTCCTGGGATGCCAACCTCTGGATTCACACCAGGATACATAAGCTTTCCAAACTCTATGATAAATTATTCTGGAAGCTGGCTTCCTTGCATTGATCAAGGTAGATATCACAGGACCTGAAAGCCCACGACTCTTCAGAACGTGGGTCTCAATAGCCAAACCGTCAAATTTAGCATTTGTAAGGCAGGATGGAACACTGGACCTTGAGATAACAGGTCTGGGCGTACCGGTAGGGTCCACGGGGAACCCACGGTCATCCTTACTATTTCCGCATACTACGTCCTTCTGGGCCAAGCGGGGGCCACCAGAAGTACTGACTTCCTTTCCTGCCTGATCCTGCGAAGAAGTCACGGCAGTAGCAGAATAGGCGGGAATGCATAAATCAGTGAGAACCGATGCCACGGAATCACCAACGCATCCGTCCCGCGTGCAAGAGGATCTCTTGTTCTTGCCACAAATCTGTCTATCTTTTTGTTGAATCAGGATGCAAAGAGATCTACATCTGGGACCCCCCATCTTTGGCATATGTTCCAAAAGACGTCGGGATGTAGAGACCATTCCCCTGGAAGTAACTTCTGGCGACTTAAATAGTCCGCCTGCCAGTTCTCTATCCCTGGAATGAAAACTGCCGATATGCATGGCACATGTCTCTCTGCCCAGACTAAGATCTGGTTCACCTCTTTTTGAGCAGCTCGGCTCCTGGTGCCTCCCTGATGATTGACATAGGCCACTGCTGTGGCATTGTTGGACTGGATCCTGACCGGACAACCCTGTAGCCTGATAGTCCAGGCCTTTAGGGCTAGATGTATCGCCCGGATCTCCAGAATGTTGATGGGTAAGGTCCTCTCTGTCTTGGACCATACCCCCTGAACCGCAGACTGTTCCAGAACTGCTCCCCAACCTGACAGACTGGCATCTGTTGTTACCACCGTCCAGGTAATCGGCAGAAAGGATTTCCCCTTCTGCAGGTTTTCGGGAATGAGCCACCAATTGAGGCTCCGACGCACCGCATGAGACAGGTGCATCAGAAAGTCTAATGCCTGAACCTTCTTGTTCCAGGCTGACAGAATACTGTGTTGCAGCAGTCTTGAATGAAATTGAGCATAAGGAACTGCTTCAAATGAAGACACCATCTTTCTTAGCAGCCTCATACAAAGGCGGACAGAAGGACCCTTCTTGGTCCTGACTGCCAGAATTAGCTCCCTTAAATCAGTGATCTTTGCCTGAGGTAGAAATACTTTCTCCTGGCTTGTATCTATGATTAGACCTAAATACTCCAGTCTTCTTACTGGTTTTAGGAAAGATTTTTCTAGGTTGAGGATCCAACCTAGGTGTTCCAGATACTTGACTGTGGTTCTCAAGTTCCAGTTCAAGGAGGCTACCGACCGGTCTATCAGTAGCAGGTCGTCTAGGTATGCTATGACAGCTATACCCTGAGCCCTTAATCTGGCCAGAGGAGGGGCCAAGACCTTTGTGAACACCCGAAATGCAGTGGCTATCCCAAAAGGCAGAGCCACAAACTGGAAATGGCGCCCTCCTATCTCGAAGCGCAGAAACTTCTGATGAGCAGGAAAAATGGGCACATGCAGATATGCATCTCTGATGTGTATCGATGCCAGAAATTCTCCTCCCTGCAGGGTGGAGACTACTGTCCGAATTGATTCCATGCGAAAGGACTGAATCCTTAGGAATCGATTCAGATCCCTTAAATCCAGAATGGGTCTGACAACCGATTTGGTTTTTGGACCGTAAAAAGGTTGGAATAGAAGCCCAATCCCTGGTCCTTTGCGGGAACCATCATAATGACCTCCTGCGACACAAGTCGCTCTAACGCTAGAAGGAGCGACTGCTTCTTCTCTGGATCTCTGGGAACACTTGATCTGAGGAACTGAGGAAAGGGAAATTCCTGAAACTCCAGCTTGTACCCTAAGGTTACTGTGGAGATTACCCATCTGTCCTGGAAGTCCTCCTGCCAGAGCTCTGAGAACTGTCGCAGTCTTCCCCCCACTCGAGCGAGCGGGGGCGCCCCTTCATGAAGAGGTTTTAGTGTTTTGCCTAGTAGGCTTCTTCCCCCAGGTCTTCTTTTGTCCCTGGGGTTGACTCTTGTTTCTGAACCCAGACGGAGGAGGCCGTTGAGACTGCCTGGAGGCTGAAGCCCCAGGCGCTGGGGAAAGAGTCCGTTTGAAAGAGGGACGCTTACTCTTCTTCTTGACAGGTAAGAGAGTACTTTTCCCACCAGAGATTTTCTTGATATAATCATCCAAGTCTTCTCCAAACAACCTTGCACCACGAAACGGAAACCCACCTAGCAGCTTTTTACATGGTGCTTCGGCTGACCAATCTTTCAACCATAGGATTCTATGTATATGCACCAACCCCAGTGAAAGACGAGAGGTTTGCACAATAGAATCCCTGATGGCGTCAACAACGTAACTTAAGGCCGCAGGAAGGTTAGCCAACCCCTAGGCCTGCTGTTCGGGTAATACTTTGATAACCTGCTTAACATGGCCTCTTAAGTATTGACAGACTCCAATCGCTGCAACTGCAGGTTGAGCCACTGAACCTGCCAAGGAGAAAACATCCTTCAATAGGGATTCCATCTTTTTATCTACAGGATCCCTGAGCATCTGAGCATTGTCTACAGGACAAGTCAGACTATTATTTACGGAGGAAATGGCGGCATCAATGGCCGATATTCCCCACATTTTAATAAACGTTTCTTCCATCGGATAAAGTGTTGAAAACTTTTTCGGCGGAAAAAAACTTTGTCTGGTGATTCCACTCAGAATAAACTAGCTTTTCAAGTAAATTTTCAAGTAAATTATGAACAGGAAAATCATGTGCTGTTTGAGGAAGCTTCAGTGACCCCAAAGAAGAAGAGGGTTCTTTAACCGATTCAGATACGGGCAACTTAAATGTGGAGCGGACCAATCCAGTAAGGATCTGCACTAAGACTTTCTCCTCCTGGGAAGTCGCAGAGGGTCCCTCTCCACCTGATTCCTCAGAAGAGGAATCATCTGTCCCATCCTGATCCTCTGAAAGGGATTCGTCTCCTTTATCCCAGAGCTCCTCTTCCTGAGGGTCTTGGGAAACAGAGGAAGGCCTAGTGCGTTTTCTTCCACTGAGTGAAGATGTAATCACGGCCATTAATCTCTCCTCTAAACCACTAATGGTTGAGGAAAAAACCTCCTGTGTAATGTATACAGGAGCTGAAGTGCCGGAGGCAGGTATAGCCCCCTGACCCCAATGGCTCCCTCTGGCTAGCCGTCCCTGGCCCTTCAGGGGGGAGGATGCTGCAGAAAGGGGGTCCTCAGAACCCGACCGAGATCCCCTAGAGTCTCTGGTTCTTGGGGTGTTTGAACCTCTTCTACCCATAGTGTAAAGCAACAAGGTGGAGGTATCACAAAATGAACACTGACTGCTGAGCGATGTAGTCCGGCTAAAAGCCCTGCTACCAAATGCCCAGTCTGGTGTTACCTTAGTAAATTCTGCCTAGGAGAATGCCTGTGTCCCACCTTACATGCGACCGTCAGCTCTGTGTCCCTCCAAAGGCTGTGTGCACATGTACAGAGTGCTTTAAATAGCCTGCAGCTGGCCTGAGTAGACACCCCGCCCCCCCCCTCGAATTTTGAAAAAACGAGTGCTTCCCGCGCTGGCCGACCCTCCGGAAACAATATGGAGGAAGGCTGGGGGAAGGAGAGAGGCTGGTAGTGATGGGCCTGTACCTGTAACGGCAATAGCGGCGGTGCTCGAGCAGTGTACAACCACCTTTCAGACACCAGTGGCCTCCCCCTAGCCTGGGGGGGGAACATTCGTGAAGGAGAAATCCCCCCATCCCATCCTACCTGGAGCTGGCCGGAGACGCTGTGCAGCGTGAGAACACTGAGACCGACATCAGCATGAGAAGGTATGTGCTCTTGGCAGCCCCCGGTGGTCACAATAGGCATAGCATGCATTTACCGCAAAGGAGAAAACCTACTAGAATTAAAAAATTCTGTGGAATCTCCTCTTACCTTATCCAGCCGCAGGGTTCTGTTATACAGACCCAATCTTCACCTCTCACCATCAGAAACTGGGGCCCCCTATGAATAGGGAGATCTACAGTTCTGGGCCTGTAAAGCACCCGGCTAGAAAAAACATTTTCTAATATGCGGGGTCCAGCTCTCTAAAAAGAGAAGCGTTACAGGTAAAACATCGTTTCTTCGGACACAAGGCCCGGGTACCATCCAATTCGACCACGAAAGGACACTTTGAATGGATCCGGTCTGCCTGGCTTGCCCCAGTATAGGAACTTCCCCTATAGCTCAGCACAGGACATCTTTGGCTACAAAACTGAGCTATCCCTGCAAGGGGAGGGATTATATAGGGGGTTGAACTTTCTGATAGGGTGTGCCAGTGTCCAATCACCAGTGATACCCTATATAACCCATCAGTAATTACTGTGGCTCTGTGTTCCGTGATGTTCGAGAAAGAAAGTGTGTATTACAAAGCTATGAATTATATGACGTTGTGCAAAATAATTTGGTAAGCTCACGGCTGCTGTGCCTAATGAGATAATGGTGAAGAAAAAAAAAAAAAGGATAAGAAATGTTGTTAGTAGAAATCAGAAAAGGCAGCAGAGGCCTTTATCTGTTGACCACCTTGGTAAAAAAAAAAATGCAAAGATGAATAAGCAGCCTGAGCTACTAATTCCAGAAATTACACAGTGGCAATCACAATAAGGGTGCTTAGACAATAGCAGAAGTGGATATAAGGCAGAAGCAGCCAATGCCACTTTATAACAAAACTGAACCAGGGACACTTAGATAGAAGGTTGGGGCCTGGTGGCACTGGCAGTCAAGTTAAGGGTGCTCAGGCAACAGTTGAAGCATACAGTATATAAGGTAGATGCGTTGATTGTTTGTTGGAGGCCCCATTGAACCCAGAAGCTTTTCTGGTAACCAAACCATCAATAACACAAAAATTCGAGTTTGGCTTGGGACATGTAAATTTATAAAAATTGTAATCCAATGTCATATGAATTTGGGAATTTCCAGTAAGAAAAAAAAAAAAAAAAAAAAAAAAAAAGTCTCTTATTTCCCCATAACCAGTTCTTGTAAACAGTGGTCTTACCCGAAAATTGATTTTAGCAGTTTTTGTTACTGAAGGTGCTGATGTGGTTTCCTCTGATTGGCTGGACTCATCTGACGATGTCTCAGGTTTTAACTCCACGCTGTCGGCCTCTTTCTCTGCAACTGTATCTTCTTGTTTGTCTGTGGAACTTTCTTGATCTTCTTTAGATGGAAGATCACAATTAAAGTCCTCTGGTTTTTCCCACCTGGATTCTGCAGAAAATAAAACACCCATTTAATTACTGCAGTCAGGGCAATGAATAGGCTATGATTATTGGTAGAAGCCCATACCTCCCGTTTCAGTATTGTAGTAGTATGTGTAACCCTCTTCAGATACACCTTCTACCCACACAGATTTGGATGCTTGCTATTAAAAGAAAAAATATATATCATATAAGAAAAGCTCATACAAGTACATATAAATGAGCAATAACTGATTTTGCCATACATGGGTATTGCCAAATCTGTAAAAACCTCACACAAAACAAACTATTAAAGGATTTACAGGACTGTTGACCCCAAGGGTAATCTATTGCCATATAGAGACAAGTTACTGGTAAAATAGGTCTACGGTTGGCTATATAAATAGCTATCTGAACAATGAATATAACCTTAAAGTAAGCTTCTGATCACTTAACATGCACATCTATTTTTTAGTGTGGAATGGTAGATGGAAGTAGTAGATGGCAGTGATTGAAAGTTCTGGCTTATCTGAATTTCTCTTTTTTTTTTTGTCAGCAAGGATGAACAGAAAAGACACAGAATTTCTCCCACAATGGATTTGTTGCGATATTGGTGTGCTTACACAAATGAAAGAAATGATTGTGCTGAAGTCATTGTACAACAATAATGGCACATTAAAATGACCTAATCTACTTAAGAATTCACACATATTACTTGTGCTCTTGTCACTTGTTGAATTTATAAAGGAGACCTGCATTTGTTTATTAAAGATTTATTTCATGTTAGTGCTTTTATAAGACTCCACTGACCTTATGGTTTCTAAAGTGCCACCAGCATGTCTCTATTGACTTCCTGACTATAAAGCTGATGCTCGTTTCCGGTCTCCTCTTGGTGCCCATGACACATGGTAGGCCGCCATTAACCAATCGTATCTTTATTTTGTATTAGGTTGCCTTGATTTTGCAGTTTCTGAACAGCTCTCAAAGCCAATTAAAAGCGGAGTTCCACCCAAAAGTGAAAGCTCCGCTTATCTGACTCCCAACCCCCCCCCATGGTGCCACATTTGGCAGTTACCTGTCCCCACTTCGTCACAGGAAAGAGGCTGAACCTGTACGGCTGGCCAGATGAATCTGGCAAGTCCATGGACGGTCGTGGGTTTTTGTTACAGCTCCTAGAGGATTCCATACTTGTAGTGGTTGTTCCACTATACAAGCTTGTTTGACCCATCGAATGTAGGCTCTTTTGGGTTCAAACGTTTCCGGTAAGCCTCCATATTGTCGGTGGTGGTGTCTCTTCACTCCAAGCTTGCACTTGTTGACTGTCAAGATTTTCACACGAAGTTATCTATGGGACTTTTCACCGTATTATTTTATTGATTTATCCACTTCTACTTTTGCTAAACGCTGATTTTCAATCACTGGGATTATTACATTTTGATTATATATATATTTATATGTGTTTATGATCATTGGGTTCATCCCCTCTGTGGTAACTCCATGTATTTATTTATTAGTGCTAAACTCTTTGTTTTGTATTTTTAGTGCATATACCACATTTGCCGTGTTAGCTGCTCCCTTCGTTTCTTTCAGGCAGTGCAGAATTACTTATTACACTATCACTGTGGCGAGATCACTCGGAAGTTCGGCCCCCCTCCTCCTTTCCCCACTGCCGGGCCATTCAAAAAGCGCAGCGCAATTCGCGCATGCGCAGTAGGGGACCAGCTGGAAAGCCGCAAGGCTTCAGTGCCGATTTCCCTTACAATGGAGGCGGCAGCACCCAGGAGCCGACAGAAACATCGGCTGGGGTGCAGACATCGCTGGATGCCAGGACAAGCAAGTGCCCTAAAATTAAAAGTCAGCAGCTATAGTATAAAATATAAAAGGTACCTCTGTTTGCCTGAACAAACATGCTGTGGTCAGTGTAAGGCAGCCTTTTTGAACTGGGGTTCTACGGTATGCTGGTGGAGAAAAGCTGTGAGAGAAGACGTGCTCCCAATCCCCAACCGAACTGTACTTCACCAGTGATGGAGCTCATCCGTCTGTTTAATACTGTCAGCAAAGTGAAAGCAAAGGGAGTGTGTGCTGTGCTCTCTGCCTCCCTCTACAGTGCAGTACCCAGCCGTGCCAAGGAAGGTACCACACTGCTACTTTAAAAAGGGTCCTATACAGGTGTTTGTGTGTGTCTGTGCGTACACGTGTCTGTACATGTCTGTATCAGTGCATGTGCACATGTGTTGTATACATGTGTGTGTGTTTATATGTGTGTTTGTGTTACTTTTAATCCTGATCCCCCTTTCTGAACCATCAGAACTGTTTTTTTAGGTCTTTTTCATAAATCGCAGCAAAAACTACTGCTCCTCTGAAAAGCAATCCATGTTCAGATTGCTTTTCAGAGGCATTGGACAGACGGTAAAGAGGCAATATGTTGCCTCCTCAGCACTGGTTTTAACCCCCTAAATGCAGCATCACCACACCGCAACCACGTGCAATGCACACAGTTGCAAGATGGTTGCAGTGCAGCCCCATTCACCTGGAGATATACTTCCAGCTATGGCCACATCATGTTGTATACACCCCAAGCTGCTACCTTTGCAGTTATAGGGGGAGCAGTTGGGGGGGTGGTAAAAACAGCTCAACTGCGTGTTATTACTGCCTCCAACCTCACATAGGAACAAGCCCTTGGTTCACATCTGTGTGGCTGCGTGCAGCACGTAGCACGTGTAGGGCAGCCCATGTATTTCAATAAGTTGCCCTATCTGCAGAAATGCAGGGAAAGAAGCCACTGACCCATTTTGTTTAGATTGCGCTGTACCAAGAACACCCCGAAATTGCCAATGTGTGGGGTACCATTAAGAATTAATGGCAACCTTAACCACTTCGGCCCCGGAAGATTTCACCTCCTTAAAGACCAGGCCATTTTTTGCGATACAGCACTGCGTTGCTTTAACTGACAATTGCGCGGTCATGCGATGCTGTACCCAAACAAATATGTTCTTTTTTTCCCCACAAATAGAGCACGAGATGTAAAAAACAAAATCTAATTTCTTCATCAATTTAGGCCAATATGTATTCTTCTACATATTTTTGGTAAAAAAAAAAAAAAAAATCCCAATAAGCGTATATTGATTGTTTTGCGCAAAAGTTATCGCGTCTACAAACTATGGGATAGATTTATGGCATTTTTATTTTTACTAGTAATAGCCACGATCAACAACTTTTAGCTGGACTGACATTGCAGCGGACAACTTGGACACTTTTTGGGGACTAGTGACACTAATATAGTGATCAGTGCTAACAAAATGTACGGACACTGTATAAATGACACTGGCAGGAAAGGGGTTAACACCAGGGGCAGTCAAAGGGTTAAGTGTGCTCCTAGTGAGCGATTTTTAACTGTGTGGGCGATGGACTGACTGGGGGAAGAGACACATCCGTGTTCCTGATTAGCATAACCAGGGCTTTTGTTCTCAAAAAATAGGTGCTGGAACTTAACCACAGCCCCACAAAACCCCTCCCCCTACACACCCTCCAAATCGCATCAAATAGTGGGTGTGTTCAGTCAAATATCACGAAAACAGTAGGAGGGTCTTAAAGGGGCATTAAATACCAGGATTGCATTACATACAGAGTGCAGAGCTGTCACTTGTAAACACAGAAACCAGACTTCTGTATTTACAAGTGATTGTGGTGAGCAGGCACCAAAGGGTCTGAGCCAGAGGTGGTGGAACTGAGTTCTACCAAGTTCCCCCTGAAAAAAAGCCCTGAGCACAACACAAGAGCTCTCCCTTCCTCTGACAGACCGCCGTTCTGCCTCTCCAGCGAATGATCGGCTGGTCCCGGCAGCCAGACCCGCTGATCGGCTCCCGCTGCGTCCAATCACATCGGTAGTGGGTCGCCGGCGTGGCGCGCGTGCCCCAGACCCTGAGGCGAAAGCAACATACAGGTATGTTTTTTTGCGCAGCCAGACAGCCCTACTTTTCAAGGGTGCCCGACTGGAAAAAAGGTTGAGAAACACTGGTCTAAAGAACTTCTAAAGCTCATTCTCCATTTAATGTTATTGAAAATAATAGGTGTCACCTCTCACCTCCTCAGACTTGTCCTCATTCTCCTGGAATCCATCTGGCGCCTCCCACTGAGTCTCTAGGATACAAAAAAAAAAAAAAGTTCACTTTTCATAACATGTTTACAGGCTACAACCATGTTTTCAGGGTGTAACATGTTACTGTAGCACTGACCCCTGCGCCCCCCATCGTGACAGGGAGCAGGGGGATCTCCCCCCCCCCCCCCGCTCACTGTCATAATATAAAAAAAATGTGGCCAGAGCAGCATTATTCATTCACAGAGTTCTGTGAATGTGAAAACTTTAAGTATCAACAGCCTTTGAAGCTGTCAGCTTGTAGTCCTCAATGGACTACCAGGGTGTTGTTGAGCGCTCTGGTAGTCCATTGAGTCTTCCTGTCAGTGTGAAGCAGCCTGTCTGTACAATGTATAGGGAAGACAGCTTACACTGACAGTCTGTAGGAGGCCTGCATGCTGCTATGCTTTCCAGGCTCCCATAAAAAAAAATAATAGTAAATATACATTTTTTTTTACCTGCAAAACAAATGTGCACTTATTCTATTTTTTTTAATAGCGAACTTATCCTTTAAAATTTTACAATGTTGAATCTATATAGAAAACATGCAGTACCTCCAGACAATGTGTTGTAGTAGTATGGGTATCCTTCTGAAGAGTATGCCTTTGTCCACTTTTTTTTAGCATGGTGTTTTTCTAGAGCTTCTATTTCTTTCCTTTTTTGTTCATCGCGTGCTCTTCTCTCCTCAATTGTTGGACCTACAGGAGCTATAGGAGCTAGAGAAAAATGTTGGTTATCACTTCTATGTTTTATATTTAATGAAAGAAGAGGAAAAAAAACAAAAAAAAAAAACACACACACCGTTGTTCACCATACAACTATAAAAACACATTGTTTAACCACTTCAGCTAGGGAAGGTTTTACCCACTTCCCAACCAGGCCATTTTGTGCAATACAGCACTGCGTCGATTTAACTGACAATTGCGCGGTCATGCGACGTTGTAACCAAATACAATTGTTGTTCTTTTTTTCCAACAAATACAGCTTTCTTTTGGTGGTATTTGATTGCCTCTGCGCTTTTTATTTTTTGTGCTATAAACAAAAAAAAGACCGGACAATTTAAAAAAATAAAATAAAATAAAAACCATATTTCTTTATCAATTTAGGCCTATATGTATTCTACATATTTTTGGTTAAAATAAGCATATATTGATTGGTTTTCGCAAAAGTTATACAAACATCTACAAACTAGGAGATAGATAATGGCGACGATCTGCGATTTTTAGCGGGACTGCGAAATTGCGGTGGGCAAATCTGACACTTTTTCGGAATCAGTGACACCAATACAGTGATCAGTGCTATAAAAATGCACTGATTACTGTATAAATGACACTGTCAGGGAAGGGGTTAACACCAAGGGCGATCAAAGGGTTAAATGTTCCCTAGGGAGGTGCTTACTAACTGTCTGGGGCAGTGTCACACTGAAGGAAAAGAGATCAAGATCTCTCTTTCCATTCCTGACAGATCCGCCGTTTGCCTTATTTACACAGGCAGACCGCTGATCCGTCTCTGCTGTGAAGATCAGCGAGTCGCGGCGGCCATCGTGCCCTCTGTGTCCAATAAAGCACGTGCACGAAATCACGTACAGGTACGTGATTTTGCGCATCCGGGCCGCCCTGCCGCAGTAAATGTACGCGGTGCGGTCCGGAAGTGGTTAAGCAATTTGATATGCAACACCTTTTTACATTTTCCCCTAATTGTAAGTAGTACAATAAACTGTACACAAATAAAAAATAACATGGAAGACCACAAAAAATAGCAAGGGCCTGTTCACAGCAGCCGCTGGTATGTCGTAAGAAAGAGGCAGAGCTGATGCACTGAAAACATCGCATCACACAGCAACCTTTTGTTTTTCCTTAAACTTTATTGAAAGGTCACAAAGTAACAAGTCTCTTTATCAGACACAGAGCAGTGCTATGGGGTGGATTGTGTTGCATAACGCTGCCCTGAAATAAGGCATTGCATGCTGGTACTTTTTTTCCAGTACACACCACCGAATCTCAATTGTGTGAAAAGAGCTGACTGCAAACACGGTAAATTGCCTTGTCTGGCATTGAGAATGTGCTGGGCAAGACCGCCGGACACAGTCAAAGCACACTTAGTGTGAACGGGCCCTGAATGAAAATGAGAACCCTTAGGGATATAATAAGCATAATGTACAAAGTACAGTGCCTTGAAAAAGTATTCATACCTCTTGAAATTTTCCACATTTTGTCATGTTACAACCAAAAACGTAAAAGTATTTTATTGGTATATTATGTGATAATCCAACACAAAGTGGCACATAATTGTGAAGTGGAAGGAAAGTGATAAATGGTTTTTAATTTTTTTTACAAATAAATATGTGGAAAGTGTGGAATGCATTTGTATTCAGCCCCCTTTACTCTGATACCCCTAACTAAAATCTAGTGGAACCAATTGCCTTCAGAAGTCACCTAATTAGTAAATAGAGTCCACCTGTGTGTAATCTAATCTCAGTATAAATACAGCTGTTCTGTGAAGCCCTCAGAGATTTGTTAGAGAACCTTAGTGAGCAAACAGCATCATGAAGTCCAAAGAACACACCAGACAGGTCAGGGATAAAGTTGTGGAGAAGTTTAAAGCAGGGTTAGGTTATAAAAAAAATATCCCAAGCTTTGAACATCTCACGGAGCACTGTTCAATCCATCATCTGATAACGGAAAGAGTATGGCACGAGTGCAAACCTACCAAGATATGGCGTCCACCTAAATTGACAGGCCGGGCAAGGAGAGCATTAAGACCCCCTTTAATACTGGAGGCGTTTTTCAGGTGATTTAGCGTTAAATATAGCGCCTGTAAAGCGCCTGAAAAATGCCTCATCTGCAATCTCAGTGTGAAAGCCCGCATGCTTTCACGCTGGGGCGCGGTGCTGGCAGGACGTCAAAAAAAAGTTGTGCAAGCAGCTTCTTTGAGGCGCTTTAGGAGCGCAGTATACACTGTTCCTAAAGCCATCCATTGATTTTAACAGAGTCAGTGATCGCTGACAAATACAAAGCTTTCATGGAATGGAGGCAGTGCAGAGTGAAGGACACCCTGTGGTCAATGTGCTGGGGAGCAGCCGCTCGACATAGGACCCAGGAAATTGAGTCAGCAGTGAATGTCAGCTTTCACAGTATTCCCTCAGGTATAAGGTATGCATACTTATATTGGTCCAGGTTGTGATTACTATGCAGAAGGGCAGCCGCTTGGCACTGGACCCAGAAGACTGCTGCCATCACTGTGGTGGTGACTACTACAGTGATTTGCAGCTTACACAGGTATTGGTCAGATATGAGATGTGCACACTTACGTTGGTCCAAGCTGGACCAATGTACCTATGCAAGAAAAATCATACCCAAATGTCAACTTTAACAGGGTTCATTTGGGCTTTAAGGGACCTTGTGTGAACCATTATCACCATGGGAGCAGTAAATCCCGTCAATGTAGAACTGGTAGAAGTAAAATACCTGGGCTGCACATTTTCTGGATAACCTGGAAAATCATTACATCCATAGTACCTGGTTTTGTGCCCTCAAGTCTCTTCAGATCTTCTTCATATGCCTTTAATGCTGCTTCTTCCATGGCAGCAAATTCCTTTGACATCTTTTCAGCTTCCTTGGCTTTGGCCATACTTTTTTGTTTAATCTGCAAGAGAACAGTTAAGCTACAGAAGTGTACTCAGAACGTCTTCTAAGTACAGCAATACAAATCAGAACCAAAACCAAGACCTGCACAACCCTGCATATGGCTGAAACTGGGGCAATAGATATAGCAAGGAGGTCAGATCACATCAGATGGACAGATTGGTTTTCTGATATGTATGGCCATACTTTCCACATAGTTGGTAATCCTGCATTGTTAAAAAACACTTTCTGGCCACCAGAAATCACAACTGATATGCCCTGTACACACGATAGGATCTTCCGATGGAAAATGTGTGATAGGACCTTGTTGTCGGAAATTCCGACCGTGTGTGGGCTCCATCACACATTTTCCATAGGAATTTCCGACACACAAAGTTTGAGAGCAGGCTATAAAATTTTCCGACAACAAAATCCGTTGTCGGAAATTCCGATCGTGTGTACACAAATCCGACGCACAAAGTGCCACACATGCTCAGAATAAATTGAGAGACGAAAGTTATTGGCTACTGCCCCGTTTATAGTCCCGATGTACGTGTTTTACGTCACCACGTTCAGAACGATTGGATTTTCCGACAACTTTGTGTGACCGTGTGTATGCAAGACAAGTTCGAGCCAACATCCGTCGGAAAAAATCCATGGATTTTGTTGTCGGAATGTCCGATCAATGTCCAACCGTGTGTACAGGGCATTAAGCTTATTGAAAATACATAAATGTAGCATACGTTATGTCCCTCTGTTAGAAGGCAATGCATTGTACTGGACTTTAGCATTTACCTCACTGATTTTCTTGACAACATTTTCTTTATGATTTTTTCCCCGCTCGTGGAAGTCAATACTCTAAAAAAAAAAAAAAAAAAAAGTTATATAAATGTAATTTAAAAACTCTCCAACATTTCTACTTTAACAATGTTTTTACAAATGAGACCCATCACAAGACAACTCAACACACATCAAGCCAGGGAGCTCTCAAATTATATATATTTTAAATACTTCCACTGTATTGTAAAAAAAAACACAACACAGTGGATGTCCATTTCTGGAGTGCTGGTTACAAAATTTAGGTACAGAAATAGCCCTGGGGTAAAGTGCACCATTTAATGGCTGTAAACTGAGCTGTCCAAGGTTGGCCCAGTTCAGAAACACTAAGTACAGAGCTGATCCAAATGGCTCTGTACCACGATTGTTGCTATGACATTGTAGTGCTTACATCTGTGAGCCCTCCCCTTGCTCTTGAAACAAAAAAGGGAAATGTTTTGAACCCTTTCACCTCCCCCTCCTCTCCTGTACATCTGATCTACATCCAGTCTCTATGCAACCGTATATTAACCCCTTTCACTTCCCACATCATGGACAACTGAACATTAACCCCTCCATCTCCATCCTCCAACTGTATGCAACCTATATATTAACCCCTTCACCACCTTCTTATTCTGTGTATGACTAACAATACCAAGCTCCATGTTTTAACTCCCTCAAGTTTATTCATTTCCAAAAGATTGTGACAAATAATAAGTACACCTTGTGGTGTCTACTTTTCTGAATTTTTAGTCTTTTCCCTTCTACAGTTAAAAAAATAAATAAATAAAAAAACCTGGGGTTATTAACCACTTCAGCCCCGGAAGGATTTGCCCCCTTAACGACCAGACCATTTTTTTTGCGATACGGCACTGTGATACGGCACTGCATCGCTTTAGCTGACAATTGCGCATCGTGCGACGTTGTATCCAAATAAAGTTGACGTCCTTTTTTCCCTACCAATAGAGCTTTCTTTTGGTGGTATTTGATCACCTCTGCGGTTATTATTTTTTGAGCTATAAACAATAAAAGAGCGACAATTTTGAAAAAAAGCAATATTTTTAACTTTTAGGGGATACAGGTAGTCCCCGAGTTACAAACAGGTTAGGGACTGCCTGTTTGTTCTTAAGTCGGATTTGTTCGTAAGTCAGAAGCGCATGCGCAGAACGGCGGAGACACCGTTTTCCGACGTTGTTTTCCGATGTTTTCCAATGTGCCCGCCGACGCCGCCTCCCGTTCGTAAGTAGGAGTCGTTCACAAGTCGGAGGTTTGTAACTCGGGGACCTCCTGTATATTTATGGTATTTTTTTTTAATTACTAGTAATGGCTGCGATCTGTGTTTTTTATTGGGACTGCGACATTGCGGCGGACAGATCGGACACTTTTGACACATTTTTGGGACCACTGACATTTATACAGCGATCAGAGCTAAAAATACCCACTGATTACCGTATAAATGTCACTGGCAGGGAAGGGGTTAACAAGGGGCCGATCAAGGGGTTAAATGTGTGTCCTAGGGAGTGATTCTAACTGTGGGGGGGGGTGTGGAACTGCCTGAAGGAGGAGACATATCGCTGTTCATAATTAGTATGAACAACAGATGTGTCTCCTCACCCCTGACAGAACGGAGATCTGTTTGTTTACATTGACAGATCTCCGCTCTGTGTCTCTCAGGAGCGATTGCGGGTGCCCAGCGAACATCGTGGCCCCTAGTGGTCTTAAAACGGCCGACGTATACCTATGGCGATTTGCCCAGGAGCACCAATCTGCCGCAGTATAACTGCGGCGGCTGGTCGTTTAGTGTTTAACCAGTTCCCGCCTGGCCTATAGTCCAATGACAGCTGGGCGGGACATGTGTTGTTCCGGGTGGAGGTCATAGGACTTCCTCCCAGAATGGGCCACGCTGCAGAAGATCTGTTACCCACTGTGTCCACTGACACCTGCCTGGTACCTGATCAAATAGAATCCCCTGAAAACAGACTTATGGCGATACGTTCGCCATCCGTCCAGCAGGTTGGGTGAAAACGGACAAGCTGTCCGTTTACATCCAATTTCCCCATAGAGGAGAGCGGGACTCTGACAGGTCCGTCTCCGCACAGTGAGCTAGCGGAGTCCTTCAAAACTGATCTGCCCCGCATGAAAGGGGCCTTACTTTCCTACAAACTAAATAATAAACACCGATTTGGTTTATTTTCGCTAAAGAAATGTAGCAGGATACATTTTGGCCTAAATTTATGAAGAACAATTATTTATTTGCAAATGGTTTCTAACAGAAACTAGGAAAAACCTGTTATTTTCCCCAAAATTTGGGGAAAATTGGCCTGGGCAGGAAGGGGTGAAAATGCCAGGTATTGAAGTGGTTAAACACCGCCAAAAGAAGGCACTGTCTCACAAATGATAAAATGGGTACAATGTTGCATGATGGAAAAGGTTTTCAGACAAGCTATCAGATCGCTTCAAATTGAAAATAGGACCTGGTAAAGAAGGGGTTTTACAGGGTAGTACTAAAGTGACTACTACTAAAAAGTAAGACATACCGGCTTATTGTCAGCAATCCAACACTTGCAATATATGCAGAATTTCTTAGGCTGAGATTTCCAGTAGTCAGCCCTGCAAAAGAAGCACTGCATGTTAAATCAGACCTACGGGCAAAATCCAACATGGCATACTGTATGTGAAGCAGTTTGTCACTAACATCAACACCGCCGTCTCCTCTGTAATACAGCTTTAATACCTGTGAATCCTGTCAGCAGAGCCATTATGGTTCTTCCCCTTTACAAAGCACAAACATCATTTATTAATGTTTAGGATTAACCTAAAAAAGGAACACTTACAAATGTACAGCCCTATGGCCGCCAAATTTTGTTTTTTCCATTTTACAGTTGTGCTCACAAGTTTACATACCCTGGCAGAATTTATGATTTTTTGCCCATTTTTCAGAGAATATGAATGATAACACAAAAACTTTTCTTTCACTCATGGTTAGTGTTTGTCTGAAGTCATTATCAATCAACTGTGTTTACTCTTTTTAAATCATAATCACAACAGAAACTACCCAAATGACCCTGATCAAAAGTTTACATACCCCAGTTCTTAATACCGTACATTGCCCCCTTTAACATCAATGACAGCTTTAGGTCTTTTGTGGTATTTGTGGATGAGGCTCTTTATCTTCTCAGATGGTAAAGCTGCCCATTACTCTTGGCAAAAAGCCTCCAGTTCCTGTAAATTCTTGGGCTGTCTTGCATGAACTGCACGTTTGAGATCTCCCCAGAGTGGCTCAATGATATTGAGGTCAGGAGACTGAGATGACCACTCTAGAATCTTCACTTTATTCTGCTGTAGCCAATGACAGGTCGACTTGGCCTTGTGTCATTGTCATGTTGGAATGTCCAAGTACGTCCTATGCCCACCTCCATGTTTCACAGTAGGAATGGTGTACCTTTCATCATAGGCCTTGTTGACTCCTCTCCAAATGTAGCGTTTATGGTTGTGGCCAAAAAGCTTAATTTTGGTCTCATCACTCCAAATGACTTTGTGCCAGAAGGTTTGAGGCTTGTCTCTGTGCTGTTTGACGTTTTGTAAGCGGGATACTTTGTGACATTTGCGTAGTAATGGCTTTCTTCTGGCGACTCGACCATGCAGCCCTGGTCCTGTATTTCACCTGAAGTTTTTTTATGGGTTTTTCTTTGCATCCCGAACTATTTTCCTGGCAGTTGTGTGGCTGAAATTTTAGTTGGTCTACCTGACCATGGTTTGGTTTCAACAGAACCCCTCATTTTCCACTTCTTGATTCGAGTTTGAACACTGCTGATTGGTATTCTCAATTTCTTGGATATATTTTATATCCCTTTCCTGTTTTATACACTAACTACCTTTTCCCGCAGATCCTTTGACAAATCTTTTGCTTTCCCCATGACTCGGAATCCAGAAACGTCAGTGCAGTACTGGATGAAAGATGCAAGGGTCTATCAGGAGTCCAGAAACTCATTGACCTTTTATACACACACACACTAATTACAAGCAAACAGATCACAGGTGAGGATGATTACCTTTAATAGCCATTCAAACCCCTTTGTGTCAACTTGTGTGCATGTTATCAGGCCAAAATCACCAGGGTATGTAAAGTTTTGATCAGGATCATTTGGTTAGTATCTGTTGTGATTAGGATTTAAAAAGAGTAAACACAGTTGATTGATAATAAATGGCATCAGGCAAACACTAACCATGAGTGAAAGAAAAATCGGAGTTACTTACCGGTAACGTCCTTTTCCAGGAGTCTTTCAGGACAGCACCATAGAGAGACCTTGACTCCTCCCCTTCTGAGGAAACACCACCTTCAACTTTTAGATTTAAACCTCACCGCTTCCCCCCGGCCCCTCAGTTCTTCAAGAGGACCTCCGGTTAGCTGGGGAGACACAAGAACACGTCATAATAATTCTGATCTTACCTGACGTTCTTCTGCGATGAACTCTTCACGAATGTCCCTAAAGTAGGGTGGGTAACTGTGCTGTCCTGAAAGACTCCTGGAAAAGGACGTTACCGGTAAGTAACTCCGATTTTCCCATTTACGTCTTTCAGGACAGCACCATAGAGAGGATGAGCGAGCACCTTACCTTAGGGTGGGACTACTGCCTGCAGAACCTTACGCCCAAAAGCCTGGTCTTTTGCTGACAGAAGGTCCAATCTGTAGTGTTTCACGAACGTGTCGAATCTGGACCACGTTGCCACTCTACAGATCTGCTCCGGAGACGCACCAGCCCACTCGGCCTGAGAGGTCGCCACTGCCCTAGTGGAGTGTGCCCTGATACCCTTGGGGGCTTCCAACCCGCTAATTATATAGGCCTGGCTGATGGCTAACCTTAACCACCTAGCTATGGTGCGCCTAGAGGCTCTGTCTCCCTTCTTGGTTCCTGAAAATAACACAAAAAAGGAATCAGATTTTCTAAATGGTTTTGTATCCTCCAAGTACTGCAGGACACACCTTCTTACATCTAGTTTATGAAACCTATGTTCCTGTTCCCTCACAGGATTCAAACAAAAGGTGGGCAAAACAATTTCCTGGCCTCTATGGAAAACCGAGGCCACCTTTGGCAAGAAGGCCGGATCGGTTTTAAAAATTACCCGGTCCGGAAATATCTGAAAAAAGGGTGCCCTAATGGAGAGGGCCTCGAGTTCACTCACCCTTCTTGCCGTAGTGATTGCCACCAAAAACACCGTTTTGAGGCTAATCCATTTTAGCGTACACGTCTCCAATGGCTCAAAAGGTTCCCCTGTAAGCGCTTGTAAGACCAAAGAAAGATCCCACATTGGGAAGGGGGAGACCCTCAAAGGTCTCTGCCTACTCAATGCTTTAAAAAATCTAACGATCCAAGGATCGGAGGCTAGTTGTTTCTCCAGAAACACACTCAAAGCGGAAACCTGTCCTTTCAGGGTGCCAAGGGCTAAACCCTTGTCCGCCCCTGCTTGCAGGAACTCCAAGACCGCTATAGAGCTGTGAACATCAAAGGAAGTTTCTGTGCACCAGCTATTAAAACGCTTCCACGTTTTTTGGTAGATAACCTGGGTCTCTTTTTTTCCTGCAATTTAGGAGGGTCTTCACTAAGTTATCTGAGAAACCCCTGCTCTTCAACAATCCCTCCTCAGTAGCCAAGCCGCGAGGTTCCATCTCCCCACCTGGGGACAACAGATTGGTCCCTGGGAAAGGAGATTCTCCTGAACTGGCAAAAGCCAGGGGGGTTCCGCTGCCAGACTTCTCAGGATGGAGAACCAAGGCCTCCTGGGCCAATGTGGCGCAATAAGAATGAGGGTTGTGTTTTCCAGCTGGAACTTTCTTAGAACGGCTGGGATCAGTACAGGTGGGGGGAAGGCATAACACCTGTCGAAAGTCCAACTCTGAGCCAGTGCGTCTACCCCTAGAGCTCCATCCCACCTGTTTAGGGAGAAGAAGAGATGCACCTTCCTGTTCTCTCTCGAGGCAAAGAGGTCTATGCATGGCCTTCCCCATTTCTGGGATATTGCCTCGAAAACCCCCTGGTTCAGAACCCAGTCGCCTTCTCTTAGCCGTTTCCTGCTGAGGAAATCTGCCACCAGATTTTGTTCCCCCTTCAGATGCACTGCCGAGAGGGATAGGACATTTACTTCGGCCCATTTGAGAATGCTTTCTACCAGGGTCCACAAGGGCCTGCTTTTGGTACCCCCCTGCCTGTTTATGTAGGCTACAGCTGAGGAGTTGTCCGACCGGACTCTCACATGCTGTCCCTGAAGTTCCTTTTGAAAGGCTCTGAGTGCCAAGGCTACTGCTCTCAGCTCTTTCCAGTTGGAGGATCTTCTTGCGTCCTCCCTCCGCCAGACGCCCTGAGCCACCCGGTCCTCCATATGCGCCCCCCAACCCCTGCCACTCGCATCGGTCGTGACGCATCTGGACACCGGCAGCACCCACTCCAGACCCTGTGAGAGATTGGCCTCTCTTTGCCACCACCATAGGGATCTCTTGACCTGGCCTGGTATAGTTATCAGGGAGTCCAAAGACCCCTGACTGTGGTCCCAAATACTCAGGATGAAGAGTTGTAAAGGGCGAAAGTGTAACCCTGCCCATTGAACTGCTGGAAGTGCTGTCGTCAGTAACCCTAAGGCTGACATAGCCTTTCTTACTGATATTTGTTGGCTGCCCTGGAGTAACAACATTGCCTTGTCTACCTTCTGGATCTTCTCCATTGGCAGGAAGACCTTCTGTTTTGTTGAATCCAACAGGTAACCTAAAAAGACTACCTTTTGCGATGGAGTCAAATTGGACTTTTCCAGATTTAAGAGCCAACCTAGACCCTCTAGAATGTTCCTTGTGAACTGTAGGTCCTGCGACAGTTGTTCCGGGGAAGAGGCAAAAAGTAGTAGATCGTCTAAATATGCGATCACTGAGATGCCCTTGATCCGTAGGAAAGCCAAGACTTCTACCATGACTTTGGTGAAGATGCGGGGGGACGAGGATAGCCCGAAGGGAAGGGCCCTGAATTGCCAATGAAACGTCCCTTCTCTGGTATTTACCGCCAGTCTGAGGAACTTCTGACACTGAACTGCAATGGGAATGTGCAGGTAGGCATCCCTCAAGTCTACCGATGCCATGAAGCAGTTCGGAGGAAGGAGCGTTTTTACCGAATAGATCGAGTCCATTCGGAACCTCCTGTAGGTGAGCGAGACGTTCAGAGGCTTCAGGTTCAGGATGAGCCTGAACTTCCCCGAGGGTTTGCGCACCACAAAAATGTGGGAGTAAAAGCCTCTGCCCGTCTCTCCTTCTGGAACTCGAACTACCACCTCCTGTTCCTCCAACTCCTGGAGGGAGGAAAGGAGAGCCGCTGACCTCTCTGCACATTTCGGTAGCGTGGTTACCAGGAGTCTGCATGGTGGAGGTTCTGCAAACTCTAACCTGTACCCTCTTCTTATGACTTCCAAAATAAAATGGTTGGAGGTGATCATCTCCCACTGTGGAAGGAAGGCCCCCAATCTTCCTCCCACCGTTATTCTGTCACTTTGTCTTTTTGGGCTGTTCAGGAGGGCGAAAAATAGCCCCCCCACGCCCTTTCCCTTTTTGTCCCCACCCCTTTTTCTGTTGATCAGATTTTGGGGGGTCCAATTTCTTCCAGGGCCGAGACTTTCTTTTAGTCTCTGCCGGTTTCCTTTTAAAAGGGAACGCCTTTTTTCTGTCAGCCGTTCGATCCAACACGGCTTCCAGACCTGGTCCGAAAAGCAAGTCCCCCGTGAGAGGAATGCCGCAAAGTTTAACCTTGGATGCGGTATCTCCCTGCCACGTTTTAAGCCATAAGGCTCTTCTTGCCGAATTAGACAATGCGGCTGATCTTGCGGACATACGCACCGATTCAGCTGAAGCATCTGCCAGATAAGCTACTCCTTTAAGGAGCATGGGGAAAGACGACAGGATTGTTTCCTTAGGCGTTCCTGCCTCTATGTGTGCTTTAATTTGCGTCAGCCAGTACTCCATGTTTCGTGCCACGACTGTGGACGCCATGGCGGGTTTGAGGTTCCCTAGGGAAGAGTCCCAGGATTTTTTCAGAAGGGAATCTATCCTCTTATCCATGGGATCTGGGAGTGCCCCCATGTCCTCAAAGGCCAAGTCAGTGTGCCTGGAGACCTGCGAAAAGGCTGCGTCTAGCTTAGGAGATTTGTTCCATACCAGCGCCTCCTCTTCTGCAAAGGGGAACCTACGCTTAAGTGCTCTTGAAAGGAAAGGTTTCCTTTCGGGGTCTTGCCATTCTTTTTTGATGGCGTCGACCAAGACCTCATGGACCGGGAACACCTTCCTTTTATGTTCCCCTAGTCCCTTATACATCTGGTCATGGAGTGATAGCTTCTTTCTTTCCTCCTGGATTCCTAGGGTGGTATGAATGGCTCCTAGGAGCTCCTCCACCTCTTCCAGGGAAAGCTTGTAGCGAGAGGATCTTGTGGATTCCCCTTCCACCTCCTCTCCCTCTGATTCCCCCTGGGGATCTGAAGACTCGCTATCAGGCTCTTCCTCAACCTCGAGTCTGGCACATCCTGGATTCTCTCCACTTCCCGAGGGAGCATCCATTAAGGACTGAGGGACACTCAGCTGTGCTGGTGGAGAAATAACCTGCGGCTGTGGCAACCGAAGACTGGAAAATAGTGTCTTAAAGGTCTGCACCGTATTAGAAAGCTCCTTAACGGATGCTGCTAAATCTGAAGACTGTTCTTCAGACTGCTCCCTTACTAACCCCTCTATACATTCCCTGCAGAGGGGCTTAGACCAAGATTCCCCCATTGTGATTCTGCATGAGGGGCATTTTTTCTTGGTACTGTGGGGCGACTTGCTTTTCTCTGTAGCTTTGCCCTGTAAAATAAGTTAAAAAAAAAAAAGAGGGAGCAATCAGCAAACTTATCCACCAGCACTAACACGGAGGGCCACCAGGGGTGCACTTCCCGGGACCGACCACCACCAGGGACCCAGTCACAACCCTTTCCCCTCCCCTCACCACCAAGGGGAGTTCTACACCTGTGGAGCTTACAGGAAGCGGTAAGGGAACACCACCCCAGGGTTCCTCTTACCTTGGAGTGGCTGGTGCAGGATTCTCCTGGAGCGGTTCTTGAAGCCTCTGCTTCCGACATCTCCTTTAGAGTACAGTGGTGTTCCAAGCTTCTGTATGCTGTCCCCACAGCAGGTCAGAGGCAGCACCAGCCGAACGCGCGGTCCGTTTTCATCACCGCGACCGGAACCGGAAGTCACGGGTCAGACGGAAGCACTGACCTCCGCCGGAAATGACGTCACCCGCCCTCCGACCCAGCGCTCAGAGCTCCCACGCTGGCTGCTAGTGCAGGGCGGTCTCCTGTGCCTCCGCCTATGCCACTGCTAGGCAAAACGAAAACGGACCCCTCCAGCTTACAGCTTCACTAAGAGAAGCTGGAGGAGCGTGATGTGCAGTCTTAAAAAGGTACCCAGCCACACTAGCCCCTTAGACTGCAGTCTTTTTAGGAAAATGAGCAGGAGAGAGACAGAGAGAGAGAGCGCCCGATCCACCCCCCTCTGCTCTGAGGGGCCGGGGGGAAGCGGTGAGGTTTAAATCTAAAAGTTGAAGGCGGTGTTTCCTCAGAAGGGGAGGAGTCAAGGTCTCTCTATGGTGCTGTTCTGAAAGACGTAAATGGGAAAGTTTTTATGTTATCATTCATATTCTCTGAAAAATGGCCAAGAAATCATAAATTCTGCCAGGGTATGTAAACTTATGAGCACAACTGTAAATAGAGCTTAGAAAGGTTAAAACCTCTAAGGCTACATTCACACCTTAGTGTGCTGGAATTGCAAGCAGAATCATGTGACTCTGTCCACGATTCCAGAATCGCGGCAAACACACGGGACGTTCCATTGCCATTATTGCTTAATGGCGACCTAAATGCTGTGCGATTTTGGCGTAATTGTTGAGGGACAAAATGTGTTAAATTTCGGCAAAAATCTAAATCCCAAACGCGCCTGGCTCTGTGCCAAAATTTGGTACATGAGCTTCTTTGGAGTGTTTTTTGGAGTGGAGAGAGGCCCATTCAAACGAATGGTGCTACTCCAAAAACACACACAAAAAAATAAAGTTATGTAGCAGGTGTCGCTGCAGTACACTTAGGTGTAAATGGAGCTTAAGGCTGGCCATACACGATTTGAGACGCTAATGGACAGGCTGAATGTACCCAGTTGATTAATCAACTTGGATACAGCCAGCCTGCTGGATTCTCTTACGATTTTCGTCAGCGTCTTCTATAGGCGCTAGTGATAATCACTGTCTTCTCCCAGAGGGGGCGGCTTCCCCCGCCAGGAAAAAACAATGGCCCAGCCGGGGCAATTCCCACATCAACGCCGTCTATGTTGATGGGGGAATAGCGAGGATTTCTTTCCTGCAACCCGTGGTGTATGGCCAACCTTAGACATTTTTTTTTTTATTGCTTAGGCTGGTCATACATTATACAATTTTTGTATTCCATTTCCTTTAGATTTTCTTTGAACTATATAGTGCAAGAGCCTGCCTGATTGCATACAAAATTCAAAGTGTTTAGGTTTGAACTAATATTATATGGTTTTGGTAAATCTAAAAAGGAAAAATTGAATAAGAAAGATTGTAAAAAGTATGGCCAGCCTAATACTCCATTCGGTGTCACTATGTACATCAAAAACACACCTGTGACAGCAGCAAAATTTAGGGGGATTCATGAGGATTTTAATTGTTGGTTTTTCATAACAATCAAGGAAAAACTTGACTGAGGGTCTAACTATTTTCTCCACTGTACAAAAAAAATAAAAAATAAAAAAGGAAGAATAAAAATAAAAGTGTGTTTTTTTTTTTTTAAACCATTACAGACCCAAAAATAACATTGGAGAAGTTGTGGGTTGAGTTTAGCTTTTTAGGCAAGAATCAAATGATTTAAAGTAAAGTACTATTTATAGCAATACTCCCGCCCCCCAAATAACAACGGCTCTTTTTCGTAAAAACAATGTAACCGAATGCCTCACCCCTTCTACCAACTGCACTTACATGAGACTTTAAAACAGTGCATTATCCTCTTAAAAGAGAACAATGGCTTAAAAAAAAATAAAAAAAAAATATGTCATACTCAACTAGACAGCTGCAGCACTGATCCCAGCTGCAGCTGTGCACCATCGCCTCCGACTGAGAACTGAGCGATCAAACACCACTTATCGCTCGACTCTCGGTCCTCAGCCTGCAGACAGCTGGTGATTGTCAGTCACCATGTCTCTGCTCTACCCCTCCAGAGCTCACTGGAGCATTGGGCTGTGCAGGAGGAAGGAGCGGCTCGCTGAGAGGCTGAGCCGGCTGCTGGTCAAGGCATATGTGCGGATCTCGACAAAGTCAGGATCTTTTCAGAGCCTGGACCGGGTCTGTGATGTCAGCCAGCAAAGGGGTCAGAGGAGTGCAGAACTAACTGCACTCCTGTGATCCATAGGAGACGTACAGCCAAAAAAGCTTTAGCTATACTTCTTTAAAATACTCTGCTTTACTGGGCTGGTTGGCTGCTGTACTGTGTTGCTTTTAGCCATGCAGTATAATAGTGAGATTGTCTTCTCAAGGAATAAGACATATGAAGTCAATTAAGAGGGTGAGAGGAAACTGTAAAAGCATTCGTTACCCCCAACATTTCATACTTCTGATTTGTGCCTGCTGTACCATGTATTTGTATGACAAAGTATCCTGTTCTTTGTATTGCTTCTTGTGTGGGAAATCACTGGTATTCCTGCCAGTCCCTCAGCTTTCCAATTAAACACTGACCACACTAAGCAGGAGAGCACACTGTGGTCAGTTCTCTAGCTGTGCTGGGAACTCAGCCTGCTCTCCATCAATGATCAGACTTGTCTTGACATGCCCTGTTAGCGGTAAAGCGCCGCTAGTTTTTCCTGTGCTTTACCGCCGTTTTAACTGCGCTTTTCGGCCACTAGTGGCCGAAGAAGGGGTTAAAAGCACCCTTGTTGCGGTGCTTCGGCAGCGCTGCCCACTCATTCCAATGGGAAGGGGCCTTGTAGGAACGAGGTATACACCGCGCCAAACATGCTGCTTGCAGGATTTTTCCCCTCCTGCAACCGCACCTCCCCAGCGTGCAAGCACTCAGGCTTTCACACTGGGGAGGCAGGAGAGGCAGTTTTCAGGTGCTTTACTTACGCCATTTTTAGCGCTAAAACGCCTGCAAAATGCCTCAGCGTGAAAGGGGTCTTATAAAAAAAAAAAAAAAGAAGAAAAAAAAAAGGGATTTATAGTATTTTTTTTTTTTTTATCTATGCAAAAATGTTTTGCATTTCATTTCTATTTTAAACTAAATGTTTTTTTTTACAAGGTGATCTTTTACAATCACTTTAAGCTCTGTGAAAGCAAAAAAAAAAGTCCAGCGCTCAAAGGGTCAGAGAAACAGACCACTGCATTCAAAAGTTAATGATTGAAATATTTAATGAAGGTAGACAGTCAATGTAAACAATCCCATGGATTCACAAAACTGAAAGGAGATTAAAACCAATTGGTGTGATGACTGGCTATCCAACGAGCAACAGGGGCCAGTGTGGAGTCTCACCTGAATGCATGCTCCCAAGCTGTGGGACAGGGAAGGAGGGGGGGCACGGATGCCTAGAAAAGTTCCTTTTGTTGTTGGGTTTGCCAAATAATGAAATGCAACCAGTGTAAGTATATGAATTCGACCTAGTATCAACTTCTTGCAATACCCTGTAGAGTAGCACTCTGACTGCAAGAGGGAAGGGTAGCATGTGAGTGAGCAGACAGATGACATCATCAGTCTGTTACTGCTCCTTCACTGTCCAATCCCCTGGCTGGGGGTGGTGAAAGAAAACCACTATATCCTTGTTACAGTTTATATCTAACAGAGAAACTTTATTAAAGCGGAGCTCCACCCAAAAGCAGAAGCTCAGTTTGTTCGCACCCTCCACCGTCACATTTAGCACTTTTTTTTGAGGGGGGGGGGGGGGGGGGGGGCGATACCAGGTACCCGCTCCCACTTCCAGGAACATTTGGTGGAGATTACCAAATATTCCGGCCCTTCCTCCCCCACAGGTTCCAAAAGACAGTGGTACAATTCAGAAAATGCAGTGCGACTCACACATGCGCAGTAGGCTGGGAATCCGCTAGGCTTCACTTCCTGTTCCCCTTAGTAAAGATGTCGGCGCCTGCACCAAAAGCCGAATGACAAATCAGCTAGGGGTGCCGACATTGCGAGATACCTGGACAGGTAAGTGTTCTTATATTACTTTACATTGCCATTTATATGCAGAAGGGCAAAATAAATAAATAAAAACTGAGAAAACTTACATGATGGCTTCCTTGTGTCTTACCTGCAGAAAAAAGCAAATGTTTATTCAGACCACAGACATGTACATCGCGGAAATCCTGAAAACCATTTGATTTTCCTCACCCAATAGAGGAACACATCTACTTTATTATTTTCACTGCTCCATTATATCCTACAGAATACATTCATAACTAAAAATAAGCAAATTCATCAGCCAATCAGTTGTTTCCAGTGAAGTATTTTGTTAAGATTTCTCAAGCAAGGCTGGCCATACACTATACAATTTTCTTGTTCAACTTTCCCTTAGATTTACCAAAACCACATAATATGGAGGTCAAACCTAAACACTTCCAATTTGTATGCAGTCAATCAGGCCCTGCCACTACATAGTTGAAGGTAAATTTAAAGGAAATTGAATAAGAAAATTGTATGGTGTGTGGCCAACCTTAAACTTGAGCTATCTAACCAATTGGTTCCATTTATGAACAATAAGAAGGTCCTCACACTGCACAGTTATTGGTATATTGTGCTGCTCAGATCAATCAGAATGTGCCATTGTAAAAGTAGAAAACCAGCTTTAGTCCCCCCGTTCACATCGGCGCCATTTGACATTTCAAATCGCATGCCAAATTGCAGCCTTTTGCCGGAAACGGCATTGTCCCAATCGGTGCGATGCCGACTTTACGGCGCCGCACCAGTTTCCTAAAGTAGTTCCTACACTACTTTTGGCGACCTTGGAGGCGATTTCAAAAGACATCTGGGCATGAACCCGCACAGATGTATTTCAAATCGCCCCCGAACTCGCACTGAAATGCAGATTTGAAATCGTGCGAGGTTAGCTGAGCTCACACAATTTCGAACCCGTCTTTAGTGTGAACGAGGGCTTAGGGTTTATGCACACCATATGTGGTGGGACTGCATAGAGTGGTTATTCCAGCACAGTCCCACCACATGACAAGAAATCTGGTATGCATTAAAATAATAATAATAATAATAATAATCTTTTAGAGTGCCATAAAACTGATCGGCGACTTTTAAATCGGGAAACCCCTCGCTCTTAAAAAGGATAAGTTCACCTTTCGTAACATGTTACACCCTTTTAACAACCCCCCCACACCTGCTAGCTTTCACAATATAAAAAAAAAAAAAACACAGCCGGGCCTTTGTGAATGGAAAACTACAAGTCCTGCTTAGCCCCACCCCCTCTCTCTTCTCATTGGCTCCCGCTGCTGTCTCAGCCAATAAGGGGGGGGGGGGGGGGAAAGAGTCCCCGGAGAGCAGAGACTTACATGCACATCGCTGGATCGCAATAGGGATAAGGTAAGTATTTGGGGTTTTTTTTACCTTCATGCATAGAATGTACAAAAGGTAAAAAAAAACCCTTGAGCCTTTACAACCGCTTTAATGGCCATTTTGCAAAAAATGCCCCATGCATTCCAGCATCCCCAGCAAATAACCTACTACTCCTCCACTGTTCAAATAGTTGCCTTTGCTCCCCTTTTCACATGTAGGCCATGCACAGTCTGTGTGAAAAACCACCTTAGTAGCTGAACCCTCTCCGTCATACCTTAACGTAAGGACGAAACAGATGTTAAACATGCAACCCCAGCAACCACTCTAGCTCATTCAAACACCATACACTCATAGTGCATCGTCTCAGCTGCTGCGGCAGGTCACTGTTTGAGCAAGCCAGAGTAGCCACTGGAGGTGTACTGCTAATGTCCAGTAGCAGCAGGAAGGGGGGTCAACTACTAAGGAGTTGTTTTTCATGGCCTACATGTATGGAGGGGGTAGATCATTTGAACAGCAGAGGATTTATTTGTAATGTGCTGGGGATGGCGGAAAGCACATGGTATTTTTTCGCAAAACCTTTGGAGAAGAACTAATCCTTTAAAGGGCAGTCTGTACTGTACTGGCAGATCTCATTATTAGTTGTAAACTAGTTGTGCACACTGTATTCCCAAAGAAAAGGGTAAGGCCCCTTTCACGCAGACGGTTTGTTACGGCCTCCAGACACCTGTGGAATTTGCGTGCTGAATGCGGCTGCTGCCGATCGCACGTAGTTGCACACAGAGCAATTAGCTGTGGTTCCGGGACAGATGTCCGAGCCTGGACACAGCTGACTACATCCAGGCTCAGACATCTGTCCCGGAACCACAACTAATCGCTGCCCGCCATTAGGCTGAGCAGATTTTTGCCGCAGGAAGGGCCTTAAAGGCCTCAGGGCTTGGGTGGTACATTTTATGTTAATGCACTATAAAAAACGTTACTTAGTCCTTGCTGTACTTGAAAATTGATACTATTTTAAACAATGGAAGTGTCCTATGTATAAATCTGTGCCAAAGATATCGAATAGTAGGAAATATTGTTTGATAAAATGTTTTCTAGGTATGTTGTAGAAAAGTCAATAGACCTTAAAATCTTATTGCCCGATTCAGTCAGGATGGACAACCACTAGGCTTGTCCCGATACCACTTTAAGACCGAGTACAAGTACCGATACATTTTTTTTCAAGTACTTGCCGATACCTTTTCTTTTTTTTTTTTAATGTCATGTCACAGTTTTCAAAGCACAATACTGATTAGGTGGCACTGATTAAGCAGCACTAATATGATTAGGTGGCACTGATATGCAGCACTGACTAATGGCTGGGCACTGATAGTCAGATCTTATGGGCATTGGGTACTGATAGGTGGCACTTATGGGCAGGCTCTGAAATGCAGCCAGCAATAAATGGCATGAGAGGAAAGGAATGCTATGCTGCCTGCGATGCCCATCTTGGTACTCCTTGCACTCGGCTGCATAAAAGCAGCAGCGGACATCTTGTTACACCAAGCCCAAACTATAGGGGGGCTGGGTGTAACAAGATGTCCGCTGCTGGCTTCCTGCAGCAGAGTGCAGGGTGTACCAAGATGGGTGTCGGGATGTTCAGCCGCTACAGCGACACGGAGCGTCACTTTTGTTACAGAATGTGACGGCTCCGGTCACCAATCCCGATTGATAATGCGGCTGCGCCCTGTATCCCTGCCAGTTTACCTAGTTCCAATGCTTGAGGATGCGCTGTTCGCTCCGCCCGTTGACTTCCGGTTGCGCCCCCTCTCCCAGGTATCGAAAGCATTTGTGCGAGTGCAAGTACTCGCGCAAATGCTTGGTATTGGTCTCGATACTAGTATTGGTACGAACCTAACAACCACCATTTTTTTTTTTTTTAATTGTTTATTTTACTTTTATTTTTATATTTTGACACTTTCCCTTTACATTTTTTTGGATCACTTTTATTCTTATTACAAGGGATGTAAGCATCCCTTGTAATAGGAATAGGGCAAGACAGGTCCTCTTTACAGCAAGATCTGGGGTCTAAGGCTGGGCGCACACCGCAGCACGGAGCAGCTCACAGCAGGGGTCCGGTGCCTCCCCATTCACCGTTTCATGTCCAATTTCAGCCCAAATTTTTGGCTGAATTCGGACCTGAAGACGCACAGGAGCCGCTCCGGAGATAGAGCCAGTTCACACATCTCCTGCTATGCGAATTGGACACGGGGAAACCTGCATCCAATTTGCAATAGTGTGAACCCAGCCTAAAAAGGTCCCCAAAGCCTGAGATCCAAAAAAAAAAAAAAAACCCACAATCTTGGCTTCCCAGTCGAAGAAACAAGTGTTTACATCTTTCGAGGCCGGACATGACGTCATAATGTCGTGCCTAGCCTCTGAAGGTCATAGAGATGACCATCTGGTCCTCGGTCAACTCTATGGGAAACGGCCACTGCCCGATTCTTTCCTCCGGCTCGTCAATCGCACAGGCGAAGTAGAAGCACCGGAGGGTGGTGGTGTGGGGGGTGTCCCCTCCAGCCACCTGTAAAAACAATGAAGCAGCTGAACAGCCACTATGATTATTTTTACGGTGAAGGGAATCGCCGGCAAAAAAGAAGATATCTGAACGATGCCTGCAGCTGATGCATCATTCAGATATCCCCACTCAAAGTCCACAACATCATATGACCTTGTTGGGCAGGAAGTGGTTAAAGTGTGACATGTTGGGTATCTATTTACTCTGCGTAAAATCATCTTTTATATTTTAGCAAAAAATGTAGTTATATATAGTGCTTTTTTTTTTTTTTTTTGCAGAAAAATTAATCAAAAGGATAAGTTCGTGTTTCATTACAGGTTACATGTTGTTATATATTTAGGGGGTAACATGTTATGAAAGCACTGGCCCCCCGCTCTAAAAGCTAGTGGGGGATCTTCTCCTCCCCGCTGTCAAAATAAAAAAATACATTAAAATAAAATAAAATTTACAAAGCTATGTGAACTAAAAACTACAAGTCCTGACAGTCTTAGTGGCGGTGCGCTTGTAGTTTTCAACGAACTACCATGGTGCTGTGGAGCATTGTGGTAGTTCAGTCGTGCTTCATGTCAGATTGGATTGGTTTCCTCGTACGGGGAAGCCGATACACTGACAGATCTGCAGGAGACCTGTATGGCATCAGTGATCTGCTAATCGCTAGTGCAATGCTTTACAGGCTCCCGCAACAAAAAATAATAAAAAAATAAATAAAATGCACATTTCTTTACTTGCAAAAAAAAAAATGGCCATTTATTATTTTTTTGGGCAAAAGGTGAACTTATCCTGTCTATTCCAAGTGTATTTTTCCCCCCAAAAATTGTGTTTGAAAAATAGCTGCACAAATTCCTTGCGACATAAAAATTGCCACGACTGCCATTTTATTCTCTAGGGTCTCTGCTTAAAAAAAAAAAAAAAAAAAAAGAAGTTAGGTCCATATATATATTTGGACAAAGGCACAATTTTCAAACTTTTGGCTCTGTATGCCACCATCAAAAAATTTAAATGAAACAATCCAAATGAATTTGAAGTGCAGATTTTCAGCTTTAATTCAAGGGGTGGAACACAAATATCAAGTTTTTTTTTTTTTTAAGGAACTGCAACCATTTATATGCACAGTCTCTCCATTTTCAGGGGCTCAAATGTAATTGGACAAATGAATATAATCATAAATAAAATGTTAATTTTTAATATTTTGTTGAGAATCATTTACTGGCAATGACTGCATGAAGTCTGAAACCCATGGACAATACCAAAGACTGGGTTTCCTCCTTTCTGATGCTTTGCCAGGCTCTAACTGCAGCTGTCTTCAGTTGTTCTTAGTTTGTGGGTCTTTCTGCCTTTAGTTTTGCCTTCAGCAAGTGAAATGCATGCTCAATTGGGTTGAGATCAAGTGATTGACTCAGCCATTGCAGAATATTCCACTTCTTATCCTTCAAAAGCTCCTGGGTTGCTTTTGCAGTGTGTTTTGGATCATTGTCCATCTTTACTGTGAAGCGCCTTCCAATCAACTTTGCTGCATTTGGCTGAATCTGGGCTGACAGTATATCTCTAAACACTGCAGAATTCATCCGGCTGCTTCTGTCATATCATCAATAAACACCAATGACCCAGTGCCACTGGAAGCCATGCATGACCATGTCATCACACTGCCTCCACCATGCTTTACAGATGATGATGTGCGCTTTGCATCATGAGCTGTTCCAAGCATTCTCCACAGCTTTTTCTTCCTGTCATTCTGGTACATATTAAGCTTAGCTTAATCCATCCAAAGAATGCTTTTCCAGAACTGATCTGGCTTTTTTTTTTTTTTTAGATGTTTTTTGGCAAAGTCTAATCTGACTTTCCTATTCTTCAGGCTTATGAAGGGTTTGCACCTCGTGGTGAACCCTCTGTATTTGCTCTTGTAAAGTCTTCTCTTGATTGTAGACTTTGACAATGTTACGCCCGCCTCCTGAAGAGTGTCCTTCACTTGTCTGGATGTTGTGAATAGGTTTTTCTTTACCATAGAGAGGATCCTGAGATCATCCACCACTGTTGTCTCCTTAGGACGTCCAGACCTTTTTATGTTGCTGAGCTTACCAGTGCATTTTTCTTTCCTCAGAATGTACCAAACTGTTTATTTGGCCACTCCTAATGTTGCTGATATCTCTCTGATGGATTGGTTTTTGAAGCCTTACAATGGCCAGTTTCACTTGCATGGACAGCTCCTTTGAACACATGATGTAGGTTCACAGCAATAGATTCCAAATGCAAATACCACACTTCGAATCAACTCCAGACCTTTTACCTGCTTAATTGATGAAGAAATAACAAGGGAATAGCCCACACCTGGCCATGAAACAGCTTTTGATTCAATTGTCCAATTACTTTTGGTCCCTTGAATAAGGGGGATGGTTAATCTTAAGAGCTGTAATTCCTAAACGCTTCCTCCGATTTGGATGTACATACCCTCAAATTAAACCTGAGAGTGTGCACTTTCAGCCTATATCCATTATATAATTATAGCTTGAATATGTTTTGGTAAATACCTGAACAAAACTAAAATTGTGCCTGTGTCCAAATATATACGGACCTAACTGTATATAATGTTTGAGGGTTCTGGATCATTTTCTTGCAAAAAAAAAAGAAGATAATTTTTAAATGTAGGAGAAATTATATCAGGATTGGCCTGGGCTGGAAACAGTTAAACAGCAGCGCATTTTTGTTGCAGGTGGTCACAAGAACACGGAACCCCCAGCGATAGTGTGAAGAAGGTCTAAGAGGGATTTTACTGCAAGTGTAAAGGAGGCCTTAGTGTATGACATGACATGCTGGTACACCCATTACTGGGATTGCTGTAGAGTGAATGTGTGTAGGGATCAGTCAGTGTACACTTACATATGAGCCCAGGGGGTGTGTAGGGATCAGTCAGTGTACACATACTGCGAGCCCAGGGGGTGTGTAGGGATCAGTAGGTGTACACATACTGCGAGCCCAGGGGGTGTGTAGGGATCAGTAGGTGTACACATACTGCGAGCCCAGGGGGTGTGTAGGGATCAGTCGGTGTACACATACTGCGAGCCCAGGGGGTGTGTAGGGATCAGTCGGTGTACACATACT
This sequence comes from Lithobates septentrionalis, assembly GCA_037952835.1. Lineage (NCBI taxonomy): Eukaryota > Metazoa > Chordata > Amphibia > Anura > Ranidae > Lithobates > Lithobates septentrionalis. Next base: position 4,339,312 of record JBBDGP010000183.1, read on the forward strand.
GCGAGCCCAGGGGGTGTGTAGGGATCAGTCGGTGTACACATACTGCGAGCCCAGGGGGTGTGTAGGGATCAGTCGGTGTACACATACTGCGAGCCTAGGGGGTGTGTAGGGATCAGTCGGTGTACACATACTATGAGCCCAGGGGGTGTGTAGGGATCAGTCAGTGTACACATACTATGAGCCTAGGGGGTGTGTAGGGATCAGTCAGTGTACACATACTGCGAGCCCAGGGGGTGTGTAGGGATCAGTCGGTGTACACATACTGCGAGCCTAGGGGGTGTGTAGGGATCAGTCAGTGGACACATACTGTGAGCCTAGGGGATGTGTAGGGATCAGCCATAGTACACATACTGTGAGCCTAGGCCAGTGATGGCGAACCTTGGCACTCCAGATGTTTTGGAACTACATTTCCTATGATGCTCAACTACACTGCAGAGTGCATGAGCATCATGGGAAATGTAGTTCCAAAACATCTGGAGTGCCAAGGTTCGCCATCACTGGCCTAGGGGATGTGTAGGGATCAGCCATAGTACACATACTGTGAGCCCAGGGGGTGTGTAGGGATCAGTCGGTGGACACATACTATGAGGCCAGGGGGTGTGTAGGGATCAGTAGGTGTACACATACTGTGAGCCCAGGGGGTGTGTAGGGATCAGTAGGTGTACACATACTGTGAGCCCAGGGGGTGTGTAGGGATCAGTAGGTGTACACATACTGTGAGCCCAGGGGGTGTGTAGGGATCAGTAGGTGTACACATACTGTGAGCCCAGGGGGTGTGTAGGGATCAGTAGGTGTACACATACTGTGAGCCCAGGGGGTGTGTAGGGATCAGTAGGTGTACACATACTGTGAGCCCAGGGGGTGTGTAGGGATCAGTAGGTGTACACATACTGTGAGCCCAGGGGGTGTGTAGGGATCAGTAGGTGTACACATACTGTGAGCCCAGGGGGTGTGTAGGGATCAGTAGGTGTACACATACTGTGAGCCCAGGGGGTGTGTAGGGATCAGTAGGTGTACACATACTGTGAGCCCAGGGGGTGTGTAGGGATCAGTAGGTGTACACATACTGTGAGCCCAGGGGGTGTGTAGGGATCAGTAGGTGTACACATACTGTGAGCCCAGGGGGTGTGTAGGGATCAGTAGGTGTACACATACTGTGAGCCCAGGGGGTGTGTAGGGATCAGTAGGTGTACACATACTGTGAGCCCAGGGGGTGTGTAGGGATCAGTAGGTGTACACATACTGTGAGCCCAGGGGGTGTGTAGGGATCAGTCAGTGGACACATACTATGAGACCAGCTCCAATCACTATCTCCTGGTGAAGGAGCTGAGCAGAATGCTGGGACAGCTCCCATCACCCCCCTGATCACTGTGTAATAGGCGGCTTGATGACAGCTCCTCCCATGTTGTAGAACTAGAAGTCCCAGCATGCAGACACACAGATCGGCCTATCTCCTACACTTAGGACATGGCGGGCTGTAGAATGATGTAACTACAGGACATACTAATCCTCCATCACTCACCTCCAATCACCGGGACATCGCCAGCGATTCCTATCAGTGGAAGTACGGCTATACTAGAGCAGAGTACGGAAGCCGACACGCCCACACTACACCATCGGACGGAGACCTGCGAGGACCAAACCTCCTCCATCCGCGGGAAGACTCCGCCTCCTCCCCTTTGTTGTGGGCGGGGAAAATAAAGTTGGCAGGAGCGCTGTACAGACAAGTTCAGAGAGCGGCACTCAGTCGTGTATATAGCGGTGTGTGAACAGTGAGGGGAGAGAAGAGGCCGCCCGGGGCCTGGACCTAGGTGAGTCCCATCTCCGTACATTGGATGGCACTAGGACTGCTTCTTCTGTCCCTGCATATCTCCTGGGTGTCCCCTGAGAACAGAACACTACACATGACAGGCTGGGAGGGGGTGAGGGACGATCACAAGCTGGATCATGTGATGTAGTGCTGTGTGGCGGCTGTAGGAGCTGCTAGAAGACGCTGTTCTAAGCAGCTCTCCCATATGGTCTAGCGGTTAGGATTCCTGGTTTTCACCCAGGCGGCCCGGGTTCGACTCCCGGTATGGGAAGTAGTGTTTTTTTTATTATATATATATGAATATATCTTCTCACTGTGTCCTGCTCAGTCGCTGGACATGCTGAGACTAGTATTTATCACATTTATGGAGAGGAGTGTGTCTATACAATGTGCAGGAGATGTATACAGATTTAAAGCTGAACTTTACCCATAACACCTTTTTAATAATAAAATGATGTTCTTTAGCAAGGAACATACATTCCACATACTACAAAAAATAGTGTGTGCTTTATATTGCCTCCAGCATTGATCCTGTTTCTTCTTGCTGGAGGCTGCCATTTTGCTGAAGCCCAGAGCCCCTGAACAGCAGTAAATCATAAAATGGAACTAAACCCATTGATTTAACGGTTTCAAAAACACTGTCACATGCCTGGAATGCCGGGATTGCTAACTGTCACGTTTGCTTGTGTCCTCAACCAAACTGTCAAACCATCAAATAGCCGGTTTCATAACTAATCACAGCCGCACCATGGCAGTTTCAGATCAAACAGAAGCAGCTTCCTTAGATGTAAAGGATAGGAGGGTTTAATTCTGCTTTAAAGAGGAAGTAAACTCAAAGGCATAATTTGTATCTATAGGTAAGCCTATAGATACTGTCCTAAATGGCGCACGATATAGGCTTACCTATAGGTACTGTACATATCTCCTAAACGTGCGCCATTTAGGAGATCTTTACATTACATCATCTGCACATGTACTTTGAAGGAATGGCCACCCATGCGGATGTCCGCTTGCTGACCTATAACTCTAGGCTTACTGTGGACAAGTTTGGGTGTACCAAGATGGCCGCGACACAGCGTCACTTCAGTTGCATATTCAGATGGGTAGCGGCTTCCAGACAGAACATCTGCCTGCTTACTCAGTCACACACCAGCCTACCCACCGGCCTGCTCAGTCATCCGCTCACCATTTTCTCGGGGGGGGGGGGGGGGAGCAATTGCCCTGTTGCCCCCCCCCCCCCCCCTGGATCCGCCCCTGTTTGAGGCTCCTGTCACGTCGGCTCTAAAACTCAGAGTCCGACATGACTCACTGACGTCACTCGTTGCTAGACGCCAGGCGGCCCAGGCGCTAGCAACCAGTGCAGGAAAGAGTCCAAGCCAACGGTGCAGCTCCACCCACCTCCTCCTGGTGGAGATGTTCAGCGGCAGACCGACAGTGCTGCGTAATTATGCTAGACGAGTCTCTCTCGGCGCCGCTGATCGGCTGATGTGAGACAGAGAGATAGACTCGGGCAGAGCAAGTGGCTTGTCGGAGTGATATTTTTTTGGGGGGGGCAATTGCCCTGTTGGCTGGATCCGCCCCTGTGGTGAACACAGCTTATGCAGAGCGGACACAGACACAGCCCGCTCTCCCATATAGCTGTAAACCCTAACCGGAAGTATATAGATGCATGCTAGTATGGGAATAATACAAGCTTTCTATAAGAAAAGATTAAGAATAGTATATACATCCAATGTACAAACCATTATTAGCAAAGGGCACAACAAGAGTCCTGATGGAATTGTGTACATATACCCGGATATACAGTATAATGTTATTATTAGAGATGCCTTTAGATGAATATTGCAGCAAAGTCCAGTTGCAGGGGCCCCTGAGGATAATCGTGATGCAGCGTCCGACTTTGTGTCAAAAAAACCTGAAGACAAAATCAGCAATGATGGGGAGATCGTCCATCTGTTGTCCAAACAGCCTGGAATGCAGCTTCTCAGCAGCAGAAAGTGTGGTGCGACATTGGAACTCAGGGTCAGGCTCTACTCTGCGTATTAGTCCCAATCACTTCAAACATAAGATTGATACAATTCATGAAGAGATCTCCACTGTACCGATACTTTCTCCACCTAACAACCCATGTCCAAAGGTACAAACATTACTTCCTTCATTCAACCCCACCACTATAGACAAGGTTGCTTAACTTTTCTCTAACATCCACCTTACCACCTGCCCCCTGGACCCTGTTCCCTCACAAATGCTACGTTCACCCTCTGGCTCTATTCTACACTCTTTAACCACCTGCCGACCAGCCACCGCATTTTACTGTGGCAGGTCGGCACGATCCTGCGAGCCGTCGTAGCTGTACGTTGGCTCCTTTTAAGTGGGATAGCAGGCTCGCGCGTGCCCCCGCTGCACTGCGGGGGGGCCAATGTTCATGGCCGGTGGTCGCGATGTCTGCCAGCCACGCGCGATCGCAGGCACTAGCGGCAGAACAGGGAAGTGTGTGTGTGTAAACACAAAATCCCTGTTCTGTGAGGAGAGGCAGATCGTGACTTCCTAACAGCTGGGAACCACGATCTATCATCTCCTATAGTCAGTCCCCTCCCCCACAGTTAGAACACACACTAGGGAACACAGTTAACCCCTTGATTGCCCCCTAGTGTTAACCCCTTTCCTGCCAGTGACATTTACACAGTAATCAGTGCATTTTTATAGCATTGATTGCTGTATAATTGTCATCCCAAAAATGTGTCAGTGTCCAATGTGTCCGCCATAATGTCACAGTCCCGATAAAAATCGCAGATCGTCGCCATTACTAGTAGAAGAATACATATCAGTGTAAACTGAGGAAAAAAATTGCTTTTAAAAAAAAAAAAAAAAAAAAAAAATGCGGATATTTATTATAGCATAAAATATTGGTTTTTTTTCCCCAAAATTGTCGCTCTTTTTTTTTGTTTATAGCGCACAAAATAAAAACCGCAGAGATGATCAAATACCATCAAAAGAAAGCTCTATTTGTGGGAAAAAAAGGGTGTCAATTTTGTTTGGGTACAGCATCACACAACCGCCCAATTGTCAGTTAAAGCGACGCAGTGCCGTATCGCAAAAAATGGCCTGGTCAAGTGGTTAATCTCTCCCTCTCTGCTGGCATCTTCCCCAACTCTCTAAAATATATACATTAGTCACCCCCATACTTAAAAAGTCCTCACTAGACTCCACCAATCCTAACAACCTATGCCCCCCATCTCCTTGTTTCCCTTTCTATCCAAACTCCATGAACGTCTGGTCTACAACCAGCTGAGCGACCACCTAACCAAGAATAACCTTTTTGATCCCTTAAGTCTGGTTTCCACCCTCTACATTGTATGGAAACTGCTCTCCTAAAACTCACAAATGATTTGCTAACAGCTAAATCCAATGGACACTATTCTGTACTCCTACTCCTGGACCTCTCTGCTGCCTTTGACACAGTGGGCCACCCCCTCCTCCTCAAAAAAACTCCACTCCTTTGGTCTCCGTGACTGTACTCTGTACTCTTCCTGGTTCTCATCCTATTTATCCAAACTACCTTTAGCGTTATTTACAATTCTCCTCTCTCCTCTCTCCTCTCTCCTCTCTCAGGGTCCCTAAAGGTTCTGTTCTTGGACCTCTCTTATTCTCCATCTACATTGCCTCCCTGGGTCAGGTAAAAGCCTCCAATGGCTTCCAATACCATCTCTATGCTAACGACAACCAAATCTATCTCTCTACCCCTCAGCTCACTCCTTCAGTCTCCTCACATATCACTAATTTACTAACAGTCATATCATATGGATGTCACACCACTTCCTCAAACTCAGTCTATCCAAAACTGAGCTTATGATTTTTCCTCTCCCCCATGTGCCTCTTCCGTTGTTTTTCTCTGTTAAGATCGATAGCACTTCTATCAGCCCATCCCCACATACCAAGGTTCTAGGTGTAACCCTGGACTCTAAACTATGTGTTTGGCACCACGTTCAAACTCTGTCCAAATCTTGCCACCTCAATCTCCGCAACATCTCCAAAATATGCTCTTCCTAACCAATGACACCACAAAGCTCCTAGTTCACTCTCTGGTCCTCTCCCGTCTTGACTACTGCAACCCCCTCCCCATGGGATTACCTTTACATAGGCTATCCCCCCCTTTAATCCATCATAAATGCTGCTGCTAGGCTCATCCATCTTACCAACCGTTCAGTGCTACCCTTCTCTGTTAATCCCTCCACTGGCTTACTCGCCCAACAAAATAAATTCTAAATTCTAACAACAACTTACAAAGCCATCCACAACCCAGCCCCCAGCTAAATCGCTAACCTAGTCTCAAAACACCAATCTACTGCTTCCCTTCGTTCCTCCCAAGACCTCCTACTCTCTAGATCCCTCGGCACCTCCTCCCATGTTAGCCTCCAGGTCTTTTCCCGCTCTGGACATGTCTGAGGAGGCCTGTAATGCACACAGTGCTCTGGACAGTCTGAGGAGGCCTGTAATGCACACAGTGCTCTGGACAGTCTGAGGAGGCCTGTAATGCACACAGTGCTCTGGACAGTCTGAGGAGGCCTGTAATGCACACAGTGCTCTGGATGTTCTGAGGAGGCCTGTTATGCACATTGAGTGCTCTGGATGGTCTGAGGAGGCCTGTATTGCACAGTGAGATCTCTGGACGATGGTCTGAGGAGGCCTGTGATAAGGCGATTTTTACCTACCTCACTTATATGCTTAATGATACATAAAATAAGTGATTAAAACCTTTTATCCATATGAATCAACCCATGCGGTTGCAGCTATAACCCATGAAATCAATAAGGAATAACTGTGCAAAAAGAATAACAATCAAATTTATTTTTACAGAAAAGAGAGGTTATAATAATCAGAGATTACCAAATATAGTATAGAGATGTTACAAATGCAGTGTTGCCAGTCTACAAAGATAGTAATGCAAAAAGGAGATATGGTTACAATTGACATACACATGCTATCAAGTTATTAAGACAAACCTAGGATAGAGAATAGTTATGCCCTGTACACACGGTCGGACTTTCTGACGGAAAATGTGCGATTGGAGCTTGTTGTCGGAAATTCCGACCATGTGTGGGCTCCATCGGACTTTTTCCATTGGAATTTCTGACACACAAAGTTTGAGAACAGGATATAAAATTTTCCAACAACAAAATCCGATTGTTTAAATTCCGATCGTGTGTACACAAATCCGACGCACAAAGTGCCACACATGCTCAGAATAAATTAAGAGACGAAAGCTATTGGCTACTGCCCCGTTTATAGTCCAGACTTGTGTGTTTTACATCATCGCGTTCAGAACGATCGGATTTTCCGACAACTTTGTGCGACCGTGTGTATGCAAGACAAGTTTGGCCCAAAATCCGCCGGAAAAAATCAGACGGATTTTGTGGTCGGAATGTCCGATCGTGTGTACAGGGCATTAGAGAAAAGAAAAGAGACACATAGATACATAGACAACTCTTACTTGACCATCTTTCATCTAGACTGTGAGCCGAAGAGAGCTAGCATCCCTAGGCTTTGGTTTTTATGTTGTTAGAATAACCCATTCCTACCAATCAAAACTCAGGATCAACTCATTGGTTCAGAAGTGGCATTGAATCCTGATTGGCTGAAATTTAAGTTTCATACTTCCCACATAAACAAGAGGCTATCTCCGATGCCTCTGTCTCTGAAAACCTGAGTACTTGTTTAAGCCTCATCTCTTGATTTACAACCGTCAGCCCTCTTTGATATAACATAAATTAGCATTTCAAGGACTTGGGAGCCGCAATGTCTGTCCTTTGTCCCAAACAACAATAGAATAACCTATTTACTATGTAAACAGCAGACCAAAAGACGTTGGTGTGTTTGAGATACCAAAAACCGTAAATAGGCCTACCTTCTAGTACACATGTTCCTATAAAACAAACATACATACATACATACATGCATACAACGGGGCGTGGTAATTTAATTAGAAAGCCCTCACAATGGTTCCCTTGAAGCTCCTTGATATAAATATTAATTTCAAAATCTCCACATCACCTGTAATGCCCAGTGAGTGCTCTGGACGGTGGTCTGAGGAGGTCTGTAATGCACACAGTGCTCTGGATGTTCGGAGGAGGCCTGTAATGCACATTGAGCGCTCTGGATGGTCGGAGGAGGCCTGTAATGCACATTGGGTGCTCTGGATGGTCTGAGGAGGCCTGGAATGCACCTTGAGTGCTCTGGATGGTCTGAGGAGGCCTGGAATGCACCTTGAGTGCTCTGGATGGTCTGAGGAGGCCTGGAATGCACCTTGAGTGCTCTGGATGGTCTGAGGAGGCCTGGAATGCACCTTGAGTGCTCTGGATGGTCTGAGGAGGCCTGGAATGCACCTTGAGTGCTCTGGATGGTCTGAGGAGGCCTGGAATGCACCTTGAGTGCTCTGGATGGTCTGAGGAGGCCTGGAATGCACCTTGAGTGCTCTGGATGGTCTGAGGAGGCCTGGAATGCACAGTGACTGCTCTGGCTGGTTGTCTGAGGAGGACTGTAATGCTGCACAGTGCTAACCACACCACACCACTAAGCACACTTTTGGTCTCTACCTTGCTTACTGGGAGAGGAGGCGATCACGGGCTTTTCAGGTAGAGCTTTGAGGAGACCGGAAATTCACCTGGATAAACATCCCTGCCTCACATTTTTGTTCGTTGACTAAAATGAGCATTGATTTTTGTCATAGTTTTCGTCAATTGACAAAAATGTGGGGTCATTTTTGTTTAGTTTTTGTCACTGGAAACATGCTGCTGACGAAAATTATGACAAATGTTTTTGTCTATGAAATTAACACTGTTATCCTGGGTACTGGATGACCATGTCCTGGCACTGCTGTAAGTGTTAAAAAAAAAAAAAAAAAAAAAAAAAAAAAAAAGCATAATAAAATAATATAAACACTGTCATCATGTAGTTTCTTCTACTTTTAGGAAATATAATTGGGGTTTTTAAGTAAATATGTATGTGAAAAATAAGCATTTTAGCTTGTGTGTGAAAAAAAAATGGTCTTGCAGCGGAAGACAGAGAAATGCCAGAGAGAACGCCCTCTAGTGACTAATATACTAACCTCCTATATTTGATACAATAACAAAAAAAGGAGAGCCATCAAAATCTGCAAGTGAAGAAAAAATTAACTTGAAGTAGCAGAAAAGGCTAACTATCGTTTTATACAATCAATCCTGTAATCGCAAAGCTCTGGGTCATCACTGTAATGGGGAGAACTGACAAAGGGGATAATTTGAATAGAGCAGTGACATCGCCCATTGGCGTTCACTGCTCCATCTGTTGTTGTGGGGGAGAAGCTGCGCCAGAGGGGAAAAGAGGTCCTGGAGCTTTGTGCAAAAAGTAAACAACCACTATGAGAAGTACATCTTTCTTACCATGTAGTCATATTATATTTAGACTGAAACGCACTAATTATGGTCAAAGTCTGCAGCCCCCACTTTCAAGCCTCGCCAAACGCCACCCCCCCCCTTCAGGAATTGGGTATTCTTCTCTGTGGCAGCTATTCAGTGTCGAAACCAAAAATGCCGGATGCACTTTGCTGAAAACCAACACTGAAAATGAATGACAGTTTTTAAAAAATATTTATATTTTTGTATATAATTGTATTATATTCAACTTTTTAATGAATATAATCAATTTAAATTAATATGAATTTATTGTTGCCCATTATTGGTGCAAGAAAATCTGAAGAAAATTGCAGTCTGCAGTCTCTAACCATCTCTTGTATCATGTCCTCCAGTCTCTAACCCGCTCTTGTATCATCATGTCCTCCAGTCTCTAACCCGCTCTTGTATCATCATGTCCTCCAGTCTCTAACCTGCTCTTGTATCATCATGTCCTCCAGTCTCTAACCCGCTCTTGTATCATCATGTCCTCCAGTCTCTAACCTGCTCTTGTATCATCATGTCCTCCAGTCTCTAACCCGCTCTTGTATCATCATGTCCTCCAGTCTCTAACCTGCTCTTGTATCATCCTGTCCTCCAGTCTCTAACCCGCTCTTGTATCATCATGTCCTCCAGTCTCTAACCCGCTCTTGTATCATCATGTCCTCCAGTCTCTAACCCGCTCTTGTGTCATCATGTCCTCCAGTCTCTAACCCGCTCTTGTATCATCATGTCTGCAATCTCTTAATTAAACTTAAACACACTGCTAATATTATTGGCAAAATTTCCATTTGGTGCACCTCTAGCAGACATGATACAAGAGATCAATGTAGCCTACCAGTGCCTGTGGGATGCAGCCTCACCAGTGGCTGTGGATACAGCCTGCCTGTGCCCAGATCAGAGCGGTGATCTCCCGCTGTGTCACAGAGCTGCATTTGAATTGCCCGGGTTGCAGTAGCAATGTCCTGCCTCCTGTGATCATGCCAAACTAATTCAATCTCACGGCATTAGATCAGTGTGCAGTCTATCACAGGAGGCGGGACATTGTTACTAAGGCCACCCGGATAATTCAGCTCCCTGACACAGGGAGTACCGCTCTGTGAGGAGAGGAGGAGGGAGGGGAGGACAGGACCTTGAGCCACCATGATGACACCCCGCATTGGGCGGCACCCAGTGGCTCGGCCACCACTACTGCGCATGCGCTATTATCGGCGTCTCAACTGTACTTTTTTTCTTTCAGCAAAATGCCCAAAACACCATTTTCGGCCGATTATGTTTTGGCTGCCAAAATTTCGGTGCATCCCTAATAATTTGAATTTGGTGCATGAGTGGCTCCTCCTGCACAGCAGTGTCATCTTTTCACAGAGATCTGTGAATGAAAGTCCCATCTGCCACTTAAAGCAGTATCAAACCCAATTGCAATTATTTATTATATTGCAGCTTACCAATTCTTAGATGTGATGGCTGCATTAGTATTCTTTTTTAGGCTCTCTTTTTTATTTTCACCACTCCCGCCGCCAATAAAAGTGATCTTGCGGCGAATCCGCCGCAGAGACTACCGTTATCGGAAACCAGACCGCCCGCCGAAGAAGATACCAGGGTTACGGCAGCTAGCTGCTGCCATTACAAAGATATCCCTCTTCAAAGTTAGGACGTATATCGGCGTGCGGCGGTCCAGAAGTGGCTAGATCACCAGGTGAAGAAAAAAACAAAAATGAATGCAGCCACCACATCTAATAATTGGTAATCTGCAATATGATAGATTATGAGTTTATTACTGCTTTATTGAAGCACAGATCATTGATACTTCCTCCAGCTCCATAACTAAGGTGTTGATCTTGGTACAGACCTGAGCTGGAGGAATAGTCTGCAGGAGCCTCTACATTGCGATTGCAATACTTTGTAGATCCACACAAAAAAAAAATAATAATAATAATAATGAATGCACTTTTTCTTTTGCAAACAGTGGCTTCATCTTTTTAAATGAGTCCTTACTGAAAATGTGTTGTAGTTTGTGTGTGAGGGGGGTTGTTGCTGTGCTGGACAGCGTGCTGATGAAGTGCTTGTCATAGTTGGCCCAGATCTCACTCTGCTGAGAGTCTGCATTCTCTAATGTTTCACATGACACGCTTGCTTGGGGCTCTTTCCTCCCAGTCTGGGATTTCCCTGGAAAACTGATTCCAGCTTTGTAGGCTGTTGCTGGGAATAGCCGTCATGATGAGTAGTAAAGAGCATCATGTGATTGTGGGATAGGTCCCTGTGTAGGCAGCATTTTCGTTGTAAATAGACATGTCATCCTGAGATTGGCTGTGTTAATTGTGACCTGCCAGATCCCAGCTGCTGCGCCATCGCCCTGAAGCCTTGCCTGGAAGAGATCAATCTGCGCAGAGCAAGTATGCCTTCTCCTAGTTACACTGGTCCTTACATTGTGGGGTTAACTCACATTTTTCCTCTTCTTTTTATTCCTTGGCTTTTCTGTATTCTTCTAAGTTTAGTTTGTATTGTCAGGGGACTATTATGAAGGTGGATATAAATGAACTGTTTTCAGGCAGTTCTCATTCAGCATCCTAACCTATCAGTGAGTGCAGCTGGTAGAGATGTGAGCTGCATCCCATGAGAGGGGCCTGGAGTACCGGCTTGGAATGGCGTTACCGATGTGCTGCTGCAGGTCAAATATTCGATTTTGATTTATCACTTTGACTGTCTTTTTATCACATGTCCTCAATAACACATTTTAGGGAACAATTTATTGCTCAGCACAAAACAGGAGCAGGGAGACCTTTACATGATGAGTCTGTTATTCCCTGCTGCTGAAAAATACCTCTGTGCCAATAGAAAACATGCCCCTGGCTATTTTTGATGAGCGAAAAACAGCATCGCAGTGGAAAATCAGTCACAGATCTTTAGAAAACTCCTCGCAATTGAATCCCCAGGATAGCAGGTACAAGAGTCACCACTACAAAATAAATGGTTTGATACTCCTTTTATAAATATGCCAAAATATGATAGCATACAGTGTTAAATTTTGGAATGTAAAGGGAGAGGATTAATACATGGAAACGACAAACACAACCCTGGATACAACTTTTTTTTTTTTTTTTTAAAGGGTCAGATTGTGAAAGGGGGGGGGGAAAGGGCATAAAAAGCAAAGCCAAGAGTCTATTTGAAACCTTAAAGGATAACTAAAGGTTCCATTTTTTTTTTATTTTTTTTTTAACAAACATGTCATACTTACCTCCTCTGTGCAGTTGGTTTTGGCCCAGATCCTCCTTTTCTGGGGTCCCTCAGCAGCGCTCCTGGCTCCTCCTCTTCTCAAGTGCCCCATTGGAGAAGCGCTCTCCCTCGGGGCACCCGTGCGGGCGTGCTCCTGTGTCCTGCTGCTGCGTTCGTTGACACAGATGGCAGGACTCAGCTCTGCCACCCTGGTTTCCGTGTCATTGGATTTGTTTGACAGCAGAGGGAGCCAATGGCTGCGGTGCTATCACTGTATCCAATCAGGGCCCAAGACACCGGCTGGAGCGGGTGTGCTCGTCCCCGGCGCAGGAACGATCGGGCTCAGGTAAGTAAAAGAGGGGGCTCTGGGGAGGGGGGGGGGGCCTGGTGGACTACAAGTTGTTTTTCACCTCAATACATGGGATGCATTGAGGTGAAAAACCGCGGGGGGTAAAAAGCCCCTTTTAAGGCCTCATGCACATTGGCTGTTTTTACAGCTGCTGTTTTGGATGTCAGAAGTTTTTTTTTTTTCTGCAGCCAATAAACTCCCCAGTAGAAAACGCACCGATCCAGGACAATCACCAATCCCTCGTATCCGCTGTCTCTGCAATGAAAAGGGTGCTGGCCCTGTTTGCAATAGGATATAGAACAGAAATGAAGGCTGGATGGCTGCACTCCAATGCAATCTCCTTTTTATTCCATGTAAAATTACAACTATTTTTGGCTTTTTTATTTCTTTTGTTTTTATTATTTTTTTACACTTTTATTGTAACTATAAATGATCCAGGTTAGGGTCTCTCAAAAAGCATGTTATTCTATGTGTCCATGGACACATAGGGGGTTATTTACGAAAGGCAAATCCACTTTGCACTGCAAGTGCACTTGGAAGTGCAGTCGCTCTAAATCTAATGGGGCGTACACACGGTCGGACTTTTCAGCTACAAAAGTCCGACAGCCTGTCCGACAGCCTGTCCGACAGCCTGTCCGACAGCCTTTTCGACGGACTTTCGACGGACTTTCGACGGACTTTCGACGGACTTTCGACGGACTTTCTAACGAACAGACTTGCCTACACACGATCACACAAAAGTCCGTCGAATTCTTACGTGATGACGTACACCGGACTAAAATAAGGAAGTTCATAGCCAGTAGCCAATAGCTGCCCTAGCGTGGGTTTTTGTCCGTCGGACTAGCATACAGACGAGCGGATTTTTCGACCGGACTCGAGTCCGTCGGAAAGATTTGAAGCATGTTTCAAATCTAAAGTACGTCGGATTTGAGGCTAAAAAAGTCAGTTGAAAGTCCGGAGAAGCCCACACACGATCGGATTACCAGCCAGCTTTAGTCCGTCAGCGTCCGTTGGACTTTTGTAGACGAAAAGTCCGACCGTGTGTACGCGGCATTAGGGGTAGATCTGAAATGAAGGGAGCTCTGCTGAATTTATCATCCAATCATGTGCAAGCTAAAATGCTGTTTTTTATTTCTCTTGCATGTCCCCCTCGGATCTACAACGACTTTACTTTCAAGTGCACTGCAAGTGCAAAGTGGATTTTCCTTTAGTAAATAACCCCCACAGGCTTTTATCAGCATTTTTTGGCAGGGTCATTTCTTTAAGTTGCAGGGATATCCTCTCACTTCCTGTTTGGCTATGAGACAGAAAGTGAAGGGAAATCTTCGCAATGGGACACAGATGGTGAAAAAAAAATCGGACAGGGCTTATAAAAGTTTTGCCTATATTTCTACTTGTACGTTTTTTGAAAGATTTTTCCTGGGTCCGAGTGCCAAAAAAGTAATTGTCATAATAAAATCTGTAAAACAACACGCTGGCGTTTGATGGATGTCATGTAAATGAATGGGAAAATGATTGCCCTGTATGTAATATTATATTTGTTTGGACTTGTGCAGAGAAGGTAGGATGGTATATATTGGCACTTCTGTGTGGAATGTAAACTGCCTGGGGAGCAATGTAGAATTCCATGGACTTGATGACCTGATACAACCCATTCCCTTTCTACCAGAAATGTGTATGTCATCCACTAGCATCAAGTCAGATGGCGGTGAATGGAATGCAATGAATGCTTGGAAGAAGAGGGAGTTCTCAGGAGTCATAGATGATTGCTGATCTAATAGTTCTATCAGTTTCTGGGATTGTTTACCAAATCCTGGCTTTTCAGACATGGCATCCTTTTATGATTCGTAGTAATGCCAGATAAATTGTTTCCATTACTATGTTGTTAATACTTGTAATAAAGCCCGTAGTATTCAGTGCAAGGATTACTTCTTCCATATGCTTTTCTTTCAATAGTATTTATTTAAGTTTTCACAGTACAGGATAAAGACCTCTGCATCATTTTTAACAGTGTATAGTATTCATAGTCCATCAAACATACAGTATAGGCGAGAACAATTTACCTCTTCCTTCCTTCAAGGCCATTTATCAAAGGTTCTGGTGTCAACTTTGCCTTATCCACTTTATCAGTTGTGGTTCGTATAACAGACTATTCGGTGGATTCTCCATCTTAGGCATTACACTATACTCTGTAGCCTTACGTCCACTTCATAATGTAGGTCTTAGAGTACGTCCCCTACGTAATCAGTTGGGGGAGCCTGGTTCCCCAAGCCATTGAGGGACCCAGTCCAGACCCCACCATGCCAGGGTCCTACAGGGGGAAAGCGGGATAGATGATAAGAGGAAGAAAAGATGAACTCGGAGGGAATAGGAGGTAGGATTGGGGGGGGGGGACACTCCACGCTCCTTGTTATGTCATTCAGGAAAGGTCCTAGTTAGCGATTGTCCGAGGGTCATTTATTAAGTATCTGATCCTTTACAGTATTAAATAACTTCATTTTATCCTGCATAATTGCTGTTAATCTTTTATTTAGCATAAGCCAAGACATTTTGTGTTTTTTAAGTTGGTCGAATGGTAGGGCTGCAGACTTCCAGTTTATTTTTCATATGCTTTTGTTTATATTTTTGTTTATATTCTTCTCCACATTTTACATGCAGACTAAGCTGTCCAGCAAAAGTGACAATTCTAGGGATCAGGACTAACCATAATGGAGTTAGTGGTGCTTACAGACCGTCCATCCAGAATTCACAGGGTGACAACACTGCAGTGATTTCATTGCAGAATAAAGAGCGTTGTCAGCCTGCTGAAGTTGAAAACTGATGGATCTATGGGCAGGATCAATAGATAAGCCTGGGTTACAGGGGGACTATTAGGTATGTGCATCATGTATGTCATGTTTTGCTTTTGATAATTTTACATAAAAGGAAACCTGAGCTGAGAGAAATATGTAGGCGGCTATTACAGATATCCTAGTAAAAATGCTGATTACTTGGCTTACTCCAGCTTCAGTACTTCAGAGTTATTGCCCTGATACAAAAATGCAGAAAAGTTATGCCTGCTGTCATCCATACTTGTTCCAAGTCAGTTACTTTTGAATTGCTGAAGCTGAAGCTGAAGGATGAAGTCTTTCTACTTGCCCCTATGTGGAAGCTTTAGGCCAATTAGAGGGTGAAATAGCTGGATGTAGTCCTATGCTCCTCTATACCTGTAAGTCCTGAATATTTGAATATTTCTTTGCTTCCAGTGGCTGTATGGAGAGATGGAGGAGTGAAGGACATATGAGTAGTAGCCTCAGGGAAGGGCAGCATTAAAGTGAACCCATTGTTTTGCCTTGCATGGGCAAAGAACAAGTTTGTTTTAATGCTAGGGAATCGGCGTGACAGCCAGAAAGCTATCATTTTTAGAAGTAGGTCAAGATGACTGCCTACTTATTTATGTTTTTCTCTTAACCATTCTGAAATAAATGTCATCGGAGCAACAATTGTGCTTTAAAAACGCATTTAAAGTGAGTCTCTTCAGAAACTAACACTGAGGAACTGCCGAGCGAAGCGAGGGACCAGGGGGACCAGGAGATTGACATCCTGGAACTGTCGTGTCCTGAAGACACTTCAACAAACGAGTCTAGAGCGGCATTTGGCTACGTTGGAAGCCGGAGCGGTAAGTGTTTACTATCTTCTTTTGCAGGGGTTGAGAAACCTTGACTTTAGCGACAGTCGCTTAAAGCAAAATTAAACCCTAATATCCTTTACAGCCAGGCAAGCTGCCATCTTGGCTTCTGTTTGAGTAGTTGCCATGGTACTGCAGATGTGAACGGGTATGACACCAGCCATTTGATGGCTTGACAGTGCAGTTAACAGCACAAGCAATCTGACAGTTCCCATTTATGCGATGTCTGGAATGTAACAGTTTTGGGAAACCGTTAAATCGATGGGTTTAGTCCTGCTTTAACTCGGGGGGGATAATGGAAAATAATGTCTAGGGGATTGAAAAAGGCACTTTTTCTTACCTGATCCCCATTCCGACAGGTTCCCTCAAGACCCTATCAGTGAAAATCGCATCTCGTGAAGCTTGTCGCCCAAAAGAGGCTCCTGCTCCTTTTTGGGCAACAAGCTTCACGCAATGCGATTTGCCGTGATTGCCACACAATAAATTGCATAACAATCGCGGCAACACGTTTAAGGTGTTATTAAAAATAATGGTCGCGGTTGCAAGTCATCATCAAGTACAGTGCAGTGCTTAAAGCCCTGCTTTGGATGTGGGGACGCAGAGGGACAATCCACAAGCTGCAGTGTAGGGGAGCGTCGGCTAGCAGGGGAGCAGTGGGTTTAGGTAAGTAAAATAACATTTTCTGGTACCCTAGAAATACATAAACAAACAAGCAAGCAATTAACACTTGCAGTGCATAGGCAGCCCCACTGCATGGATAAGTTTTTGTTTTCCCTGGGGATAGGCTTCAGGTCCGGTTCACACTGCTGTGGTGTGAATTGCATCAGTTTTGAGTGTGATTTAGGTTCCAATTGCAAAGCGTGGTTTCTGTTTGTCAGGTGTAGTTCCAATGCGAACTGTAGCACTCGCAGCTGTGCACAGACTGGTTGTTAAGGAACGGGGTCACCATGTCCTTAACAATCACTGACTCATCAGCTGTCAGTGAGTTTCCCTGCTGACAGCTGAAATGTAAACAAAAGAATGGCAGCAATGAAAAATTCTGAAAAAAAACCCCCAGCATGCCCCCCCCCCCCCCCCCTCTCTAATTCATGCCAGGCCCTTCAGGGACCTCATCATGCAAAGCTTCATGGCTTCATCCCTTAGTCATGGAATGACTTTACCAGACGGGAAATGAAGGATAATCTCTAAGACCCCTTTCACACTGAGCCACCCCGGGCGTCAGAGGTAAAGCGACGCTATTTTTAGCACGGCTTTACTGTCGTTTTAGCGGCGCTATTCGGCCACTAGCGGGCGGTTTTAACCCCCGCTAGCAGCCGAAAAGGAGTTAAATCTGCCCTCTGGCTTTCACACTGGAGTGAATGGAGCTGCTGTTTCAGGGTGCTTTGCAGGCGCTATTTTTAACGCTATAGCGCCTGCAAAGCGCCTCAGTGTGAAAGGGGTCTAACAGCAACGCGGACAGAAAATGTCTGTCAGTGTTCCAGCACTCCCCTACCCCACTACATTTTTATTTTTGCCATTGTTGCTGTTATGCCGCGTACACACGGTCGTACTTTTCGTCTACAAAAGTCCAACGGACGCTGACGGACTAAAGCTGGCTGGTAATCCGATCGTGTGTGGGCTTCTCCGGACTTTCAACTGACTTTTTTAGCCTCAAATCCGACGTACTTTAGATTTGAAACATGCTTCAAAACTTTACTTCGTAACTACGACGGACCCCGAAATCCGCTCGTCTGTGTGCTAGTCCGACGGACAAAAAGCCACGCTAGGGCACCTATTGGCTACTGGCTATGAACTTCCTTATTTTAGTCCGGTGTACGTCATCACGTACGAATCCGACCGACTTTTGTGTGGTCGTGTGTAGGCAAGTCCGTTCGTTAGAAAGTAGGCCGCAAGTCCACCGAAAGTCTGCCGGAAGTCTGTCGGACAGGCTGTCTGACTTTTGTAGACGAGTGTACGCGGCATTAGAGTTCCCCTCACTTCCTGTTTGATAAAACATTACCAGCAGGACAGGAAGTGAAGGAAGATTTTACCAAGCACCAGTTGGACAATAATAAAAAAAAAAGAAAAATAATAAAAATATATAATATATATAATCTCTCATTAGAAGCCTGATAGGGGTTCTAAAGCTTTCCTGCTCTATCCAAAACAGAGAAGAAACTTTATTGCTCATTTCCAAAATAAATGTAACTCCCCCCTCCCTCTGAACACTGGCTTAAAAAAAAAAAAGACTTAATCCCTGTTTTTAATTTACCTGAAGTGGCAGTTGCATGGAAATCTAGCATTTGGGCCCTCTACTCTCTGTTTTATTTCCTGGATGGGTCCTTCCGCTGGAATGACCTGTTGTATCCCATTAAGCTGGCCTCGTAGGATCCATTAGAGCAGTGGTTCTTAACCCTGTCCTCAAGTACCCCCAACAGGCCATGTTTTGGGAATTTCTCTTAGGTAAAATAGCTGTCCAATATACCAAGCCATTGACTCTGATTTAAAGCAGCTGTGCAAGATGAAGGAAAACCTGCAAACATGGCCTGTCGGGGGTACTTGAGGACAGGATTGAGAACCGCTGCATTACAGGACCAACATCAGACCAAGGGGGGTGAAGGGGACTGGCTGGCGGGCATTAACGTACAGGCAGGTGCATTCTGAGACAGGTGGAAATGGTGTAACCCAAGGACCTGGATTGGAGGAGGGGTTATATTTGAATGAGTATAACTTCCTTCACCAGATATGGAAAACTTAAAGTGGAACTAAAGTCTGCAATAGTTACCTCTGGTCCAACTGTTCGACACGCATGAGGTCCTTTGCTAGCATTGGCATCATCTTCTGGGTGACGGTCATCTGCCATCTTGATTGGCTAGCGCAGGACATCATTGTCGTGCATACACAGTTGTTCAGTCATCCCGGCACACCTGCACTGTGCTGAAATGTAAACTGAGCTGCGCATGTGCAGCTCAGTGTACATTCTTTAGAGCAGTGATGGTGAACCTTGGCACCCCAGTTGTTTTGGAACTACATTTCCCATGATGCTAAACTACACTGCAGAGTGCATGAGCATCATGGGAAATGTAGTTCCAAAACATCTGGGGTGCCCAGGTTCGCCGGCCTGTTCACTATTTTTTTTTTTTTTTTTCAACTTTAGTTCCACTTTACACCCAGGTAGATGGGTGGGTGGGGGGGGGGGGGGAGATTTTTCACAGGCAGTGCATTTTTTGGAGTGTCTGGTTTAGGAAATTAACTAATTGTGTACTAACAGCTCGGCCAGCTTCTGAGACAACAATAAGCCCCATACACACTATTACATTTTCTGCAGATTTTTGTCTTCAGATTTACCAAAACCATATAATATGAGATCAAATATTAAGTGTTTCAATTTTGTATGCAATCAGGCAGGCCCTTGCACTACATGGTTTTGGTAAATCTGAAGACAAAAATCTGCAGAAAATCTAATAGTGTGTATTATGGTTGCACCTATACTAGTATTGGTAACGGTGCCGATACAGCGTATTTGCACAAGTATCGGTACTCGTGGAAATGCATCGATACCTGAAACCAATACTTTCAGGCTCGATTCTTTGAGCTGTCAGCGGGTCTCCCCAGTGTTGAAGTCCGTAATTAGAGCTGTCAAAAAAAAAAAAGCAGCCAGCAATGTTTATTACCAACATTGCTCAGCCCTGAAACACTAAAATAACAAGAAACATTGTTTCTTTTTGTATATTTCTGTTTCTTCATCTGCAGATCAAAGGGATGAACAAATGTTCCTCTGTTTAACCCCTTAATAACCCTTAATTTACTCTAATCTGCCTTAATTAACTCCTTTATTCTCCATTTAATTATTATTTTCCTGCTTTTTTTTTCTTTTGTTCACGTCTATTTTATAAACGATAAACAATTAAAACTTTTTTTTTTTTGTTTGCTTTGTTAGTGAATATTTTTACACATATATATTTACATATTCCACATTCAAAAAGTGCTAAATTTAAAAAAAAAATCAATTTATTTCATTTGTAAATAACTTTTCAATGCTTTGTACCATCGCTGACAGTTAAAACATAACAGTTGCGGTAGGTATAGGTAGTTGGTATCAGCGAGTACTAAAAAAAAGTATCGGTACTTGTGTGTATGGAGCTTTACTCTTCACTTATCATTCGTCATAGAAAATGTCTACTGTTAGCTTGTACTGTGACTTTAGTTTTACAGTTATCAGATCAGCCTGTGCTGGACGTATTATACAGGAATGGTGTACACGCTTACAGCGAGTTGATGTTTTGTAGGATAAACGGAGCTGCATGTTTAAAGTCCATAGGTCATCAGAGTAAATGGGGGTGGAGTAGGGTCAGTCTGTACCATGCTGAACACAAGCCTCACAATGATAGGTCACATATGCTCTCATTTCACGTTTCACTCGGTGAATATGGTAATGATCAAGTCCTCTCTAACATTTGTTTGTAATTATTGTCATTTGGAGGCCTTGTTAAAAAGAAATGCCATTCCAGCGACTACACATAGAAGACACAAACACGCAGACGTCAATACTCCCCACAGATTACCTTGACTTCCTTTTTTGCAAAAAGCACCTGAAAACTGAAACAATGTAGTGGTTTCACTGTAGGCTCGAAGATTTTCTGTCATGAGATCATATTCAGCTAAAAAAGATCTTGTTTTACTTTCTCTTGCAGTTCAGTTTCACAGCTCTGATTGCCATCAAATGAAGTCCGCCCCATGTGAGCTGAAGTATAGAAAGGCGGATTTTTAAAAGGTAAGCAACTTATTCGTACTCTCTGGTGGGGTGACATGTGTCTAAATCAATCACCATACTAATAGAAAGATGTTGAACCTTTGGGGGAGAGAATATCCTCTTCTTCTTTTTTTTTTTTTTTTTTTTCTCATAAAGAGTTTATTTAGTAATAAGAAAGCAAGTAACAATTCACATCAAATGACACGGTAAGACAATTTACAAGCAGGGTTTAAAGGCAAAAAAAAACCACAGGGTACATCTAATGTAGGTTATGATGATAGAATACCGGCAACACAACCAGATATACATATTGCGGTAGATGTGGGTTGGAGGATCATTATTCACACCCCCCAAGCGGCAAAGCCCAACTAAGGAGAGGAGGTAGCTATTATGGTTGGTCCCAGCCAACTCCTCATGAGTGAAGTACCCTTACGAGCATATAGGTAGGGCCATGTTAAGACGCGCTTGTGAAGATCAGCCACTAGGGATGAGCTTCGAGTTCGAGTCGAACCCATGTTCGACTCGAACATCTGCTGTTTACCGAACAGCGAACAATTTGGGGTGTTCGCGGCAAACTCGAAAGCCATGGAAAACACAGTTTAAAAGTCTATGGGAGAAATCAAAAGTGCTAATTTTAAAGGCTTATATGCATGGTATTGTCATAAAAAGTGTTTGGGGACCTGGTTCCTGCCCCAGGGGACATGTATCAATGCAAAAAAAAGTTTTAAAAACGGCCGTTTTTTCGGGAGCAGTGATTTTAATAATGCTTAAAGTGAAACAATAAAAGTGTAATATTCCTTTAAATTTCGTACCTGGGGGGTGTCTATAGTATGCCTGTAAAGGGGCGCATGTTTCCCGTGTTTAGAACAGTCTGACAGCAAAATGACATTTCAAAGGAAAAAAGTCATTTAAAACTACTCGCGGCTATTAATGAATTGCCGGCCCGACAATACACATAAAAGTTCATTGATGAAAACTGCATGGGATTTCCCCACAGGGGAACCCTGAACCAAAATTAAAAAAAAAAACTGGCGTGGGGGTCCCCCTAAATTCCATACCAGGCCCTCCAGTTTTGGTATGGATATTAAGGGGAACCCCAGGCCAAAATTAAAAAAAAAGACGTAGGGGTCACCCTCAAAATTCATACCAGACCCTTCAGGTCTGGTATGGATTTTAAGGGGAACCCCGCGCCAAATTTTTTTAAAAAATTGGCGTGGGGTCCCCCCAAAAATCCATACCAGACCCTTATCCGAGCACGCGACCTGGCAGGCCACAGGAAAAGAGGGGGGGACAATAGAGCGCCCCCCCTCCTAAACCGTACCAGGCCACATGCCCTCCAGTCAGACCTCCAATGTCAGGGTTGGATCTTATTCTGTTGAGGAGGGGCTCCAGCGGCAGAATGTAAATTAGGGGGGGTAAGGGACATCCCTGGCGTGTCTTATTGCTGATAGAGAAGGAGTTTGACAGGTGGCCATTAACCCTTACCTTGGCGGAGGGATTCGAATACAGGGCTAGTACATGTGAGAGCATGCGGGGCGCCAGGCCAACAGCCACAAGCACCTCCCACATATAGTCCCAGGCCACTTTGTCAAACGCCTTCTCAGCATCAAGAGAGAGGAAGAACCCTTGTGACTTAGAGGATGTGAGCCAGTGGTGGAGATTTAGGGTACGGATAGTGTTGTCCCTGGCTTCCCTTCCAGGGACAAAGCCCACCTGATCCGAAGAAATTAGTTCGGGAATCAAAGGGAGCAATCTGTTGGCCAAGATTTTTGCGTATATTTAGATATCTACGTTTAGAAGCGATATGGGCCTGTAGTTTGAGACTTGGGCGGGATCTTTACCTTCCTTCAGGATTATGGCTATGTGAGTCATAAGCATTCCTTCTTTCTTTTTTTTTTATCAAAACACGTAGGTAGGGCATAGTGGTGACACCAACAGGGGACGAGAGTGGCTCTTTTCTTTTTGTTGTTGGTGGCACAGTGTGTGCGTTTACAGCGCTCCACTAATGAGTCAGTGGACCAGACCGTGGTGGTTGCAGTGCTCTTTTTCCTCTCCCCTACCCAATTTTCTTCCTATTCGGCACTTCTGCAGATGTCTTGGGGGACTATAAATCTCAGTGCTCAGCAGCCAGGCCATAGACCGGGAGATCATTCTTTGTAAGTGAAAGGCTGCACAGCCTTCGGGGTGGTTGGAGAAGATGGAGCTGGGGAGCATATTTTTCCTTTTTCCTTCCCTGTACCCCCACCCTTTTTTCATGTTACCGCCTAACCCTCTTCCCTTCCCCTTTCCTTTCCTTTTTTCTCTAGAAGAGAAAATATTCCACATTGTGCTATTTTTGTGCCCGTTTACACCACAAAAATGTCCTCCAGATCCGGTCCAGATGCTTTTACCACATTTTTCATGCCTTCAGGTGCACTTTAATAGCTTTTTTGTTTTGTTTTGTTTTTTGTTTTGTTTTTGTTTTTTTTTCCTGTGTGTGTTTGTGTTTGTTTTTTTTTTGTTTTTGTTTTTTTCACTCTACTGGGGGTTTGATGCATTTGTTTATGCTTTTTACCACGTTCCAGTTCTGTACAGGAAAAAAGCAGCATGGTCTACTTTTTGTTTCTGCAACTGAAAAGCGCTGGTGTGAACTATGCTATTGGATCCAATATAACCTACTTTCCATGCGTTTTTTAATGCAGAAAAAAAAGCACTGCATGTGGTGTGAATGGGCCCTAACACTGGAACAGAGGTCGTATTGTATATGCACAATGTAATTAAAAAAAACAAAAAACTGCACTTCTTTTATATGTTTATACTTATGAAGTTGCATAGTTATTCTGAGTATATGAATTTTGAGATACAATGTTGCACAATATGTTTTTAAGGCTTCATTCACTCTAGTGCGATTTCAGATGCGACTTGAGTAGCATGACAATTGAAATCACATTGTTTCCAAAGGTGCCTTTTCACATCAGTGCAACTCAGGACGGTGCAATTTTGGAAAAGGTTGCTGTAGTACTTTGGTGCGATTCCAGCATAATTCTGGCTCCATAGATCATACAAACCTTACCCAAGTTGCAACACATAATTGCACTAAAAGTCTGATAACATCGGATTGCAGCAGTGTGAACCTAGCCCTAAACACAGATGTGTTTTTGGACTCGGCTTCTCATGAGAACGATATTTTTGTCATCTGTGTAAGTGATGTCTGAATATAGTAAAGTGCAGTTAATAATTGGATTTTACTACCTAGCTGCTGTTCATGCTGCTGCGATCTTGCGGAATGCCCTTGATTGTAACTTGGCTTGCATGGTCTGCCTGATAACACTTGCCCAGTGCCTTGCATTCCTTATAAATCATTCTATAAATGAGGTCATGGTAAAGAGTTTCTTCTAAACCAAACAAAGATTATTACATTTTTTCCTTTGACTCCATTCAGTAGAAATGATCAGCTTTCATACTTCACAGATCACTTTTTGTTTTTCTGCGATTTAGATGTGTTTTCTTTAGACCCTATATATACAGAAGTCAAAATACATGCATTTAGAGCCAGCTTCTAAACACATCTGTAATGCTTTACAATGACTGAATTCACAGTTCAGCAGCATCTAGCTGCTTTTAGTCGAGCTGTATTTACACAAACAAGACGTTTCTGCGTTCTGGAACCATTTAGCCTGGTTTTCTGCAGCTAAACACAGTACATCTAATCGCAGGTGAAATGGATTTGGAAAGGATAACGTTTGTTTATATTTCCCAGATTAATATCTCTTGTTAAACACAGGTGGCCCATGTACACGAGGTCTTAAAATAGGTGTAGACATGTTTAGGCTTCATGTACCTGGGACGTTTCTCAACCTCTCCTGAACGCTGGAACATCACAGCTAGTAATCCACGTTTAAAAACGTGTGTTTAGCAGCGTTTACAAGCCGCGTTTATCCGCGTTTGCGTTCAGAAGCGTTTACGAAAGATAACCTCAGGAGACCCTCCCAAATGATTAGAAAGCACTAAAAACAAGTATTTATTAACTATTTCAGCCATTCTGTGAGAGGACAGTGTGAGTAGCAGCTGAGAAAGCAGTGTGCTTGTAGCTAGCTGTTATTTTTCGGTTGGTTTGTTAATATGAATCCCATCATGATCATGTGTGAGGGAATGCTCCTGATGTTGCTTTTGCTGAGGCTCCAAAGACGTAGAAAATTGCGTGAGAGGACCAGAGTTCATCACTACTGGACACATCCATTGATGGCTCAGCGCATGTCCACAGGATACTTTTCTAATATCTATGTTCAGCTGTGTAATTACCCAGAGAAATTTTTTAATTTTACATGCATGTCAATTGCCACCTTTTGAAGTTCTCTTGGAAAAGGTTAGACCCCGTCTATTTTGCATGGACACCAACATGAGGAAAAGTGTGCCACCAGAGGAACGTCTGTTGGTGACTCTCAACTTCAGCGTCATGTAATGTAAGTTGTGTATTGTACAGCATAATTGGCTGATTAGGGGAATATCACATGGTATATCAAGCTTGCAGGCAGTGATAATTGAGTTTTTGGTGTGTTTTTAGCATTCTCCAGGCTCAAAAGTAGTAAATAAAATGTTTCCCTTTAAAAGCGCTTCTCGACCTAAACGCGGGTAGCTATGTTTGGCGCTTGAAATGCCAATAAACTCAGCTTCTGAATGCATTTCTTTTTTTTTTTTTTGGGTCCCAAAAAAAGCCTCTAAACTCAACTACCTAGAAACGACTATAAACGACGCTGTGTACATGTACTGATAAGACAACAGAGGAGAGTTCAGGAGCAGTTGAAAAAAATGCCCAACTGCTCCTAATCATCTGTTTACCAGCAGCAGTGTACATTAGGCCTCATGTACACTGCTGCTTGTACATGGACGTTTAGAGGCAGCTGGCTGCTTTTTTCAGCTGCCCCTGAACTCATCCAATGTTATCTTATGTGTACATGTACACCTGTTCGTTTAATGTCGTTTTTAGGCAGTTGCCTTTAGAGGCTTTTCTTTGAAGGCAAAAAAATGAGTTTAGACGTTGACGTTTCAGATGCCAAACGCCGCTAAATGCGGTACCGGCGTTTAGCTGCGTTTTTGTTTTATAGGCGTTTTTGATTTTTGGCTATTTTGAAAAAAAAAATGCGGCATGTAAACACAGCAAAACAGACGTTATAGACGTGGGTTTTTTTATCTGTCAAGTTAAATTGTTCAGGAGTTTGTAAAAACGTCCCGTGTACATTAAGGACAGACCTCTTCAGCCCTGTATTGGTCTAGATATGTAGCAAATCAAAGTGCAATTTTTAAGTACTGATAGATAAATATTGTTTTTTACGTTTTGAGGATATGGTCCATGTATATGGCCACTGTGGCTCTCAGGTTTTTTTATCAAATCAAAAGAAAAAATGGAAGAGGGGAATGTACTTAAGGGGTTTCAATGGAAGGGCTGCAGTAGCCTTTGCTATATGCGTAACCTAATTGCATATTATGGCAGACTTACCTTGTAGAAAGGGAAAGGAGTTGTTTGACAGAAGAAACATACTAAATCTTTCCCACCAAAAAACATTAACCACTTATCTACTAGAATTATTATATTCCCGCTCTCTCTCCTGACACAGCCGCGTCTCCGGGCAGAAAAATGGCAGCTACTTGCTTGAGCACAGAGATTATCTGGTTTGACAAATACAAGTATGACGATGCAGAGAGACTGTATTATGAAGGCCTGAGCAAGGCCGGAACCAACTCCCACATCCAGGCACAGAGCGCAGCCGCAACCCCCAACAGCAATGGAGACAGCGGTGACCTCCAGGCCCGGGTCGCCAATCTAGAACACGAGAACCAGCATTTACATAAAGTGGTGAAGGATCTGCAGCTCGCTATCTCCAAGCTGGAAAGTCGGATCGGTGTGCTGGAGAAAAAAGCTACCTCAGAAAAAGCGGAACTAAAACCTCCGCCTGTGTGCAAGTTTCCAGCCCCGCAACCCGGCAGAACTCTTTCTCCCAGACCTGCTCCTGAACTCAAGAAAGAGGAGGAGGATGACGACGACGATGATGATATTGACTTGTTAGGCAGCGATGATGAGGAGGAAGATGCAGAGGCTGAGAGACTCAGAAGAGGGACTAAAGCAGTATGCAGAGAAGAAATCCAAGAAGCCGGGACTCATTGCCAAGTCCTCCATCTTGCTGGACGTGAAACCATGGGATGACGAGACAGACATGGCGAAGTTGGAGGAATGCGTCGCTCCGTTCAGATGGACGGTCTGCTGTGGGGCTCCTCCAAGCTGGTTCCTGTGGGCTACGGCATCAAGAAGCTGCAGATACAGTGCGTGGTGGAAGATGACAAAGTGGGCACCGATATCCTGGAGGAGGAGATCACCAAGTTTGAAGACTATGTGCAGAGTGTGGACATTGCAGCATTCAACAAGATCTAACATCACCTAAAGGCTGGACTGATCAACAATAAACAGCAGCAACACCTCAAAAAAAAAAAGGAAAAAGGAAAAAAAGAAAAAAAAAAAAAAAGGGAAGAATTATTTTATTAGTTTAGTTTTACGTGAGAAAGCCCTAAAAGTGTTGGATAGAACCTGCTTCAACTTCAGTTTAGGGTTTGCTTTTACATAAGAAGATAGTGAATTCTATTCAAATAGGGTTGAAAAGTGCATGGAGAGTGTTTATTTTAGATACGTTGGCTGCTGGTCTCTTAGGATTTGTCCAGCTTTGTTTTACTGTGTGAGACCATTTTGCACCATCACTGAAAGGGAGTAGTGCTGATGAGGCACGCCTACTTACAGGCTTGTTAATATTTAAATGTAAAATAAATGAACAACCAGGATTATCTGCCGATGTGTGAAGTGAAAGTAAAACTGTTAGTGAGAACTTTGGGAATAGGTGTATCTAACAAGAAGTACATTTTTAAGTGGATAGTATTAATTTTTTGCAAAAAAAAAAAAAAATCTTACTCACTCCAAACACAGCAGAATGTCTGAACGCAAAGAAGGACACAATGTCCATAACAAAACACTTCACTATATCAAAAGTACTGTACATTTATCTATTTTAATACTGGATGTTAAAATAACATTATAAAAACGGCAGTAGCTTTGCAGTGAGTTTTTGCAATAGCGTTTTTAGCATGTATTAGTGTTTTTCCGCTTTAACGTTTTTTTTTTTGTTTTGTTTTTTTAAAGAAATTTTTTTTTTTTTTTTTTCAATGGATCAAATGCCAGTGAGCCGCGTTTTTGAATGTTTATTGGCGTTTTTTGACATTAGAGCATTTTTAAATCTGAAAACAGCTGAAAAATTCCTCTTAGAACCCACTAGTTTTTGGGTTTTTTTTTTTTAAAACCAAAAAAAAGCCCCAGCCAAAAACTGCTGATAACAGCCTACGTGTGCGTGGACACATAGGATAACATGATGGGGAGTTTATTGACTGTAAAAAAAAAAAACATCTGAAGCCAAAAACAGCTGCTGTAAAAACGTCCAAAAAATGTCCAGTGTGCATGAGGCCTAAAGTGTGCCTGTGCCCATATTAATCACATTAACCCATTTCCATATTCTTAACAAGCAGTAAAGAGGCATTAAAATAAGCCACCCCTAATGTCTTTAGATACTTTTATCTGGGAAGTTATTTGTTTTCAGAATTTCCCAAAGATCACATAAAAGACTGTCAAGTTTTAGTCAGTTTCTAACAGTTTAGAAACCTCTGCTGTTTGCGTAAATTAAAGGGATAGTAGGCTGCCATCTTTGCCTGTGTTGTGAATTTTGAATCTCCACTATGCCTATAGATACAGAGATGAATGAAGGCTTGCTTTAAAGTGCTTTTACTGCTTGTTCAGAATATATAAATACTATAGTGTGCATGATCTGGGCACTGGTTCACTTTTTAACTTTGTCAGAATATAGTACACACACCATTACACTGTCTGTCTGGGGCAGCAGATCATGGGGTTCAACAGTCAACCATTGGCAGAGGCATATTTACAGAAAATAGTGTCTATGACAAGCCCTTCACATCGGTGTCCTCGGAGGCCCCCCTTACATTGGTGTCCTCTGAGGCACCCCTCTCACTAGGGCCCAACCTTATAATTGGCACAGCAAGCTGTCCTGCCTGCAGCCTGGAAACACATGACACCGTGCATCACCATTAAATAGACTCCTAGAAATCTGGCATTTCACATTAAACTAAAAGTGCAATACTCTGCTACACTTATAGTTACTAGCAGGATTTCTGGGGGTAATATAGCACACCCAAGAACTCCCCTGGCTTCATCCCTGAGTGGCACACCCCTTTAAGTTGCACCCAGGACATGTGTCGTATCATGGATATGACACTGGCCATTGGTGCATATTATGTGTGGTGTGGAGTGTTGTTTGTCGAGCTAGGTGGTGCCAACAGGGTCAACCACAAAAAGAGATTTGACTGATTCAGCAGGAATGTATGGTTGGCATAAAGAAGGGACTGTTCTAGTGGACCCTCGGGTTTTTCCTGTTCTCTAAATGCATTATGGGAGAATTGTGGGTGACGAATAGAGCTTTAAGGCATTAAACAGAATCTTTAGCCACTAGCAAACCATTTACTGTAGCTGATTTTTAATAAAAGGACTTGTCCAGGGATCCAGCACTGTCCTCGCCCGAGCCTGTTCTGTGCCGGTCTTCGGGTCACCAATGCTGGCATGTTTACTGCAGAAAGTTGGTTGTGACTTGCATGAGTCGCGCTGCGCCTTGTGAATGGTCCTGCAGCCTGCTGGGACCTGTGATTTGTCTCAAGAGATTGCAGTTAGGTGGGGGACTTCATTTGGAATTGCCTAAGTGCCTAGTTTTGGCAGGTACCCGCTTCCCCACTAAAAAAATATAAACTTCAGTAATTTTAGAGTGGGGAGGGGGGTGATACTTAAAGTGGAGGTCCACCACAAAAAAAAAATTGCATCAAAAAAATCCCTAAAAAAATTGGAGGAAAAATAAATAATTTTTTTTTAACTCACCTGAAATGGCTGTTGTTAGGCAGTCTTCCTAATCTGCCTCTTCCTACTCCGCTGTGATGTTCAGTCTTCTCCTCCCCGCGTTGTCTTCTGGGGAATGGGGCGCAGTGTGTTATGGGAACTGTGTGTGTCCCACAACACATCGCATCCCATTCACAAAGCGCTGCGCGACTCGCACATGTGCAGTAGGAAACGGGCAGTGAAGCTGTAAGGCTCCACTGCCTGTTACCCTTAGTTAGGATGGCGGTGCCGGGACCCGAGGGACGGGTCGGCCTCGGGCGGCCGACTTTGCGGGCACCCAGGACAGGTAAGTGTGCTTATTTAAAGTCAGCAGCTACAGTGTTTGTAGCTGCTGACTTTTTTTTAATTTTTTTTTTTTCCTGGCCGGAACCCCCCTTTAAAGGGTTTGTAAACTCTCAAGGTTTTTCACCTTAATACTTTCTATGCAGTAAAGCAAAAAAACCTTCTGTAGTGCAGTAGCCCCCCAGAGCCCCTCTTTTACTTACCTGGACCCGATTGTTCCAGCTAAGGAGACAAGCACAGCTGCTCCAGCCGCTGTCTCGGGTCCTCATTGGATAGATTGATAGCCAAATCCAGTGGCACGAGAGACGGGGGGGGGGGGTCGGGGTCCGAGTCCTGCTGTCCGTGTCAAAGGACGCAGTAGCAGGACTCGGTAATGCACCTACATGAGTGCCCCCATGGAAAGCGTCTCTCCGTGGGGGCACTCGAGAAGAGGAGGAGCCAGGAGCGCCGCTGAGGGACCCCAGAAGAGGAGGATTGGGGCCACTCTGTGCAATAACCCTTACACAGAGGAGGTAAGTATAACATGTTTGGTAATTAAAAAAAAAAAAAAAAAAAGCGAACCTTTACAACCCCTTTAAAAGCAGTGCTTCTCGTTTAGTGTAAAGTTCCACTTTAAGATTATTAAGGTTATGCGCTGGTAAATACTAGGTGACAAGAATAGCATTTTCCAAGAAAATTGGTTAAACATAGATTAGTGGACAATATGACGTTTTTAAAGTATGTTATTCAGTGCTGGTAGCCTGTGAAATATGTACTTTTACTTTAGACGCAAAGATTCTACCACGGGTCACAGTTGGCAGTTCACATTCCAGTGAAGGTAGGTGTACAGTGAAACCGTCTGGGTGGGTCAGTTAAATTGTCACTTGCTATATGAGTGTTTAAGCAGAGAAGTGAGTACACGCTTGTTTGTTCTGTGTCTTGTGATGCTTTGAGGTGTAGTCACAGCTTGCATCACAGTCAAGGTCAGGAGATTGCAAAACTCTTTTCACAAGAAGTCCCTTCTTCTGAAGCAGCAGACTGAAATGTCTGAGAAACGAGTAGAAAGCTACAGGCGCGAATGAAAAGGAAAACCAGCTTCTGCAACCTATGCTGTGCCATATGCCTTTGTGTAAGAAAAAAGGTACCCTATCTTTCTAAATACTGGTCCTGATGCAAGGGCCTTCTGTTAAATTATAAAGGAAAAACTTTTTTTTTTTTTGCTTGCTTTGAATAGAGTAGAGAAGGGCTAGAACAGCTGTCAGGTTTTTTTTTTTTTTTTTTTTTTACTGCTGTCTGTATCCCAATTACGGAGATTCACCCTCTGTTTATGCTGTTTACTGGTATTGCTGAAAGTGAAAATAAAAGGAAATCTTAAATTATGGGTTGTCCCCAGAACAAGAATGGAGGCAAAATCTTCCAATGGGGACACTAGTTCTGGTGACAACCAGGGATTCCCTCACTTTGGAGGACTTTCCTCTCACTTTCTGCTTTGGCTGTGGGACAGGAAGTGCAGGGAAATCTCCTCAATGGGACATAGGGCAAAAAAAAAAAATGACGGTTTAAAACCCTCCCTTACTCTATTTGAAATTAAATTTAAAGGGGAAATGCATTTTGTTTAAAGTAACTTGGTTGCAAGGTGTAATAACAGAAAGCAGCAGTCCCCTGTGTAAGCAGGAGCATTATGCTCTCTGGAGGGTGCTTTGAAACTCTATTGGAAAGAAACTGGATGTGACAAATAGCATGCCCCCCCCCCCCCCCCACTGTGGTTCTCCGCTACAGGCCATGCATCACTATAGGGGGCTACTGTGTTATGATTTTTTATGGAGACAGGGTTGATTTAAAAGGAAGATATCAGGAATTTAGGATGTAAGCTGCCATTTTGAAAGGGGGCTACGTTATCCTTATTATTTGCACATAAGTACTTGTTTCAGGTCAGGAGCTCATCAGTAGTGAAACAAATGTAAGGATGATAGCCCTGAAGCCTGCAGCTTAGGAAGAAAGTTCCCAATACAAAGACCCTTATTAATATTCTGGCAGGTTAATCATAAAGGTCAGATTAGGTTTGTGGCAGGAATGATCAACACAGCAACCAGCAGTTCAGTTTGGTAGCCAGCTGGCATTTGTAAGAGAATATATTGTATAGTGCTTATATGCTTTACATTTTGTTTCTTTATTATATTCTTTTCTACTTTGGTTAACTATAAAATATTAATAGTTCATATATTCTGACTGCAACCAGCAGGTGGCACTCTAGGTTGTTTTTTGTGTATACCAGACTAACCTGAACAGCTTAGCGAAAGAAATCTGTTATTTACAGAACTAAATAGCTGAAGCTCAACTTATATACAGAGCTTAATCAGTCAGGAGAGTGTTCTATGGGAGAGTTACCCTCTCCTTGCTTGCTTTGATCAGACGTGGTTGTATGGAGATTATGTTAGGCTGGGCATACACTGGTAGACTTTTGAAATAATTATTGTACTAATATTCGTGCAAAATTCTTGGTGCATTTATGCAGTCCTGGATGCAGGCACTATATACACAACCCACTGCGGCCATACGGGTCAATCAAACACAGTCTGAATATTTTCCCCTATCCAACGGGACAAGACAGGGCTGTCCCCTGTTCCCACTAATCTTTTATCCCTTGAACATTTTTTAGGCGTAGTCAGATCAGACCCAGTGATCTGGGGGCTATGGGTTGTAAATAATCTCATATTCTTCTTTCTCACAAATCTTTGCATTGACTGCTTCAACTTTTTGCCCATTTTGAAGACCTCTCAAACGCCTCTAAATTATTTTAAGTCCCAACACCTGAGTTTTTCTCTCTGATTTCATCACTAGTTTGCAATGCCACTATTCATTTCAATGGGCTTAATCTTCTATGAGGTATTTGGGTATCAAACTTACTCCGGACCTGGCCAATTTTCGCCTGCTGTTGACAAAAATACGTTCATATTTCCAACACTGGCAGATCCTTGTGCCGCGTACACACGGTCGGACTTTTCAGCTACAAAAGTCCCCCAGCCTGTCCGACAGACTTTCGACAGACTTTCTAACGACCTGACTTGCCTACACATGATCACACCAAAGTCCGACGGATTCGTACGTGATGATGTCCACCGGACTAAAATAAGGAAGTTGATAGCCAGTAGCCAATAGCTGCCCTAGCGTCGGTTTTTGTCCGTCGGACTAGCATACAGACGAGCGGATTTCTGGGTCCGGCAGAGTTACGACGTAAAGATTTGAAGCATGTTCCAAACCAAATCTAAAGTCCGTCAGATTTGCGACTGGAAAAGTCTGCTGAAGGTCCGGTGAAGCCCACACACGATCGGATTGTCTGCTGGATTTGGTCCGTCGGCGTCCGTCGGACCAGTCCGGACAAAGTCCGACCGTGTGTACGCGTCATAACTCTTGCGTGGTTCGGCAGATGTAACGCTTTTAAGATGACAACACTTCCCCAGATCTTACTGCTTATTCAGGCTCTACCTATTACCAATCCCCAATCTTTTTTTCTTCTTACTCTGTGCCATGTTGACTAAATTCATTTGAGCAACAAAGTGGCTAGGACTCGTCACATTTTGCTTACTTACCTAAGCAGGAGGGTGGAATTGGTCTACCTGACCCATTCCAATATTATAGAGCCTTACATCTGTCCAGGGTGGTAACATGGTGTGCATTCCTTTGGTCCAAGTTATGGGCTCAAATTGAACAGCACGCCTCACTAATTGCCTTATCTGCCCTCCTTTGGGCCGCACCTAAATATTACCAACTTCTCAAGCCTCACCCCACCATCGGTGCCACGACTGCTGTCATTGTTCAAAAATTCTCTCCAAAAGACCTCTCTCCATATCTGTCTTCACTTACAGCGGTGATGCAGAACCCCTTTTTCCCCTCCCAACTCTGACCGTAGACAGCTACATGCATTTTGCCACTCCCCAGGGATGGCTCACTAATCAAGATATTTCTTCTCTTATCCAGCCTCCTTTGAGCTCCTGGACGGCTTACCGATTGTCTAATTTTCTGCAGTCCATACCAGATGCAGTACTTTACATTAGACCACTGACCTCCTTTGAACCTCTCTGTGCAGATGACAGTTATATGCCACATTTGTTGCCAGTCTTGTATAAACCGCTGAACGCGCCTCCAGAAGATTATCTCTCCATACATTTGTCTGTGGAAGTCAGATTTCCAAATTTTTGATTGAAACAGTAAATCGCTAGAATCATCATTCTTGCTCATAAATCTATTATTGCCAACTATTTTTATGAACAGGGCTACAAGCTCTTATCTAGGTGCTACTTAACAGCATCTACCCTCAAGTCTCTAGGCTTTGCTGGTGCTGTACCAAGGAGCCTGGCATGCCTCTACATATTTTTTGGCAGTACTTTCTGCTTATCCAGTTCTGGATGGGGGTGGGGAATGTAGTCAAACAACTGACATCAGTCGACCTTGGCAACGGACCATTTGAGATTTTTTTTTATATCTAAAATCTGTACCCTTACGCGGTTACAAAAAAGTCTTTGCTGAATGCTGCCTAGGCATGTGCCCCTGACCTTTGGAAGCTCACTACCCCGCCAACTTTAAAACATTGGTTTACCAGACTTGATGAAATCAGAATGTTGGAGAGCTTGACAGTGTCTCTTCATGAAAGAGAGGATCAATTTAGAGATACCTGGTTGCCATGAACAGCTTTTACTTGCATGTCTTAGTATACTGATGTGTTCTCCAATCTCAATCCCCCCCCCCCCACCCTATAGAGCCCAACACTTGGCGACGTGCTGTAGCCCTCAGTTGCCCCCCCAGGGGAGAGGGGATGGGTGCAGATGGTGCGGTATATTAACCCCCCCCTCTATTCCCCTGTTGATTATAATGTCCCCATCCATCTTCCAGCCCCCCTTTTTATTGTTTTTTTACTCCTTTCTGTCCTCTCTCCTGTTTTGACCCCCTCATAAAGGGGGCAAGAGAGGCCCCCTTTGTTTTTGTTAGGTTATCTAAATTCAAATTGGGAAAAAAATAATGCATTGTGTGGAACCTGTTCATGTTTATTGTAATGTCCTAGAGTAGGACTGCCGGTCAGGGGGTACATCAACGGCCGTCAGTTGTGGTACATTGATTGAGATGCTTAGGGTTGTTACTCTTGTTTGTTACTATTGTGACTGTACATGCTACTTGGCCTGACAGCTGCTTTGCATTATATATTGCCCTGAAGTCCATTACTTCTGTTTTAAAATGTCAGGTCTTACATCAATATTTTATTGTAACACTGTAAATTTATGTCCAGCGTGTCGTTGTTGCAAACCGTATTGCAATTGCACAATTTACTAAATAAAAAATTAAAAATATTTGAAAGGACTTTAAAATCTCCATTGCTTTTAACATTCTGTTTTGGAATGAATTAGGGCTGCAACTAACGATTATTTTCATAATCGATTAGTTGGCCGATTATTGTTTCGATTAATCGGATAATAACCTTAAAAAAAAGTGTGGGGTATAATTTAATATGTAAAGTTTAAAAAAAAGGCAATTTATTCTTCAAAATCTATATGCAGTGGTGAATATAAATAATCAACTCTATGATTTAGGGAGCAAAATCTCTAATCCACTCTGAGAATAACCGACAGAAGAGATATACTGTATATACTATTGGAGGTTGAATCTGGTAAATATCATCAGACTCAGATCAAATTTTTTATTTAGACCCCATTCACACTGGGGCACATGTAATGTGCCCTGCTCCCACGTAGTGTGCCCTGCCTCCTTGAAATTTGCCCTGCTCCCACGTAGTGTGCCCTGCCTCCTTGAAATGTGCCCTGCTCCCATGTAATGTGGCTTGCCTCCATGTAAAAGTTTACTTTAAATGTAAAAGTAATGCCTTCTATTACCTCCAGTCTATCAGCCTCCACCTTCTCTGGGTTCAGATGCTGATCTTCCCTGCACAGAGTCTTTAAAGTCATTTTTTTTTAAAACAAACATGGTATACTTACCTGCTCTGTGTAATGGTTTTGCACAGAGCAGTCCTGATTCTTCTCTTCTGGGGTCCCCCACTGATGCCTCTAGTTCCTCCTGCCTTTAGAGTGCCCCAATAGCAAGCTGCAAATTTATAGTTTAGTGTGCCCCTATAGCAAGGTAAAAAAACTTCTGCTTTTAGACCCACTCACTTCCTGCCCAGGACTACATGTCCCATGAGGCATTGCTCCTCACACATTCACAAGTTCTCAGGCACTTCCTGACATGTATGGATGGTGTACTGAACTGTATTTCCTGATATATGAACAAATAATGCATATTATATGCAGGCCAAATAATCAGCTGGCCGATTAATCGATTATGAAAATAGTTGACAACTATTTTCATAATCGATTAGTTGTTGATTAATCGATTAGTTGTTTCAGCCCT
This sequence comes from Lithobates septentrionalis, assembly GCA_037952835.1. Classification (NCBI taxonomy): domain Eukaryota; kingdom Metazoa; phylum Chordata; class Amphibia; order Anura; family Ranidae; genus Lithobates; species Lithobates septentrionalis. The sequence goes on from JBBDGP010000183.1 coordinate 4,376,141, forward strand.
AGGATGAATGGACTTTCCTGAATGAAAACCGCATTCACTGTTTCGAGAAAAAATTTCCACCCTGCAACTTCGAATTTTTTTTATCACTGCAGTCTAAAACGAAACGAAACATTTCCAACAAAATTCTATTTGTGTATGGCCAGCTTTAGGCCCGGTTCACACTAGTGCGATGCCAGACAGTGCATGGGATTCACACTGCTTTGCTGTCCAGATCACATGCGATGTCCAGATCACAAACTGTATGGCTGAAATCGCATCACATTCGCACCAAAATGCTGCAGGACCCTTTTTTTTTTTTTTGTCCGCTCTGGAATCGGATCGCATGGGTGCTCACACTTATGTGATCCGATTCCTGCACCAGTTCACAGTTCACACTGCGATTTGCTGACCATTCTGGGGGTGTCATTAATTTTACATTGACACCTGCAGTGGTTCGCAGATCTCAGTGGGAACCACTGTGCGATTCAGGTGCGATGCGGGAACCCGCACTGGATTTGCAGGGTTCTCGCATCGCACTAGTGTGAACCGACACAAAAAGAGAGACACAAAGGGAAAAACTACTGCTGTGATTTCTTTTTAGTAATCTCTTAATGCTCTGTATCCTGTGTTAAATATTTATTTTGTAAAATATAATTATATTTTATTAATATAATGATTAAAGCATTACAATCTCATAAATGTTAAGACATAAAAAATTGACTCAGACTCTTTATAGACTCAAATACTTCAGTCTTTTTATAGCTTGCAATACACTGAGCAAATTTCAACTCGAAAATTGAAAAATCAAAAGACAGGCGGAATATTGCTGGGCGAACAGTGATTGCATCCACTCAGATGTAGGCTTTGTCCTGGTATTGTGGCAGCTAGTGATGCCATCTATTAGAATGCAATAGCCCCAGCTTTGTTCATCCAGGCTGTTTAGTGTGGATGGGGGAATCTGTTGGTTTTCTTTCATTTGGCTTGCAGGCTGCACAAAAGAAATCTGTGTGTGTATGGACACCTTTGAATGCTGTAAGGTTAAACCACCTGATGGTTTCTCATTAGGGCTGCAACTAACGATTATATTTATAATCGATTAGTTGGCAGATTATTGTGTCAATTAATTGATTCATCGGATAATATGGGAACATGTCCCATAGGAAATCATGTTGAATGAACTGTAGTGCGTTTCCGCAAAAAGCACCAAAAAACGCATAGGTGTGAACCAGGCCTAAGACGTTTAGCAGCAGCATGCTTTTTTTTTTTTTTTTATCAAAAAAATATTTCTGCCTTTTTAGAACCACTCAATTCCTGCCCAGGACTACATGTCCCATGAGCCATTGCTCCTCACACATTCACCATTCACAAGTTCTCAGGCACTTACCGACATGTATGGATGGTGTACTGAGCTGTATGTGTGCTGCACTGTATTTCCTGATATGTAAAAAATAATGCATTCTGTATGCAGGCCAACTAATCAGCTGGTCGATTAATCGATTTTAAAAATAGTTGACAACTATTTTCATAATCGATTAGTTGTTTCTGCCCTATTTCTCATGTCTTTTGGGATTTGAATGATCACATGTCTGGGATGTAGGATAGGCCCTGCGTGTTACTGCATGCTTTCTGGGAGGTCTTACTTTTCTTGTTAGAATTTTACACTATACGTATACAGGGCAAAACAACAGATTTACTTGATTTTCTTATCTATTTTCTGTACAATATCTATCTAAAGGTTTACAGAGTTTGGTACTCTAACCTTGAACATAAACCAAGAAACTTGCTGCATGATACATCATGAAACCCTGGAGCATCATGTTTTCCAGCCCACAGCTATCTGCAGCAGCTGCACTGCAAGACATGTTTATGTGCTGGGGGGAGCAAAGATCTGTTTATCTGTATGCTGTGACACAGTTTTGTAACTTCTTCATTTGTACAGTGTATATGTGGGTTTCAGTTTCAGTGTTAGTAAGTGCTCTAACATTGTTTTCATAAAAGATGTGAGCAATGGTGGGTGCAAGTCATTGTGTTTGTATATCTGTTATAGTTGTATTCTCTATTTGGAAATAGCTGGTAACACTGCAAAATCTTGAATTATATTTTATTTTTATTTTTTTAAATATACAATCTTTAAAACATTTTAAAAACAAACTTTTTTTTTGTACCAGAACCATTCTAGTCCTCCTAAATTGTGTGTGTGTGTGTGTGTATACTCCGTATTTATCGGCGTATAACACGCACCCCAATTTAGGAGGGAATTTTAAGGAAAGAAAAACTTTTAGGAGGGATGTTGAAGGGAAAAAAACTTACATTTAAATGCCCATCATTGCAGCCTTCCCCAGTGTAGCCTTGTCAGTGCAGCCTTCCCCAGTGGAGCCTTCGATCCTCTATCCCTGCCATCCTGGGCTTCAAAATCGCCGACCGCGATTTGAAAATGGCGCCCCCGGCGCCGAAATACACAGAGCCGGTCCTCGGCTCTTCCCGGCGGCTCTCGTTCACTTTCGTCTCCACTCGTAGTCCCGAGCGGAGCTATCCGAACCTAGCCGAGTAGGTTCGGATAGCTCCGCTCGGGACTACGAGTGGAGCCGAAAGTGAACGAGAGCCGCCGGGAAGAGCCGAGGACCGGCTCTGTGCATTTTCAAATCGCGGTCGGCGATTTTGAAGATGTGACAGCTCGGGATCGCAGGGGATCGGCGTATAACACGCACCTCCGATTTTCCCCTGATTTTAAGGGGAAAAAAGTGCATGTTATACGCCGATAAATACGGTGTGTGTATATATATATATATATATATATATATAAATTTTATTTATGTGTATCAAACTCAATTTCATTGCAGGCCGCATCAGCATTATGGTTGCATTCAAAAGGCCTGTTGTATCTGTAAGACTAGATGTCCAGAGCACCCCCACTCCCCCTTACATCAGATGTCAAGAAACCCCCCCCCCTACAATAAGAAGTCGAGAGCCCCCCCACCATCCCTTACATCACAGTGCACCCCTTTTACTTTGTGCTGCTGCTGGGAAGAAGCTGGAGGGAGACCTGGAAAGCAGAAAGTGCAAGGTCTGGAGGAGGACCAGAGGAGGGCTGGGGTTAGCTGCCAGTGTCTGCTGAATGCTGAGACCAAGGGAGGCTGAGACAAGGGGTGCTGATGCTGCATGCAAAATCACAGGATCTGGTGGAGGAGTTCTGTTCTCCTCTCTATTGCTGACTGCTGGGACAAGGTGAAGGTGGAGACGAGGGGGGTGCTGCAGGAGTGGTGCAAGGGCCACATGAAATGACATGGTGGGCCGAATTTGGCCCACAGGCCTTGTTTGACATATGTGATCTATAGCATGAATAAATAAAATTTGCAGTTTAAAAGGCACATTTTTTGTGTTTTTTTTTTTTTAAATAAAAATAACCTGATGCACATGGGTGTTCAGGATTTACACAGAATTGTGCTGGCAGCACATATGAGACAACGGCCTCTGCACAGCGGCCTCCGATCCACTTCTGCTGGGGTCCCCCGCTGGTGCTCCAAGCCCCTCCTTTTCATCGAGTGCCCCTACCATTCACACAGACAGCAGGACTCTGCTTCACCCCTGCTCCCGTGTCACAGCTTTTCATTGACACCAGCGGGAGCCAATGGCTCCCGCTGCTATCAATCTGTCCACTGAGGAGAGCGACAGCGGCTAGAGCCGCTACACTCGTGCACATTGCTGGATCGGATCGGGCTCAGGTAAGAAAAAGGGGGAGTCTGGGGGGAGCTGCAGCACAGAAGGTTTTTCACCTTATAACATGGCATACATTAAGGTGAAAACCTTAAGGTTTCACAGCCACGTTAATCTGTGAAATAAAACACAGGTTCAACACTCAGAAGATGAGCCTGATGAACGTGCAAAATAAAGGAGTTGTGCTCTGTATAATAACAGGTCACAGAGAACAAGAATTACTAATTCCCATGGAGTGCAAGGCCTTGGACAAATCCAACCAGTGAATACTGTGTATTGGTTCATTTGCTATTTAAATATGTGTTTTTAGTAAGGCCCCTTTCACACTGGGGCGGAGGGGGCGTCGGCGGTACAACAGCGCTATTTTTAGCGCTGCTGTACCGTCGTTCTTGCAGCGGTATTCGGCCGCTAGCGGTGCGGTTTTACCCCCCGCTGGCGGCCGAAAAAGGGTTAAAATCCCTCGTACAGCGCGGCTATAGCCGTGGTATTGCCGCGGTATAGCCGCGCTGTCCCATTGATTTCAATGGGCAGGAGCGGGGAAGGAGCGGTGAATACACCGCTCCTTCCCCGCTCCAAAAAAGCGGTTTGCAGGACTTTTTTCACCGTCCTGCCTGCGCACCGCTTCAGTGTGAAAGCCCTCGGGCTTTCACACTGAACAAACCTGCGGAGGCTGTTTAGGGGCGGTTTTCAGGGGCGGTATTTTTAGCGCAATACCGCCTGAAAACCGCTCCAGTGTGAAAGGGGTCTAAAAGTAAAATTATCAGTAAAGCACCCAGACTGATTTTTGCTTTATGGTAGCAAACTGTGAAGTGTAACATGAGACAGCTCTCCTCTGGATTTGAATGTTTCCAACAAAGCAGAAGTGAAAGGAGTAGAGTCTGGTGCATGCATGTTGCACAAACACTTTGCCTGTAGGTGGATACATATGGCTGATAGAAAGTACATTGCATGTTAAATTAACTCTAGCAAGCAAAGGACCAGAATTCCCTTCAGGCAAATATTTGAGGGAAGATTGTAGTAAGCTTTATTCTGACAATACCGGTTTGATAACTGTTGTAACTGAAAAGTTCACTAGATCAAAGCAACATTTTTTTGTATTACTTTAAATTATTAAATGTTGCATATGGACAGCGGGCCACAATTACAAGATAAATGATATCTGTGTTTTCTTCTAGATATTCTTTACAAAATCTCCCCCTTAGTAATATTCTCACCTGTCCATGCTCCTACCTTATCCATTCTGTGCAGTCCACAGGGAGCGACACAGCCACTGCTACAAACTTCTCAGGCCTAGGCTTGAGTCACACTAGTGCAACTCTGAGTGCAACTTTCACGCGACTTTACACTCTTTGGCACTCATGTCGCAAGAAAACTGCAATAAAAGTAGTGCAGGAACCTTTTTAATGTCGCTGCGACTTTAAGTTGCATAGTTGGGATCATGTGCCATTGAAATCTATAAGCTGCGACTTGTCATGCGATTTTATGTGTCCAAAATCAAATGACAAGTTGCACTATTCTGAACACAGTTTTACTGCTTCCACACATGTGTAAAACTTTTATTTTTTGGAGGGGGGGGAGGCGTGTCCAAGATGGCGACGTGAGCGGCTGCATTCTCCACGAGCTCCGCCGAGCTTCCTGGTTATCATCCGCATCCATGGGATATAATCCCCTAATTTCTGCCCTGACAACACCTGCATGAGGCGCAGATCCTCGGGCACGCAGTAAGGGGAAAAGGCTAAAATTCCCCCTGATCGCGGAGGTTCCGCCGTCATCTCCCTGTGGAGACATGATCCAGGCACTGCTCCCACGTGGCCTCGCAGACAAACCCCATGGATTCAGCTGACTCCAGGCCACCATGGCTGGAGGAGGTGATGGTGGCAATCTACCCTTACCGCCAAGATTGAGGCAGTATAGATGGATGTAGGCTTCATACATCAAGATATGGACAAACTGTTCCAGAGTGACGGAGACTGAGCAGCAGATTGGTTAGATGGAGGACGATGTTCTGCAACAGTCGGTGGCCCTCAGCAGTCTCCAGACTAAGGTGAAGGCCCTTGAGTACAGGGCGGAGGATGCAGAGAACAGGAACAGAAGGAACAACCTTTGCATAATTGGCCTGCCTGAGGGAGCCGAGGGGGGGGTACTCGAGCTTTGTGGAGGGCATGCTGCACACTCTTCTTCCTGATGCCCACTTCTCCCCCCACTACACTGGAAAGGGCCCACCGCGTCCCACCTAAGCCTGTTCCTCTAGGAGCTCCCCCGAGAACCTTCATCCTCCACATGCTGAATTTTTTGGGACGAATTTCTCCATGCCTCCAGGCTGCTTTGGTGATTTTATGCTTTCAAAACAACAAATTTATGATCTTCCCGGACTACTCTGTCAAGACGCAAAAGCTCCGCAAATTGTTCGATTCTGTGAAAGCGGCGATGAGGACCCACAATATCCGTTTACAGTGTGCTCTTTGCAACGCGTCTACAGGTCCAAGATGGAGACAACTCTCTTTTTCAACTCGACGAGGGAGGCCTCTGCCTGGTTGTATTCCCTACCACTGATCTGTTAATCTGGGTATCAGTGAGTTCTTTCTCCCTTTCTAAAACTACACTTTAAATCATCCCGGCCTGCGGCCTACCTGCCCATTTCCCTGCACCTATTGTGCCCCTTGAGGAATGCCTCTCAGCCGCCTGTCGGGACCCTCAATCTGAGCAGACTTCCTCCTAGTTCCCCCCAGGTTACCTCTTCTCCTTTGACTGTCCTGCTGGGGCACTGGAGAGCCCCTGGGTAACATTCACTGGGACTGTGGAGCAGGTTGTTGGGGGTGGCCTGCACTATTATACCTAGGCTTAAGCCTGTTCCTGTTTTTCCCGCAACACAAGTTTGTGCCCCTGACATGGTAAGGAGACTCAGCTGGTTTCTCTCCCCTTTGTTGTCCAAGGCAACAGAAGATTACCTAGCAGTGCTCACGTTTCCTTGCTGCATTATATTCTTATTGATGGGGGGGTGTATAAATGACTGATCCCCCCTTTTTTTTTTTTTTTTTTTTTTTTTTTTATTATTATTATTATTTTTTTAGAACTTTGCCACACCCCCCAACAACCTTCATGATGACTAGCGGAGGCTACCAGAGTGAAGAACTGATGCGCTCGATTGAGCCCCCCCAATGAGACTCGGAGGGGTCCAGCTCGACTCTGGCATGGGTCCCCCTTTGCAGCCAGCGTGCTGAGTTGGGATTTGGGAGTGGAGGCCCTTCCCAGTTTTGGGGGAATGGGCGGGGTGGGGGGGGATTGTTGCCCCTTAGGGGCTGGTTTGTTTGTTTTCTATGGGTACACTCTAAGATGTATGATCGCTTGTTTATTAACTGCCATGTTAAATAGCTTAGCATTGCATTGGCATTGTGATTGCTCCATCCGGGTCCGACTGCCAGGTCCACCACGGTCTCAACCACATAATATTAACTCTCCTGAATACTCAAGTACTTATGTCCGGCCTTACAATTCTATCTTGGAACACCAGGGGGCTGAATTCCCCAGTCAAAAGGTCACTGATGTTCCAATTTATTAAATCATATAGCCCTCATATCTGCATACTTTAGGAAACCCATCTGGTGGGCAGCAGGACGCTGGTCCTCAAGAAACCATTGGTGGGTTACTACTATCATTCCACATACTCCAACTGTGCACGGGGCATTAGTGTGGTGGTACATAAGACACTCCCCTTTCGACTCTTGGACTTGGCATTAGACCCGGATGGCAGATATGTCATTATAAATGCTATAAATTCTGTCCCAGACATGTACTATTGTGGGTCTATATTTGCCTCCACCAGCATCGCTGCAGCTACTAAACCAAATATCAGCCAAGATCGCAGAATTTGCCTCAACCATGTAGTGATACTAGGCGACTTTAATATGGCTTCCGACTCAGGCATGGACAGACTGGCAGCTGTTGGCCTCCACTATTCTAGTCTGGTGACATGGGCGGAGACTTGTGGTCTGACAGATGTATGGAGATGGACATAGGCGTGCAGCCTATTGCATTAGGGTGTGCACTCCAGAGGTGAAACACACATGCGCATGTATGTGTGTGTGTAGGTATTTGTATATGTATGCATATATGTGTGTATGTATGTGTAAAAAATTAAATATATATATATATATATATACACTCAAAACGCTGCATTCAAGCAAGACCCCTGGCCCTGATGGTATTCAAGTAGAGCTCTACAAACAGTATGCAGACGTCCTTGCCGTTAGGTTTCACGCCATGATGGTTAAATCGGCGGAATTGGCTACCCTTCCCAAATCTATAGGAGAGGCAGTCATAGTAGTGATCTCTAAACCGGGGAAGGACCCCTCCCTGTGTTCCTCCTATCGGCCTATTTCCCTATTAAATGTGGACGTGAAAATACTAGCCAAAATATTAGCCAACCGACTGAACAGTTATACCAGCCCTTGTCCACCCTGACCAAACGGGATTCATGCCGGGTAGGGGCATAGATATCAACATCAGGAGAATATTTACCCACATTGCCAGAGCAGGCCAGGAAGCGTGGGGCTGGTGGCCTCTCTGGACACGGAGAAGGCTTTTGACTCCATTGAGTAGAGATATCTATGGGCAGTTCTCTCCAAATTTGGCTTTGGCCCTAAATTCATGTCATGGGTAAAGATACTGTATGCCAATCCGCAAGCTAGGGTCCACATGAATGGTTGTCTATAGGAACCATTTTCGTTGAGCCGTGGAATGAGGCAGAGGTGCCCCCTATCCCCAGGGCTGTTTGCCCTGGCACTAGAACCCCTGGCCACCCTCATCCGAATGGACAGGGAAGTGAGGGGTATACAGGTTGGGTCAATTGAAGAAAAATTGTCTCTTTATGCGGATGATGCTCTGCTTTATCTAGCCGATGCATCCATATCTCTTCGCACAGCGCTGTCCCTATTTGATCAATTTAGTGGTTACTCGGGCATACGCATAAGCTGGGATAAGTCTGTACTTTTCTCGCTGCACCCTTCACCCCCTAGACCCGATACCCAAATGCAGCTTAAATGGGAGGAAGAGTTCATGTACCTAGAAATTAACATACAGCCCCTTATGTCGCAGGTTACCACCAAATGTGCAGCATGGCGCACACTCCCCCTGACACCTGTAGGTAGGGTCAACCTACTGAAAATGGTGTATCTACCTAAATTTATATACTTCTTTAGGAATACTCCAGCGCATCTTCCCAAAAGATTCTTCAAGAGGTTGGAGGGGTTGCTGGTGTCTTTTTTTTTTTTTGTCTGGGCCGGGAAGCCCCCCAGGATGGCAAAACGAATACTGTACCTCTCGCTCTTGGAAGAGGTCTAGGCGCTTCCAAATTTATTATCGGATAGCCGTCCTCGTCACCGTACACTGGTGGTTCTCCCAGCCCAGAAAAAAACCCAGCGGTCACACTAGAAGTGGCCATCCTGGGGTCATATGCAGCTTTGAGCAACCTAGCATTTTGGGGGGATGCAGGCTGACCCCTCCATAACTACCCCTATGAAGACCATAAGGGCCTGGCAGGAAGCTAGAGTAGAGTAGTGTATAAAAAAAACCCTTTCGTATATCCCCTCACATGCCCTTATGGGGGAATCCAATGTTACCCCATCTAAATACCTTACCAGACCCTTCACTATGGGCAAGGAAAGGGTCACAAATTTGAAACATATCACCAAGGACGGTAAACTCGTATGACATTCAATGGAGTCCCTAGGGGGGGCAGAGGGGGCCCTGACCCCCCCCAACATGCTGTGCCCCACCATGTGCCCCCCCCCCCCCCAATAAAAAAAAAAAAAAAAAAAATTTATACAAAAATCAATGTCTAAGAGGGAAAGAGTCCCCAGTCAGCTCCTGCGGGTGATTCCTCCCCCCTCCCTCTGCTTGCTGACACTGCATAATGTGAGCGCTCACACAACCACGGCTGCCCGATCTGCTCCTTCCCCTGCATCCTCATTGGCAGGGAGAAGATCGAGTTGCAGGAAGGACTCCACCAGGACTCTCACTTTTTTCTGCCACCCTGGGCGGGGGGGGCAATACAGTAGGAAGGAAGCTCACTGCAGAACATGTGAAAGGGCCGTTGTGGGGTCGTAGTAAAGGGCCCCAGTATATATTTTATATATATATATTCATAGTTGCCCCCCTACTTATGTCCCTGTCCCCGCCATGTGCCCCCCTAAATATGAAAGCTGGAGACGCCACTTATGACATTTTAGGGATTGAAACCCTTGTACTCGATACCCAACTCATGGGAATTTAGATACTGGCAATTGAGACATGCTTTTAGGACCCAATAATTTTGAAATCGGATTCTATAAAGCAGCTCTTAATCTCTAGTACGATGGGGAAACCCCTTTCCGCTCTATACCTTTTACTTGACGGTAGCCCACGACAATAAACCGACCCAATCTCTGGACAAGCGGAAGACAGACATACAGACTCTTGGTGACGAGGAATGGGAGGAATGTGTCTCCACTTTTATCCCCTCGATTATAGCGGTGTAAGACAGATTTATTCAACTCAAATTCCTCCACAGGGCCTACTACACCCCACAGAGACTAGCCCGCATATGCCCTCAACGAGACCCGTTGTGCCCCAGATGTAGATAGGAGGTAGGCTCATTCTGCCATATGGTTTGGTCTTGCCCCAAACTCCGACCTTATTGGGAGGTAGTCACTGATACCTTGAGCAAGGTGAGTGGGACAGAGATCCCGCTGGACCCCTGACGCTCTTACTAAATCACTTGGATGAGGTGCAGGGAGACCGGTATACTAAGCTTTGCAGGACATTCTCCCTGATCTATGCTAGAAGGGAAATACTCCTAAGATGGAAGTTAGCAGAGTCACCCACGTGCGACTCTTGGCGCCATTCAATAAACTCGGTACGACCCCTTTACAGGCTCACATATGAGAGCAGACAGTGCCCAGCAAAATTCAAAAAGGCCTGGCCAGGGTGGATAGACGCTAATGGCTAAAGTACTAGTAGTGGACCTGAAGGATCACATGGGAGAGAGGTCATCTCATCTGGAATCCGTTTTACTCACCCTCCTTCCTCCTCCTCCTCCCAACCCCCCCCCCCCCCCCTGGAAACACCTCACTCTTCAGTTATGTAGGCTATATGCACGGGCATAGGATGTGGGAAGACTATGCTGGTGGAGAACCCTGTTTGAACCTAGGAATAACTCGATAAATATCTAGAATGTATTCTACTAGACTAGGGATTAGAGCCCTAGACTGATACAGAATTTATCTTGCTTTTTATGTGTCTATGGATTTATTTCTACCGATCATGACATTGTAATGCTGATTTGTTCTACAATAAACATTTCTGTAAAAAAAAACTTCCCTTTAGATCCATGGAAAGGTCATCTATTAATTGGACACATGCAGCTTCCTGTGGGCGGTACAGGAAGAATAACAAAAAATGGAGGGGGGTAAAAGATTACTGTTTAAAAGTAGGAGAGGATAAGTATTGTCATAGTGCATATATTTTTTTGAACATTGATCATCGCTCATAAAAATTGTTTTACATTTTTCAGTTAAATATTGTGTATGACTATTTTTATATTTATGGTTTCCAGTCAGCAGCTAGAGCCCTAGGCTACTTTTTCATAGTTTACTAGGCGAATCTTAGCTGCTTTGCTGAAAGAAAAAAAAATACACAGACAGCTAATTCGACTATATCTCTTTAGAAATAACTGATAATGCTCTGCAAAATCTTTATTTTTAATCTTTATTTGAAAAACAAATATTCTATTTAAACAATAAGAAACATGAAATAGTTTAAAAACAAACATAGAAGAAAATGTTGCAAAACTATTCGGTCTCCTGATTTATGATTGTATTTGTGTAAAAATAATATAATTATAATACTTTTTTCTGGTGATTTAAAAGGACATATTTGTATATTCTGTGTAGCTATATTTCTTTGTCGTTTTGCCCCCTTTAACACATTCTTCCTGTCTGGTTTATCTGAGAGTTTGTTTCGTTTGCTTGATCTACCACAAGAAGGGAAGTGACTGTTCCAGAACAGCTATATGCTAAAGTTACCATTGTAAAGAAGCCCCTTCCTTTCCAGTGCATTACAGAAGAGTTCTGCTCAACACTCGCTTACATTTCTTCAGGCAACATTACAAGAACCTTAGTTCAATTTGAGGACAACTCTTTTTATTAAAGGAAACTTGTGTTGAGAGGAATAGGTAGGCTGCTATGGCTGATCTTACGTTCTGAATATGCTAGTTCCCTGGCTGTTTTTGTCTTTAAAGCGTACCTTCAGTCATTCTTTCATCTTTCCATGTATTAAATCTTCTGCCCTTGTTGTTGTTTTAACTTTGGATAGTAAAACATTTTTTTTCTGCCTATAAATACCTTATACAGCCCACTTCCTGTTTCTTGTCTGGTCATTAGCCTAGGCTTATGACATCTTGCACAGCTCTCTCTCTCTTGTGAGAGTTTGCCAGGACGGGAGGGGGATGAGTCATAAGAGGGCCAATGAGGGCTGCAGAGCTGGAGGTGAGCCTTTGTGTGTCTGTGTAAATCCAGGAAGTGAACAGGCAGCAGCTTCAGCTGCCCACAGTTAAAATGGTTGCAGCCAGTCTCAGTGGAGGAAGATTTTCTGCAGGATATTTGGCAAGTACAGAATCATAGTATATATAAAATGAATATGCAAAGTGGTTGAAGGGAAGCTTCAGAGTGGCAAAGATGTTTTTATTACAATATATGTGAGCAGAATGCAGTTACTCTTTAATGTCAACCTGGCCTAAGACAACAATGTGTCTAAGTTTTTCTTGGATCCTAGGCCCAGGCCGTAAATGGGACCTCAGCTTCTGCCCAAGTCAAAATTAAGACCCACCTCTCCCCATCACCAGCCCTAAACCCCCCGTCTTTCAAGCATCATGCCCAAGCCTCTAATGCCTTCTGAAATTCTGACAATTAATAGTTCATTAGCAACAGGAAGAGGGACAACATTTCAATTGGGAATACATTGAGCCCCATTCATAGCATGAGACTAGGATCCTAGAGGCTCCACGGTGGATATATTTTGTGACTCTATCATTAGAAAATATGGGGCTGCCATTGCTAACCTCTCCTTTTAAGAGCGATAGTTCTTGATGGCAATGTGTTGGCATCAGTGCTTTCTGAGCCTGTGAACTAAAGATAAGAAATTCTGGCATATTTACTGTATGCTTGTTCTGAGTATGTGACTCAAAAGTATGAAAGCAAAACACAGCCAGGCAGCTAGCATTTTTAAAAGAAGGCTAGCAGCGGCAGCCACCATACTTTTTTCTCATGATAGTCCCTTTCAAGACTAATGGCTCATTTCACATGGGTGGGTGCACAGATCAGTACACCCACACAGTGGGCCGTGTTCATCTGCCCGGGAGGAAGGTGGCCAACACAGCCGCATGCAGTACGCTTGTTAAACTCAATGACAGGCAGACGACTGCAGGGATCTTCACTGATCTTCATGCACATCCTTGGGTGTATATCTGTGCAGGACAGACTGCGTTTAAAGCTGTGCATTGATCCCACACAGATGTACATTTGAGGATGTGCGCAAAGATCTGTGCAGCCATTAAACTGTCATTGATTGTAACCAGCTGCCTGGACCGCCTGTGCCTCTTGGGTGGAAAAACACAGCCCTCCGCAAGGTGTACTGATCCATATGCCCGTATAAATGAGCCCTTGCACAAGTACTTGCAAGTACTACTGAATGTCTGCACTTGTAACAGCATTGTTACATTTTGAAGCATTTTTGGTCAGTTCAAGTTCATTTTTAATTACCTGGACCACATAAGCATATTAGGACCCCTAACTTTGGTCAAACTTCACTAGTTATGTACTTGTTCTTGGATAGTCCATGAAAAGTATAGATGTCTGAGAATCATGATGGCTGCCATCTTCAGGAGGTCACCAATGGCAGCCTAAAAAATTCCCTCTATACAGGATTCCTTTGGTATAAATAAAAGTTTGTTCCCCCTAATGTGTCTAACATTTATCATGAATTAAAAAAAATGATGAGATGGTATGTGTGGGCACTTTTCCTCAGCCTGTCCTAACTGCCAGTGATGGGTGTGGACACAGATAGAGGGTGATTCCCAGTATTCTTAAAGCAGGGTTGGCACATACACCAGATAGTTTTGTGTGTTGGGGGATGTTTTAAATGTTGTGTTTGTAGCCTTCCGATCCTCCAAAAACTGAGACAAAATTACATTTAAACAGTGTTGCTATTAGAAATGATGAAAGGTTGTACTTGGTCAAGATTTCTTTTTCTAACTTTCTAAAAGCTGCAGAATCAAATCAAAGGAATGAATCCTTTAAACACTTTCACAAGCGCCCTAAAACTTGGGACACTCATATATGTAACTGTAAAGCTTCCTCTTACCTCCCTGATGGACCATTTCTGTGATCAGTGGCTTCACCAACCTTGAGACATGGAAGGCTACATGCGTTTGACTGCATCTGGAGATGTCATTTGTATATCAGTTTCCACATTTATGGAATTCTATTATTATTATTATTATTATTATACAGGATTCATATAGAGCCAACAGTTTGTGCTAGAGCTACACGATTCTGGCTAAAATGAGAATCACAATTTTTTTGCTTAGAAGATAGATCTAACATCGTAACATCATCTTTCACATTAAAACAAACAAAAAAATGGGCTAACTTTACTGTTTCGTTTTTTTTTTTTTTTTTTTTATTCATTGAAGTGTATTTTTCCTAAAAAATTGCGTTTGAAAGACTGCTGGGCAAATACACTGTGAAATAAAATATTGCAGCAATTGACATTTTATTCTCTAGGGTCTCTGCTAAAATCTATATAATGTTTGGGGGTTCCAAGTAATTTTCTAGCAAAAAATATTGATTTTAACTTAAACAAGTGTCAGAAAAAGATTTAGACTTTAAGTGGTTAAACTTTCTGCATTTACACCTTGTTTAAAAACTTGGCTGACTGCCTGGATTTTTTTTTTCACACAGAAGTTTATCCCTTTGATCTAAGAAGGAAGAAAATGTTTCATGTTAAAAACTTGGCAGACTGCCCTGATGTTCTCTCTTGACAGCTGAGTAAGTAGATAAGTCTCTCCACTTGTTATATGAAAGAATTGGCAAACTCTGCAATAGAGATTGTCAGGGGGGTTGAATCGAGATCACGATTTTTTAACCATTAATTGTGCAGCTCTAGTTTGTGCAGTGCTTTTCAATACAAAGGTACATTATTAATGCAATTTAAGAGGGTTAGGAGGGCCCTGCTCCAGAGAGCTTACAATTTAATAGGGAGGGGCAAGTGGAACAAAAAGGTAATAACTGTGAGGTCTGAGCTGATGAGAGAAATAAGATGCAGTTGTTAGCTGAAGGCGGGATAGGGATAGGCTTACCCGAAGAAATGAGTTTTCAGGGATCACAGACAAGTAGACAGAGTAGGAGAAAAACATGCTGAGGGGAGTAGAGAGTGTACCAGAGGATGGGAACAGCTCTGGAGAAGTCCTGGAGGTAAACATGGGAGGAGGAGACAAGAGAGTTAGAAAGGAGGAGGTATTGGGAGGTGCAGAGAGGATGGTTTGGTTGATTTATTGAGACAAGATTGGCGATGTAGCTCAGGACAGAGTTGTAAATGGCTTTGTATGTTAGTATTTTGAATTTTTTTTTGCTGGGCCGTCAGAAGTTAGTGGAGAGATTGGCAGAGAGGGGTGGACAACCCTATAGCCTTAAAACTCTCTGTTTTGTAGCTTTTAGAAAGAAAAAGCTGCAAATAAAATCCATAAGTGCTTAGGTGCAGGTGTAGCTGTGTTACTTGTATTACCTGGCATAAAACATGGGAATACCAGTTTTGTAAACAAGAAGTAGTAGTTTATTGAAGTAAAAACCTTAAGGGCCAGTTCACACCATAGAAACGCAGTCCGGATGCGCTCCATTTGCTTTTTTGCATGCGTGTTTTTGATGTTTCAGTGCGTTTTTGATGCAGTCCAGTGCATCCCCCCCCCCCTTTTTTTCCCTTAACCTAAATAAGAACATGGGTGTTCCAGTGCATTTTTGGTGCGTTTAGGTGCGTTCCCGTGAGTTTTTGATGCTTTTTACAGCGTTCCAGTGCAGGAAAAATGCAGCATGCTCTACTTTTTTTTTTCTGGAACTGGAACGCACTGGAACTGCAAGCACTGGTGTGAACTATGCCATTGAAAATCATATAACCTACTTTCTATGCATTTTTGATGCAGAAAAAAAGATTGCATGTGGTGTGAACTGGCCCTAAAAGGCCATGCAATCACATGTGTCAGATGTTATAACGAACCTCCGAGGTAGTGTAGTGCTTGCTTATCCGCAGTTGGAAAGTTCTGAGATATGTCTCACCACTCACAAGTTCCAATGGGGATGTGTGTCAGCTGTGCTGGGCAGGGATTTCCAGGAGCTGCAGGTGGGTGGGGGGGGTTGGGGGGCACTGTGAGGATGGCTGTAGCGGTGCTGGAGAGATGAACAACTGCAGGCTGTGGCAATTCACTCCATGGAGACAACACTGGTAGTGGCATCTAGCGATGACGTCACTCACTGCGCCGACGGGAGGAAGCGTAAGCTGAAGCCAGGCAGGAGGGAACACTTGGAGAGAAAGCCAGCCAAACGTGTTGGTCCCGTCGCTATGAGGACATGTTTTGCGCTCCTGCCTCTTGTCAAGTCAGACACGGCTTGAAAAGGCGCAGTAGCGAGCAACATGTAGTGTTGTCTCCACGGGGCGAATTGCCACAGCCTGTGGTTGTTCATCTCTCCAGCACCACTACAGCCATCCTCAGTGTAGACCACCCCCCCCCCCCCCCCCCCCCCCCCGTAGCTCCTGGAACTCCCTGCCCAGCTCAACTCACACACATCCCCATTGGAACTTGTGAGTGGTGAAACTCATCTCAGACCTTTCCAACAGTGGATAAGCAAGCACTAGACTACCTCAGAGGTTGGTTATAACATCTGACACATGTCACTGCATAGCCTTTTAAGGTTTTTACTTTAATAAACTACTACTTCTTGTTTACAAAACTGGTATTCCCGTGTTTTATGCCAGGTAATACAAGTAACACAGCTACGCTTGGGCCTAAGCGCGTATTTGCAGCTTTTTCTTATGGTTCTTCTCCCCAGGAGTGAGTCCTAGCAGCTAAGGTCCACTGGTTTTCCTATTTGTCATTTTGTCCACAATATTGTCCCTTTCATCAGGCACCTGATCATTTTTGTGGCTTATTTTAGAAAGTTACAGCCTGCTCTAGAGGAGTCTTTCTTAAAGTGTAAGTAAACCCTCCTATTGTTTGCCATCTTTGCCTCTGTTTAATCTACAACTGCCATGATGCTGCACATGTGATCAGTTATGACACCAGCCATTGGATGGCTTGACAGTTTGGTTGAGAGCACAACCAATGGGAGTGTTACATTTCCGGCACATGCCGGAAATGAAACAGTTTTATGGATGGGTTTACTTCCGCTTTAAGCTTGTTAATAAAGAGGAACATGTGAAATAAAGCCGGCCATATATGGGTCGAAATTCTGGATTTTCTTTCGAAAATGGTAATTATGAATTTTCATTCGAATTTCGCACCGTTAGTAGGCCGCAGCAACAGTCGATTTTTCATGCAGCTATCGAATTTCAGTGATCAGGCATGTTGGAAATTTTTTGAAAAACAAAGAATTTCTAATCAATGATGGGAGAATCGTGCAAGAAATATAATCAAAAAAGAAATGCGCATGAGCTGTGACCTGGAAAGAAAAGAAGATTCCCGGCCACTAAATTTTATTTTCTGTAGCAACATGAGGTTAAATTGAAGGCTTGTTTGTTCAAATGTCAAAATGAATGGTGGCACCATCGGATCACAAAATGCACAAAATTGCAGATTTTTGAAAGAAAATTTGTTTGGAATTTGACCCATGTATACCTTTTCAGGTCTCAGGCAACTGCCACTAATGATTATTTTATCTACAGATCATAAGACATTAGAGTGAACAGTAATGGATCAATTGGTAATACGAAGAGCCCTTTCACACTGAAAGTGCCCGGGCGTTGGCGGTAAAGCGGCGCTATTTTTAGCGCCGCTTTACCGTCGTTTTTCCAGTGCTATTCGGCCGCTAGCGGGGTGGTTTTAACCCCCGCTAGCAGCTCAAAAAGGGTTAAAACTACCCGCAAAGCGCCACTGCAGCGGCGGTATGGCGGCGCTGCCCCATTGTTTTCAATGGACAGGGGCGCTTTAGGAGCGGTTTATTCACCACTCCTACAGCACTGCAAAGAAGCTGCTTGCAGGACATTTTGTAACGCCCTGCCAGCGCAGCGCCCCAGTGTGAAAGCACTCGGGCTTTCACACTGGGATTGCAGCTGATGCTTTTTTCAGGCGCTTTACAGACGCTATTTTTAGCGCTAAAGTGCCTGAAAAACACCTCCAGTGTGAAAGGGGTCTAAGGAATGTGGTGTGTCTGACACCCAGGTCTGCTCTATGTAACAATAATAGTTTCAGTAATAATGATGAAACAAAAAAAGAATAATAGCCAGAAAAGAAACTTGGGCAATGAAAGTTGTAGTGTTCCCTCACATTGATGTTAAAGTGGTAGTAAAGCCCACATTTTTTATTTTTACCTACAGGTAAGCTTATAATATGGCTTAGCTGTAGGTAAAATTTTAATATCTCCTAAATGTGCACCGTTTAGAAGATATTCACCCTGCATGCAGCCAGTGACATACCTTGTCGGAACTTCAGAGCTTTGTGCCAGAACCGAGGGCTCCCGCACACATGCGCACGAGTGATGTCATCGCGGCTCCGGCCAATCACACAGCCAGAGCACGTGAACCTGGAAGAAAGACCGGGGAAAGATGTCGTCCCTCTCAGCGGTCACAGCGTGCAATGGGAGGGCTTAGTTCTAACGTAAAGTGTAAGTTCACCTTTACAGAAAATCTGTAAGGTGAACTTACACTGGACCCCCTCCCCATCGCACACAGGCCCGCTAACCTGGAGTCCGGTTATCCAACGCACTGACAGATCGCATCGCCACTGCACCGGTCGGGGGGTTTGAAACTCCCGTGACTTTCTCTCCCCTTCGCCTGCGGTGACAGGATGGCTACGTGGGTTCTGTGGGTTCTGATTGGTCAGCGCCGCTCCCATGTGTCTCCTATCGTGTAATCGCCGCACTCCAGGTCAGCGCGACTGGGGGGGGTCCTGTGTAAGTAAGCCTCTGTAAAGGTGAACTTCCCTTTTTAAGTATTCCATAATGTGCTAGTATGCAATGCACAATTGCCTTACAGGTGTTGTGTTTTTTTTTTTTTCTTCTTTTACACCAGCCACGGTTTACACCTGCTTTAACTGGAAAGGGCATTGTAAAGCTGGCCATGCACTGGTAGATTTTCAAATAAATGTTTGTATGAAAGATCTTATCAGTTCATGTTGTCGACAATGCCAACAGAGACTTGGCACATGTCATTCAAAACTACTGTATGCTGAATTTTACATTTGCTTGTAATACTCAATATTGGAATGAATGGAATTTCTAGAATGAACACCACATATACCATATGAAATAATTTTTTTAAGAAAAATTTTCTATGCTGCTCTGCTCTCAAATTTTTTAATCACGGCAGTCAAAAATGCTCATCGATTGGACCCCAATTAGACAATCAAATGTTCTGAATATGAAAACACTCAAACTAAATTCTACTAGTGTATGGCCAGCCTAACGCTGATGGTCTGTGTAGAGGTTCCCCCTTATACTGGTGATTAGTATTAGAAGAATATTCCTTACATTGTAGAGCAGTGGGGAGAATGCTCCATTACAGATATCTGAAAAGATCATAGATTTCCTGGGAGGTAGAAGTTGCTTGAGGAACCCTGAGGTGTCACAGAACCTTGGTTGAGAAAGGCTGGTCTAGAGACATGCTAAAATTTTGGATGGAGACATTTAAAGGATACAACCCAATTCTGGCCCCTCCTAGTATTCTCTACTATAATCTGTTTACCTAGAACTTAGGTCTGCTGATAGTCTTTGCTGAGTGATCTGTCCAGTGCTGAAAAGGATCTCCCAGTTGTGCACCTAAATTCTGCCGTATACCGCTCAAAAACCATTTACTGTACATAACTGGAAAACACATCACTAGGTTGATCAGTTCTGTATGGACTTTCCATTTATGTTAATGGAGTTCAGGCTATGCATGTACAGGGCTGGGAAGAGAGGCTTTACAGCACTAGCAGATCGCAGATCACACAATGACTATTATCGGGGAGCGCCATCAATTTACGCAGCGCTTTACATATATATATATATATTGTACATTCACATCAGTCCCTACCCTCCAAGGACCTTACAATCTAAGGCAGGCCATACATTCTTCCTGCTGAACCTGCGGAGATTTGAACCGTGTATGGGCAGGCTGAATGTACCAAGTTGATTGATCAACTTGGGTACAACCAGCATGCCGGGTTTTACTTATAATTATTGCTAGCGGCTGCTATAGCTGCTAGTAATATTTACTGTCTTCTCCTGGCGGTGACAGTCCCCCCCCCCCCCCCCCCCCCCCCGCCAGGAGAAGACAATGGCCCAGCAGGAGGGATTCCCTCATCAACATTGTCTGTGTTGATGGTGGAATCAAGCAAATACATTTTCTGCAACCCAGTATTGCCGTCCTAAGGTCCCTGAGGCTCGGTTCATGCTGATGCAATGCGAGAGCCCTGCGAGTCCAGTGTGGGTTCCCACATCGCACCTGAATCGCACAGTGGTTCGCACTGCCATACGCAAATCGCTGGGAGTGTTAATACAAAGTTAATGACACCCCCAGATCGGTTCACGTATCGATGTGCGAACTGTCAGTTCAGACATGAATCGGATCGCATGGGTGTGAACACCCATGCGATTCAATTCTGGTGCGGACTAAAAACTAGATCAGTTCGCATATCGCTGTGCGAACTGTCAGATCGGACATTAATTGGATCGCATGGGTGTCAGCACCCATGCGATTCAATTCTGGTGCGGACTAAAAATAGGGTCCTGCACGACTTTGGTCCAAATGCAATGCAAATTCAGCCATGCGATCTGTATGGCTGAATTCGCATCGCACAGACAGTGCATTTTGCACTGCAGTGCGGTGCAAATCGCATGCAATATTGCACAGCGCACCATTGTGAACCGAGCCTAGCTCGCATTCATACATATATTAGGGCTAATTTAGACAGGAGCCAAATAACCTACCAGCATGTCTTTGGAGCATATGAGAAAATCGAAGTACCTGGAGGAAACCCACAAAGGCACAGGGAGAACATGCAAACTCCAGGCATGTAATGCTATGGTTGGGATTTAAACCGAGGATCCTAGTGCTGCTAGGAAGAAGTGCTAACCATTAAGCCACTGCCCATAAGTACAGCATATTCCAAATTTGCCAAAAGCCCACCTATCCTTTAGGGCCCATTCAGACTAAGCATTGCATTATTGTTTTGAATGGGCTGACGATTCACTTTAACACACTAAAGATCTCACCTGACCCGTGTTTCTTAAGAATAGCCATACACGCTTAGCTAATCTATGGGCCGATCGAGAGAAAAACATTTGATTTCACCATCCACACTAATGCCGTGTACAGACGATCGGAATTTCGGCCTGCAAAAGACAGATGAGAGTTTTTCGACGGAAAATGTGACCGGGTGTATGCTCCATCGGACTTTTGCTGGCCGAATTCCAGCCAGCAAAAGATTGAGAGCATATTCTCAATTTTTCGGTCGGGAAAAGTTCCTGTCCGAAAATGCGTTCATCTGTGGCAATTCCGACACGCAAAATCCCTACGCATGCTCGGAAACAATTCGACGCATGCTCGGAAGCATTATACTTCATTTTCTCAGCTCATCGTAGTGTTGTACGTCACCGCGTTCTTGATGGTCGTAATTTCAGCAAACTTTTGCGTGACTGTGTGTATGCAAGGCAAACTTGAGCGGAATCCCGTCGGAAAAGCCATCATATCTTTTTCCAACGAGAAATCAGCTCGTGTGTATGCGGCATTAGACCCCATTCACACTTTTTGGCGCTTTTCGGCCACTAGCGGGGTGCTTTTAACCCCAAAGAAGGGGTTAAAAACTCCCGTGTTGCGGCGCTTCTGAAACACTTTTTCAGGCACTTTGTAAGCGCTGCCCATTCATTCCAATGGGCAAGGCGTTTTAGGAGTGCTAAATACAGCACTCCCAACCTTCCCCAAAGTTGCAGGAATTTTCGGAACGTTTCGCAAGCGCACCGCCCCAGTGTGAAAAGTCACGCTTGAATGAATGGGAGGTGGTTTTCAGGCGCTTAGCATAGGCTATTTTCAGCGCTAAAGTGCCTGAAAATCGCCCCAGTTTAAAAGGGGCCTTAAGCGCCTGAAAACCACCCCAGTGTGAATGGGGTCAAAAGGGCATTGATTAAAGGTATCTTCCCTGCTGGCTGTTGTATTTGGACAGCTGCTTGAATGCCCGAAAAGGGGTTGCATCAGGTAGGACACAGTCACTGTTTGACCAACAATTTTCCACCTAACTCCTTCAATTTTTCCAGTTGATTTATGTCAAGACAGATGGTATTGGCAAATTCAGTCCAGGCCACACCACTGATTTTGTGTGTGTGTTACCGCAATGAATAAGTGTAAATTGGTCTCTAACCTGTAGTGGCTTGTAATTTTAGTTTAAACACATAAAAACCCAAATATTTGAACTTGACGTTCTTTATGATTAAAGCCCAACTTCAACCAAAAGAAGTGGTGGGAAATCCCTAAAATGGGGACAAAGTCAATAATGGCTGACAGAGGTTCTAATCCTACACGCGCTTCCCCAAACTGAAAAAAAGTTTTGTCCGGGGTTTTGTTGGGTTTGATCACTTTGCTTAATCTACTGCATGAAGGAATCAACTGTTCTCAAACAGCTAAATTTTAATAACAAACAAGCAAAAAAGCTACTGGATACCGACCTATGTATGCATGTAGTTGTACATTGAACGTGTCATTAAACCCAAATCATTATAAATTGTCAATACATGCTATATTACATTGTGTTTATACTCGCATTGCCACTAGAGTATTCTTTTTCTGTAGATTGTAAAAAACTTGCTTGACCCTGCTATTCACTGTTCCCCCCCTCCTTGTCTGTGACCGCACTGCAGCCTGAAGCTGTGTAGAATAGCTATTGCCACATCTACTGAGTATGCTCCAGTTTCAGTTCTCTTCTAAAGCTGGCCATAGATGAGTCAGGTTTTTTTTTTTTTTTTTGTTCAACCAGTGGATTGAACGAAAAAACTGACCCGATTCCCCCATCCTCATTGGATGCATCCGAATGTCCGAAAGATGCAAAATTTGGCTGGATTTCCATTCATTGCGAAATGAATTGCACTTGTCTACTCCCTAGGACAAGCGGGCAGTTCTGCATTACTCTGGCATTATCCTATTCTTTCTGCATGGTACCTTTTTAATGAACCTTCCAGTTGAACCTGCATTGAAGCACACTACCATTGTGCACTTTGCAAAAGAAAGTGCTGCAAGTCTAATTTTTTTTCATTCTCTGAGGTGTGTTGGGCAGTCCATTGAGGGCTCATTCACACTACCTGCACAGGAAAAGAATCTTTGGGGCGCATTGCCTTGCATTTTACAATGCAGAGCACTGTTTACCTTGCTGGTGCATCCGAGGGCTCCATTAACGTGATGACAGGGCACATACAAAGCAATTGTTTACCTTGTGCCCTGTAGAGACCTGCACTTTCTAGTGCCATAAAACGAATGTCTCTGCACATAGTGTGAGTGAGCCCTCAATGAAATCTGTAATCTTAACCCCTTTATGACCGCCAACACATATGTGCTGCAGCAAAAGGGTGGGCTATATCGCTCACACGCCACATGTGACGCTGGGCGGCCAATGTTTGTGCTGACAACATGCTAAAAGGTGCTCTGGGGTAGGCATCTGTCGCCGGCAGGACCGGACTTCAATCATGTGACCACTGTGACATTGGTCACATAATCGCCAACCCTTTACTGCCCTCTCCCCCCCACCAGGCTTTCCCAACTGTTTAAAGGGATGCTGGAGCAGGCAGGAAGGGGTTAAAGGAGAAGTATGGGATGCAAACACAGACCTGTATCTTCACCTCTACGCTGCAACTTCTGTGTGATCACATGACTGCTGCTATTTGTTTAGTTCTCGCTTTGTTCTGCGCAAAGATCAGTGGCTGTTAGTCGCCACTCTCTGCTCTGCTCCTATGGCAGACCGGACTGTCAATCAGACTGTGGGGTGGATCCCAAGAATATTTCTGAGCCTGGCACAGCTCTGGCCAGTCAGCGGATAGCAGGCAATAGCGCTATCAGCTGACTCTGGGTCAAAGGCGTTCAAATGTAAATTTACTTCGGTGAACCAAAAGAGAAGAATGGCCAAAAAAATAGCTTTGGCCATACTTCTCCTTTAGCTCCAAAACATGTGGAACTTCACTCTCTCAATCAACATTGACTATTTTTATTCCATATGCTGCTAGCATTAGTAAATAGATAGGAAGTTATATTATACTGTATTGTATTTATTTGTTTTATTTTTTTTATATCCATTTCTTCAGTTACTTTTTGGTTTCTATGCCTAGGCAAATGTCATACATCCCTGGGGTCTTCAAGATGGGAGGAGGGACTCTCTCAGCTAAGCACACCCTCCTGCCTGCATGCTTGAGATAAGGGCAGATAGATTCCAGGAAGTAAATGCTACATCAGGGGTAGGCAACCTTTTCAGAGGTTGCAATCTACCTGGACAACATGAAGGAAATCAAAGATCCCCGGGGGAAGGGTGGGGGGGGGGGCGCCTGTTGAAAAAATAACTATCAAACGCCCAATAAAAGCACAGCATAGTGCATCCCCCCCACTCCCACTAGCGTTCACCATTCCCCTTCACATCATCCACCCCCCCTCTCCCACAGAAGTGTCCTCTGCCCCCCCCCACGTCCTACAGTAGGGTCCTCTGCCCCCCTACTGTTGTTGTGTCCTGTGCCCCCCCATAGCAGTGTCTTCAGTCCCCCTTTACATCACCTCACAACTGTATTGTACTCTGTCTCCTTCACATCACAACCCCCTCCCCCCTGTAGTGTCACCTGTACCCCCATAGCAGTGTCCTGTGCCCCCTCAAAGCAGTGTCCTCTGTTCCCTTCACACGCCCATTGTAGTCTCTTCTGCCCCCCCCCCACAGCAATGTCCTTCATCCCCTTCACACCCTCCCCCCACTGTGTCCTCTGCCCCCCCATGCAGTTTCCTTTGTCCCCTTTACATAACCCCCCACTTTAGTGTCCTCTGCCCGCCCCCTCCCCCCAATACGATGTCCTCTGTCCCCTACACACATCCCTCCCCCCACTGCAGTGTCCTCTGTTTCCTTAACACCAGTGTGTGGGTAGCACTCTCTTTACACTGGTGTATGGCAGAGCGGAGAGCAGGAAGTATGCCAGTACTGGATAGAGGGCGGGAGCTGCCTGTAGTTAACTTTTTACATTACCGAGCTTGTGATTGGCTGCTAAGACTGCCCAGCAACCAATCACCTGCTGGTTAATGTGAAAAGTTAATTCCAGCAGCTCCTGCCCCCACCCTCTATCCAGTACTGTGATTCATCCCACTCTGCTTTGCAGTGAAGAGGAGAGCGGCAGAGGCTGGCAGAAGGACTGTGTGCAGGGCTGCGTTGCCGATTGACCCTCCAGCTGCCCAAGGCCGACAGGCCGATCGTAATCAACAGCTTGCGGACCCTTGTGCTACATGAATCATCTGCCCTTATATAGGATGGCCACGGCCAGAAATGCTAGGGGGGTGTTTTTCAAAGTGATCCCAGCAGAATAAAACATGGACGCATGGATAGATGGGGGAGCGTGAATTGAATACAGAAAATGAATTAACCACTTTAAGACCAGGCCTTTTCTGGAACTTTTTTGTTTTACAAGTTTAAATTAGTATTCTGTGCTAGAAAATTACTTAAAACCCCAAAATTTTATATATATATATTTTTTAGCAGAGACCCTAGAGAATAAAATGGCAATCGTTGTAATGTTTTATGTCGCACTGTATGTGCGCAGTGGTCTTTCAAACACCTTTTTTTTTGGAACAAAAATACACTTTTTTGAATAATAAAAAAATACAGTAAAGTTAGCCCATTTTTTTTTTGTATAATCCGAATGATGTTACGGCGAGTAAATAGATACGTAACATGTCATGCTTTAAAACTGCGCACGCTCGTGGAATGGTGACAAAATGACGGTACTTAAAAATCTCTATAGCCAACACTTTCAAATTTTTTAGTTTACCTGTTTAGAGTTACAGAGGAGGTCTAGTACTAGAATTATTGCTCTCACTCTAACGATTGTGGCAATACCTCACATGTGTGGTTTGAACACGTTTACATATATAGGCGCGACTTGCGTATGCGTTCGTTTCTGCGTGCGAGCATGGAGGGACAGGGCGCTTTAAATTTTTTTTTTTTTACACTGTCCCTTTTATTTTTTAATTTTTTTTTAATTTTTTTTATCACTTTTATTCCTATTACAAGGAATGTAAACATCCCTTGTAATAGAAATAAGCATGACAGGTCCTCCTTTATTGAGAGATCTCATTTACCTTTAGAAAAAAATTTCATTTTGATTTTAACAAAAAAAAAAAAATCAGCCCTTTAAGGCCATAAGGCGGAAGTGACATCAAACATCGTTCTGGTCCTCCATGGGCATAGAGTCGAGTGGAGGCCATCTTGCCCTCATTCGATTTCCTACCCATCCCTCCAGCAGATCGGATCTCTTCCACCTTTACTGATCTCTCCGGTAAAACTCTGAAAGGACCGGGAAGCGTTGGTGGGGGCCTCTCATGCTGCCTCTAAAAGTGGTCTCGTGTTAAATCTGCCACTGAGACCACTTTTATTTAGACAATCACCAACAGAACAAGAGGATACCGGGGTTATGGCAGCTGGCTGCTGCCATAACAACGGCATTTAGCATTGAAGTAATGACATAAATACTGTGGGCATCAAGTGTTAAATAGTGTTTTTGTTTTGTTGTTCTTCGATACAGTGAAGATCCACTTTAAGGGCATAGACTGCCTAGAGTGAATGGGCTTTAAAAGTTTAGAATTGGTTCAAACCAGGGGTCTCAAACTGGCAGCCCTCCAGCTGTTGTGAAACGATAAGTCCCAAGAGGCATTGCAAGGCTGACAGTTACAAGCATCACTGTCAGGCAGAGGCATGATGGGACTTGTAGTTCCGCAACAGCTTGAGGGCCTCCAGTTTGAGACCCCTGGTTTAAACTGTAATGGTTGCAATACATGTGTCCAATAAATGATTGATTTCTATAACTGACCACCCATGACATTGATTAAATATGGGAATGTGTTTATATAAGGGCCCTGACATCAGGCGTCACCCCTTTGTTTTTATGTGATGCAAGGTGGGGAATGACCTGCCCAGAGCTGATTGGATTTTTTTTTTTTTTTAACTTTATTTTGATAGGGATGTGTTCAGAGGGTTCCCAAAGCTCTGCCTATAAAATGAATGATTGAAAACGAATGAATTCATGAACAAAGTATCTCAGTGCTGCTGCGTTGGCCGATCGGCTCAGTTTGTATCCAATCTACAGTATATGGAGTCTAAATCGATTAACAGGGGAATTCTTCCTATTCGATTGCTGATAAGATCAGATAATAAAATCAATTCATATATGCCCACCATAGGACTGCGGTCTTGTTCATACACATCAGAGTTCTAAAATCCTTCATGCGCTGCTCCTTTTGGTTGTCTGTTTTGCGGCAGAATGTGCACTGACTAGTGTTGTAATGAATCAGATATTTTTTTTTTAGCCTTCCTATGCTGTAGTCACAATGTCACTACTCTGTCAGTATTTCCATCTGCCTGGCTCCTGCACTTTGCTCTGTAAGTGGTTAAGGTGGGGCAGGGCGTTCCTCTTCCCATCCTGCACTGTGTGTTGTCTTACCTGCAACATTTGCATGTTTGACCTAGCAGGATAATTGGGCCCCAAGCAACATGGGCGTTCCCTTCTTCACAAACACTCAGTTTCATGTGTGACTCATAAGGCTGAGGCAAAGATACCACTTCCCTAATCTATCGTAGCCATTTTAACACTGCTGTCTTTTAAAAACCCTTTTCTGCCGTGTGACTTTTGGAAACGTATGCATTGAGGGTACAAAGAAAGCAATGTCAAGGTAAGTGCCGTCTGTTTAGTGTCAGCCTTGACAAGGCAAAGATGTCAGGTAAACATCGATCTCCTTGTGATGAAACAAGGGCTGCCTTGTATTACACCGCTGTCAGAACTTAGGATAACAATGCTACAAGTCAGAATGTAAGGAGTCTTTTTATGTAGTTGTCTGTACCCTGGGAAGGGTATTGGGGTGAACCGTAAACAGTGTACCCTACTGTCACACCTATGGCATCACTGGCATGCAGTGCCTTTCCTTACAGCAAAAATGATCCTTGTTGCTGGTCCAGTGACAGGTTTGCTCAGTGCAGTTCCTGCCTGGCATGGAGAATGAAAATATATTGTTTATAAAATAGGAACTGTTGCATTAACGTACGCTTTGATAGAACTGTATCAGTTTTTAGTTTATCACTAATGATGGACATAACCGTTAAGCTGAGCATGCACACAGTTTATCGTTCAACCAGTTGGTTGAACGGAAAAAGAAACATGAAAGATCCCTGCATCAACACAAGTGATACGGATGCAGGGATCTCTCCACCTGAGTTATTGTATTCTGACAGGGGGTGTCCCCCGGTCCCCCCCCCTTTTTGCAGATTACACTGATGTGTGTCCGCAGCCATTGGCTGTATGCGCTGATTGAATGCTGGTCTTTCCAACTAGACAATTTGACTTCTGTTGGAACAGAGAAGAGTACACACATACTGAAAGTTGGCTGGTTCCTGCTGAACCGGCTGACTTTTAGTACATGTGTATGTTGTTTTTTTTTCCTTTAAAATAATAAACGCATCATACCTGCTCTGTGCAATGGTTTTGCACAGAGCAGCCCCAATCCTCCTTTTCTCAGGGTCCTCCGTTGGTGCTTCTGGCTGCTCACACTTGCCGAGTGCCCCCCCTGCAAGCTGCTTGCTTTGGGGGTACTTGTGCATGCTCGCTCCTGAGCTGCCTCTGTGTGTCTATGGGACACCCAGAGCGTGGCTCAGTCCCACCCTCCACTCCCACCTCCAGTGGCTTCCGCTGCTGTGTCTCAGCCAATAAGGAGGGAGAGACCCGGGAGAGCTGCTGCTCCCGTGCTCATGGATGGATCGAAATGGGACTCGGATAATGCCCTGTACACACGACCGGTTTTCCCGTCAGAATAAACGCTGAAGGAATTCCGCTCAAGCTGTCTTGCATACACACGGTCACACCAAATTCCGACCGTCCAGAACACGGTGACGTACAACACGTAGGATGGGACTAGAAAACGGAAGTTCAATAGCCAGTAGCCAATAGCTTCCGTCTCGTACTTCAGAGTATGCGTCGTTTTTGGTATGTCGGAACAGCATACAGACGAGCGGTTTTCCCGATAGGAAATGGTTCTGTCTGAAAAATTTAGAACATGTTCTCTTTCTAGGTTCGTCAGAATTTTCGACGTAAAAAGTCCGATTGGGCATACACACGGAATATACGATGAAAAGCTCCTGTCGGACTTTTTCTGTTGGACATTCCGCTTGTGTGTACATGGAATAAGTGTTGTGGGGGGGGGGGAGCTGCACCCTGAAGGTTTTTTGCCTTCATGCATAGAATGCATGAAGGTAACAAACCTTCACCCTTTACAACCACTTTAAGACTATAATAACAATAGCATAGTATAAATATTATGTACTTATAACCAAACAAATTCTTGTCCGATAGCTGAGCTGGACATAGATGAATAGATTTCTTTCATTCAGTCTGTGGGTTTAACAAAAGAAATCATAACGTATTGCTCAATCCACACCAACATCACAGATGGATGGCTCTCCCGCTGCTGGATTATACATTCTGACAGCCGGGGAAGCCGATTGTCAGAATACCCTGAGCAGTGCCTGTCTTTGACAAAGGTGCAGGCGCTGTTAGGCCAACAATTTTCCACCTGGCTCTTTTGAGAAAAGTTGATTGGAAATCGATATGGGTGCCAACATCAGGGCTAACCAAGAAGTGACTTTTGGCTGACAATTGATGTGCAAATGTCCAGCTTTATCTGTTGTCCTCTATAGGCTGACTGCAGTATATATTTAACTATAAAGTTGGCCACATACAAATCGGCTCAACAGACTGATCAGAAGATCGAAGGAGCTGCATAGAATATTATTGTCTGAACAGTAAGCACAGTCAATCTGCAGCCTCACTGTTCAGGTATTCTGACATCCATGGGCGCCAGCTGTCAAAATACAATAGGAGGCAGGAAAGATCCGCCCATCCGTGCTGTTTAGTTTAGATGGAGGAAACTTAGACTTCGTTTAGTTCAACCTACAGGCTGAAGGAAAGAAATTGATGTGTGTACGGCCAACTAAGAAATTGGATCAAACCTGCCTTCAGGTAATGAAGGATTTCATTTTTCCTACGCAATAAATCTGCTCCCTGCTCCAATAAATATGTTCCTCCTGGTGGTGTTATCATTGTTTTTGTCAAAACTAAGAGTGCTATAAAGACTGAGCAGTATAAAGATATTGTGGTTAAAGTTGACATTAGAATGACGTTGCTCTGGCCATCAGTATCTCTCTGACATTCTAATCACCTGGTATGGTAGGTCTTCTTGACACCTTCCTTTCGTTATGGTTTGCAAAGCTATGGATTAGAAGAGAGCTTTGGAAAGGTTTAGGCTGAAATCTGCTTTTTTAAGTGGTAGGATTTCTTGAGTTTCAGCAATAAGTCTGGCTTGTTGCAATTTGTTTGGTTCAGCCGCTGAAAATTGGAGACCTCTTCACATATGTTGTCTTCTTTAGATACCTCCTACATGTTATATGGTTATCACCTAATTTTGACCTTTGTTAGAATAGACTAGACATTAAAGTTGATGTAAACCCGAAATTTTTTATTTTTTTTAATGTCATAATGTAGAGCAGGGATATGCAATTGGCGAACCTCCAGCTGTTGCAGAACTAAAAGTCCTATGAGGCATAGCAAGACTCTGACAGCCACAAGCATGAGACCCAGAGGCAGAGGCATGATGGGACTTGTAGTTTTGCAACAGCTGGAGGTCCGCTAATTGCATATCCCTGATGTAGAGTATAAGATTTCCTATAATTTGAGCCCAGTCTTGCCACAAAGAGTTAATCCATCTCTGAGCAATCCTCTTTTATTGTTCAGTGAGATAAATCTTGACAAACAGAGAAAAACTTTGCCAAATCCTCCCCCTTGCTGTGAGTGACAGGTGATTTACATATCTCGTGCACTAGCCTAAGACATGCATTATTTTTTAATTCCCTCCCCCATTCCTTTCTTCAGCAGCTCTGCAAGGATTGGCTGTTCCACACCTCAGCATAATTGGGCATGCTGAAGTCATGTGGTTACTTTCCTGTCTTTTCACTGGATGTTAGAGATCATAGCAGAAGTTCAGTGTAAGAAATACACAGGAGAAAATGCATATTGACAAGGGGAGTGTAGAGGTGGGCGGGGAGTCTACTGACCTCACGACTCCACCCACCGAGCTCCAGACAACAGACCCGCCCACAGAATCTGCAGTTTTTTGGGTCTCATAACAGACAGAGGGGAGACATTTGACAGGTAAAGATACACGCAGGAGGCATGTATATCTTTATAGATAACCCCTATGGCAGTAGTTTAGAAAGGATAACATTGGGTTTGCATCCACTTTAATTACTATGATGATGCTTATGATATCAGACCATAGCAGACCCCTCCTGCTGATCTTTCCTAAAAGGAGGCCCAGTCAAGCACTACATTTCCCTGGCAGGCAACTACTGTTATCCGAGGGTATGGCTGTCAATGGGAATTTCTGCTTAACCTGTGCATGTACAATTTGACTGTTTTTTGTTTCTGCCCAGCTTTGGCTTACTTATGTGTAAATCAACTTGGCATGGCATACATTATGTTCTATTTAAACCCTAGCCATAAAATCTATTCATTTTTTTTTTCCAATCATTTTTATCAAGGTTTTAAACCATACAGATATAAAACCATGCAATACAGTATAGAAAAGCAACGGTACATGATAACATTAGTGACATAAACTATTGGTCGCTAAGGAACCAGTATATCGTATTATTCATTTTTAACATTTTAATCTACTTTTAGAAATAATTTTCAATATTTTTACAGATTATCTTTAGTCATCTTTGAAAAACGTTTTAGTAGTCCCTCCCCTTCCTCTTTACCCTGTAACACCGGCTTCTGCTGGAAACCACAAGTGGCCATTTCAATACACATTAAACTGGCTATACACTGTATGAATTTCCCAAGGAACCAGCTAAAATGGGTGGCCTTGTTGGCCAAAAAGCAGTTGCAGCCAATCAGGTGCAGCAGCTGTGTGCCTATTTTGACAGCCGGGGTTGCCGAATGGGAAAATGCAATAGCTTTACGGGGAGAATCGTACATATGGTGTGGGTAGAAGAATCTGTTTATTTTTTTTTTTCTGTGCAGCCTACAGGGTGAAGGAAGAATTATCAGTGTATGGCCAGCTTTACATGGGCTTGGTGCACTTTTGTCACTGTCAGGAAACCCACCATGAGAAATGCCATGTAGACAGGAAGTGGCTAAAGAAGCACTGAGAATGCAAGAAGCGATGAAAAAAAGGCCAAAACTATTTATTTTTTTTACATAGAAAAGGCAAGTGTTTTAGGGTTTACATACACTTTTATGAACACCACGCTAGTACTAGATCTGCCGGGTTGCCTGCGAATGCAGTTACTTTCAGTGGATAGAAAAAGTCTACACACCCCTGTTAAAATGTCAGGTTTCTGTGATGTAAAAAAATGAGACAAAGATAAATCATTTCAGAATTTTTTTAAACCTTTAATGTGACCTACAAACTGTACAACTCGAACAACAAACTGAAATCTTTTCGGTGGAGGGAAGTAAAAATAAAAAAAATAAAATAATATAGTTGCATAAGTGTGCACACCCTTATACTAATACTTTGTTGAAGCACCTTTTGATTTTATTACAGCACGCAGCCTTTTTGGATATGAGTCTATCAGCAAGGCACATCTTGACACTCTTCTTTGCAAGAACACTCCAAATCTGTCAGATTGCGAGGGCATCTCCTGTGCACAGCCCTCTTCACATCACCCCACAGATTTTCAATCAGATTCCAGTCTGGGCTCTGGATGGGACATTCCAAAACTTTAATCTTCTTCTGGTGAAGCCATTGCTTTTTTGATTTGGATGTATGATTTGGGTCATTGTCATGCTGAAAGATGAAGTTCCTCTTCATGTTCAGCTTTTTAGAAAAAGCCTGAAGGGTTTGTGCCAATATTGACTGGTATTTGGAACTGTTCATAATTCCGTCTACCTTGACTAATGCCCCGTATACACGATCGGAATTTCTGTCAGAAAAAACTTGGATGGTTTTTCCGACAGAATTCCGCTCAAGCATGCCTTGCATACACACGATCACACAAAAGTTCTCTGAACTTTCGACCGTCAAGAACGCGGTGACGTACAACACTACGACGAGCCGAGAAAATGAAGTTCAATGCTTCCGAGCATGCGTCAAATTGTTTCCAAACATGCGTGATTTTTTGCGCGTCTGAATTGCATACAGACAAACGCATTTTCGGATAGGAATGTTTCCCGACTGAAAAATAGAGAACATACTCTCAATCTTTTGCTGGCTGGAATTCCGCCAGCAAAAGACCGATGGAGCATACACACGGTCGCATTTTCCGACAAAAAGCTCTCATCTGAGTTTTGCTGGCGGCATTTCCGATCGTGTGTACGCGGCATAAGGCCCCTGTTCCAGCTGAAGAAAATGTCCCCCAAGCATGATTCTGCCACCACCATGCTTCACTATGGGTATGGTGTTATTTTGGTGATGTGCAGTGTTTGTTTTTGCGCCAAACATATCTTTTGGAATTATGGCCAAAAAGTTCAACCTTGGTTTCATCAGACCATAACACATTTTCCCACGTGCTTTTGGGAGACTTCAGATGTGTTTTTGCAAAATTTAGCCGGGCTTGGATGTTTTTCTTCATAAGAAAAGGCTTCTGTCTTGTCACTCTACCCCATAGCCCAGACATATGAAGAATACAGGAGATTGTTGTCACATGTACCACACAGCCAGTACTTGCCAGATATTCCTGCAGCTCCTTTAATGTTGCTGTAGGCCTCTTGGCAGCCTCCCTGACCAGTTTTCTTCTTGTCTTTTCATCAATTTTAGAGGGACATCCAGTTCTTGGTAATGTCACTGTTGTGCCACATTTTCTCCACTTGATGATGACTGTCTTCACTGTGTTCCATGGTATATCTAATGCCTTGGAATTTTTGATTGTACCCTTCTCCTGACTAATACCTTTTTAACAATGAGATCCCTCTGATGTTTTGGAAGCTCTCTGCGGACCATGGCTTTTGCTGTAGGATGTGAAGAAAATGTCAGGAAAGACCTACTAGAACAGCTGAACTATATTTGGGGTTAATCAGAGGCACTTTAAATGATGGCAGGGGTGTACTGACTCCTATTTAACATGAGTTTAAATGTGATTGCTTAATTATGAACACAGCTACATCCCTAGATATAAGAGAGTGTGCACACTTATGCAACCACATTATTTTTTTTTAACCCCCCCCCCCCCCCCCCAAAAAAAAAAAAAAAAAAAAAGATTTCAGTTTGGTTTCAATTGAGTTGTACAGTTTATAGGTCACATTAAAGGTGGAAAATGTTCTGAAATTAATTCTTTGTCTCATTTTTTTTACATCACAGAAACCTGACATTTTACCTGGGGTGTGTAGACTTTTTATATTCACTGTATGTTTTGAAACAACAGAAAACTGAGGTAACCTTAGGTCACATCCTTTGTTTTGGAAGATCAGAGAATCTAGATGAAGTGACAAGTTTGTGGTTGCAAGTGAAAAAACAACTCAAGATGCCCCATATATACTGACTGAAAACTGCTTTATTAACCCAAATGATTCCTATTCTTTTGCCATCTGCACACTCCAGTTCAGCAGGATGATGGCTCCAGTCAATCCATGCGTGTATCGTGTGAACATTTATTTTCTCCATGCTTTATACATTATGAACATTCAAGCAGGGGTGTTGGGAGGGGGTGGCTAGGGGAGGGCTGAAGCCCTGAATGTGACCCCACAAAGCCCCGAGTCTCAGGCATGCAGCTCTCCATTGTTAGCCCCGAGTGGCGAGCCGGGACCGATCTGATCCCGAGCGCCGCCAAGAGCGGCCGAGTGCCATAGCAGGTCCCGCCTTCTGGGGCCTGCAACGCCTATGATGGAAGTCCCACTGGGCACTGCAGGATCTATAAGGTGGGAATTGCAAAGCGGCCGCCGCGCCACATCCCCGCTCGGCGCTCAGGCGGGCCGCTCTCCTCTCCTCTTCTCCTCCTCTGAGGACTGACTGACTGCCTGGCTGCTGTGACACCGCACACCACGGCTGAGCTGAGGTAGGTCAAACACTCAGACTGTCAATGTATGTAAATATCAGTGTATGTGGGTCAGGCAGGTCAGTGTATGTAGATCAGTGTATGTAAATGTCAGTGTATGTAGGTCAGGCAGGTCAGTGTATGTAGGTCACTACCGTCAGTGTAGGTAGGTCAGTGTATGGAGGTCACTACCGTCAGTGTATGTAGGTCAGGTAGGTCACGGCCCAGCCAAAAAAAAGCCTGCGTCACGTATACCCCTTGGCCTTCGGTCTGAAGCCCCTGGTCCTTTTGCCGCCTAGCCACGCCCCTGCATTCAAGTTACAATGTCCAATAGGATAATTCTTGAATAGGCCTTGTGAGATTTGACTTAATTGAAGGTTTTTTTTTATTAGAGCCTGATCAAGGCTGAAAAGGACATTGGTAGCACAATTGATACTTTTTTTAGCGATAGATGGATACTTTCCAACCGATATGTAGCTTTGTGGTTGATTGTATCAGCAAGAGGAAAACGTATGTAAATCTAAAGGGTTTTAGATTAAAAAAAGCTGTTCATGTACCCACAGATTTGAGATGAGTTGGGCCAAGCCGATAGAAGAAATGAAATGATTCCAGTTTATAGGGAAAGGGGGAAGTAAATTGGGTTTTTACACTGAGTAAAAACCTGTGTATCTAGAGATCGCTAGAAAGCTGTACCCTACGGCTCCATTCACACTTGTGCGACTTTGTCATCCAACTTTAGACATCAAAGTTGCATGACAAGTCGTTCCATGTTTTCGAATGATATCTATTCATATATGCATGACTTAAAGTTGCAGCAACTTCAAAGTAGTTCATGCACTACTTTGGTCTGACTTTCATGCAACTTGAGGGCCATAGACCTCAATGTTAACCTTCAGGAGTTTGCATGAAAGTCGTACCTGAATGTTTTACAATGCAACTTGTGTGTTTGTGGACAAATAGTTGTCCATTATCACTTGTCAGCCAAAGTCCTATCCAAGTTGCATCCATCCAAAGTTGCAACTTTGGAGTAGTACAAGCATGAATGGTGCCTTATAAAGGAAGCAATAAACAACTTACAAAAGCCTCTGTGCACAGGTACTGCTAGATGGAATGGCATGATTTACTTTAAATACTTTTACACCATAGAAACGCAGTCCAGACACATTTCAGATGCTTTTCTGCATGCATGTTTTTGATGCTTTTTTTTTGATGCATTTTTTCCACTTCTTTTTTCTTAACCCTAAATAAGGACATGTGTGTTCCAGTGCATTTTTGGTGCTTTCCAGTGCATTTTTTATGCGTTTTACAGTGTTCCAGTGCAGGAAAAATGCAGCATGTTCTACTTTTTTTTTTTTTGTCGAACTGGAACGCACTGGTCTGAACTATGCCATTGAAAACCATATAAACTACTTTCCATGCGTTTTTTGATGCAGAAAAAAACCGCACTGGACTGCATGTGGTGTGAACTGGCCCTTAAAGTCAGATAAGAGGCAACCCACATAATCATTAGCCTTGCAGTGTGCTTCTCTATAGCACGTGTATTGTAGTGCACTAGTTGTGAACAGTAACTGATGGCTTTTTGTAAACCTTGCTGTGTTCAAAACAGGGATGAAAGTAGATTATCTTAGATAGCATTTTGACCTGATGGCCTTCATAACAGGTTTATGTTTGGTATGTAGAATTCGGCATTCTGAACATTTTGTAAACAATAGTAGATGAGACCAAACTGAGTTATATGGAGACATCATTTTTTCTTTTTTTTTTTTTTTTTTTTTTACAGGATGAAGCATGACTTTTGCTTTCCATCCTACCATGGCCTTTGCAGCCAACTGCGCACTAGAACTATGTTAAATTTACTGCAATACAATCCTAGCTCACTGCATTGGCTACGCTGTTTTGTAGAAGCCAGCAAAATGAAAAAGCATTAGTATCCTTGCATAAACTTTTTTTTTTTTTTTTTTTTTTTTTATGTGAATGCTTTGTTCACTCACAATATATTAAAAGCTGCATATCACCCTTATAACCAGGAGTAAATGTTTACCCAATGCTGGGTTACCGTGCCAATCCAATCTACCTGTGGTTGGCATGCACGGAAAGCACTCCAAGCACAATGAGGACTTTTGTGAACTGAGGTCTAGATAACCAATACACAACAGTTATTAGCAGGGACATTGCTGTCACATCTGTGGTGCTGGTTAGTAGTATCTATACCTTTTTAAAATGAACGTAGTTTGTTGCTTTTGCTTTTCTTCAGTTTTCCTCACTATAGAAGGAGCAGCAAGACATTGGTTGCTAGATAGTCCTTGCCTATAGTTTTAAATGTAATGTAATTGCAGCTTGCCAGTCCTTAGATGTGATGACTGCATTAGTTTTACTATGTTTTACTTTTTTCAGGCTTTTTTCCCCCCTGGTGATCCAGCCAGTAATACACTTTCAATGGCCCAAATAAATAATTTTTTCTGGACAATTGAATTAATTAATGCCCACGTTTTTGATGCAGGTAAACGTGGCTAAATGCGTTACATACTTTTACAAGTGTCTGTTTTTACATTGATGGTCAGTGGGAAAAATGCTCTTCGCCGTTGGCCACAAGTGTATCTTACAGATAGCTAAAGAGATCAATGGTGTCAGTAGGGACTTATCTGAGAGGCAGAAATTGATCATTGCTCAAGGAACCCTGAGCAACCTCTTGAGTAACCCTAGTTGAGAAACCCTGTTCTGGGGTGAAAATGCTCACTCCCCGTATTGTGTGTATATATATATATATGAGGCAGTAATGTGTTGGCACTACAGAACGGAGGGGTAAGATGTCATACCTCCCATTCCAGAACGGATTGGGTAATGGCTAAATCCTGGAGCCCAGTGCCGGAACCAGTTCCGAATGAACTGGTAAGGAAATTCTCAGTGCATTCAATGACCTGGCAAACGGGATTTGAAAGTACTTCAAAATTTTTTTTTTTTTTTTTTGCTTTAGCATTTGATTTTGTAACTAATGGACTTTCCCAAATGAACAACACATACATCGTTAGAAAGTTGTTTGAAATTTTTTTTTTCCATCCTGCTTCTTTGAATTTTCTTGTCGTTACGGTCAAAAAAGAACATCCATTTGACCCTCCTTAAGACTCCTTTCAAACTGGAGGCGTTTTTCAGGCCAAAAATAGCACCTGAAAAAAGCCTCATCTACAATCCCAGTGTGAAAGCCTGAGTGCTTTCACGTTGGGGGACTGCGCTGGCAGGACGTCAAAAAGTCCTGCAAGCAGCTTCTTTGAGGCACCGCTCCTAAAGCGCCCCTGCCCATTGAAATCAAAGGGCAGCTCCGCCAAAGCGCCTCAGTAGCGGCACTTTACGGGTGCTTTTAACCTTTTATTCGGCTGCTAGGGGTTAAAAGCGCCCAAAAACGACGGCGCTAGCAAAAAAAGCGGGGCTTTACCGCCGTCGCCCCCATGCTGGCAGTGTGAAAGGGCTCTAGCAGTTAGAATATCAAATGATCATTCATAAAATGAACATTTGAATGATTCTGCTAGTGTATGGCCAGCTTTGGATTGTGATAATGGAGCGGCCTAATTGCCCTAAATACCAATTTGTGACTGGTTATGTTTAAACAGGAAATTTTAATGTTTTTTTAACCAGACTTGTGAAAAGGCGAACTTAAAATAAACCTGTACTTAGACTTTGCAGGGCAAATGATCAGGTTCCCTTTAATTCCTTTCTTCCCTAATCTAATATCACCGTCTCTTCTCTCTTCCACTGTTCGATTAAAGTGGATGTAAACCCACTCTCATCCTTTCTAAACTACTGCCATAGGGGTTATCTATAAGGATATGCATGCCTCCTGCATGTAGCCTTACCTGTCAAATGTCTCCCCTCTGTCTGTTATTAGACCCGAAAAACTGCAGATTCTGTGGGTGGGTCTGTTGTCTGGAGCTCGGTGGGTGGAGTCGTGATGTCAGTTGACTCCCCGCCCACCTCTACACGCCCCTTGGCCAGGCATCCATATTTCTTACACTGAACTTCTGATCATGTGGATTATGCCCCATGATCACTAACATCCAGTCAAAACCCAGGAAAGTCACCACATGACTTCAGCATGCCCAATCATGCTGAGGTGTGGAGCAGCCAATCCTGGGAGAGCTGGAGAAGAAAGGAGGGGGGATGTGAAGTACACAGAATGCCTCTGTCACACTTGTGCATGAAATAAGAAAATCACCTGTCACTCACAGCAAGGGGGAGAAAGGGACATCTATTTCTCTGTCTGACCATTTTTATCTCACTGAAAAAAGATAAGAGGATTGCTCAGAGCTGGATTAACTCTTTGTGGCAAGACTGGGCACAGATGATATGAAATCCTATACTGTCCATGGTACAAGCCTTAATTAAAAAAAAAAAAAATGGGGTTTACATCCACTTTAAGTAAAAGATCTCTGGGTATGAGGAGCATATGATTCGCTTCTCATCCTCTCACGTTGCAGTATTGGATGTTTGGGTGGCCAATCACTAATCACCAGTGCTGTCATGCAGGGGCGAAGAAAAAGGCCTTGGTACTGTTTAAAGAGAACATGTCACCAACTTAAAAAAAATGTGGGTAAAGGCATATAAAAATCAAATATTTAAATATCAGTGTTTTTTCTTTCCATAAATTTTTTATTCATTTGCACTGAGCCTTTGAACGTGCTAGGAGACTTAGGCAGGTCATACATGGTGCAAATTTCTTTGGCTGTAGGAAAGAAATTTGCACAATTCCCCCATCAACGCAGACAGTGCTGACAGGGCAATCCCTCCTGCAGAGAAATTGTCTGCTCCCAGCGGGGGAGAAGACAGTGATTATCGCTAGCGGCTGTAGCAGCCACTAGCGATAATCGTAAGTGAATCCGTCAGGCTGGTTGTACCCAAGTTGATCGATCAGCTTGGTATATTAATTCTGTCGATTAATGGTTGGAATACCGGCCGGTTCAGCAGAGATTCAAACCGTGTATGGCCGGCCTTAGTCAATTACCTATACAACCCCCTCCCT
Organism: Lithobates septentrionalis; assembly: GCA_037952835.1. NCBI lineage: Eukaryota > Metazoa > Chordata > Amphibia > Anura > Ranidae > Lithobates > Lithobates septentrionalis. The sequence goes on from JBBDGP010000183.1 coordinate 4,416,367, forward strand.
CTTTGCACTTTCTAGCTCTGTCCACTTCTGGGATTCTATAATCATTCCATTTGCAGGCCCAGCTCCTCTGCCCCTCCCTTCACCTCCCCACATAACCTTTTATGTAGGGGGAATGCTATAGAGTGTCATACTATAGAGTGTCACTTTAGTGACCGCCCTGAGTCTACAGGGTTTCCTGGAGTTCAGTTTTCATAGTAGGCAAAATGTTTAGTTACCTGTCATTACTCTGGAGTACATCTGTTTAACATTAGCAGTCATACTGTATAGCAAATCTATTGAGTGTGAAGCTATTGTCTTTCAGGCTGTAACACCGCTGTAATGGACTTAAAGGATAAGTTTGGGGTTACAGAAAAAATAAACGGATCTACTCACCTCTATGCTGCAGCATCGGTGTGAAGCTGCAGCTTCCCCACGTCAGCACTAAAGACTAAAAACTGAGCGATCGAATGACTGCTGTGCACAATCTGCTCAGGGCGGTGAGGAATGACTATTAGTCACCCCTCTCCACTCTGAATAGGGAACTAAGAAACAGTGTTTAAAAAGTTTTATAATTATGGGATTTCTATGAATATTATATTTCTGGTTACATTTTAAGCTATAGTTATCACAACTTTCTATATCCTTCCTTTACTAATATAGTATAGCTAAAAAAACTAGTAGAGTGATGCATTGTAATGATTTGTATTTCAAATTAAAGGTTATTAAATGGAAGTAAATTTAGCTTGTCTGACTGCCTTCAATGGGCAGTACCACTATCGTCATTGTGATCATTCAAGCTTTACCAGCTGCTGTTGTGACCCACTAAACACACTACTGGACAGCCATCATTGTGCATTCATGAATATCCTAGATTGTAAGCTCTAACGAGCAGGGCCCTCTGATTCCTCCTGTATTGAATTGTATTGTACTTGTACTGTCTGCCCTAATGTTGTAAAGCGCTTCGTAAACTGTCGGCGCTATATAAATCCTGTATAATAATAATATAAACAATGGGGAATGGTCTCCCCAGATAGAACTTAGCATTGTGATAAAGAATAAAAATAATTAGCAAGCAGCCCCTCTACTAGTAAATAATTTATTCTTCATAGACCGACATATTGCTCAGTCAGTATTTTATTTCGAGGTCATACTGGTGCACACTGTACAACTTCTTATGGCAGCCCGGGGTCATACGCAGGTATTTAAGTGGCATATCTTGGTTTATTCCAGGTGATGTAAGAGGATCCAAAGGGCAGTGACTGAGCTTGCATGGGCTGGGATAAAGCAAACAATCCACAAGGGCGTGTATGACCACGGAGACAGTGCAGTTGGTGTTTAGAATGTAAATCACAATACTTGGAGAGTTCAGTGCCAACATACCGGTTAAGGACACCGTGTGCCAATTTAGAATCTCTTGTTATTGTGCTACTTCGAATGATGTTCATATACCTGTACATGAAGACCAGGATTACAACATATTTGAAGCTCGCCAGGCAGTGATGATACAAAATGATATATGGCTGATGTACCTTCAATATTACTTTTCTAGCTAACTGCAGCCAGAGATGTCTCAAAAACTTGAGAGTGAAGCTATATACGTAGTGAATTTCCAAATAAACTGGCCAAGATTTGAGCTGTGGTCCCACCAGACCTGACCACCTTTTGATCTAAAATTGAAGGAGCCAGGCGGAGCATTGTCGGTCAAACAGCAGCTGCATCCGATCAGATGATGTCAATCTTTGATTAATCCAGTGGTCTCCAAACTGCTGCCCAGGGGCTGCCCTTTGCTTGTTTTTATCCGGCTCTTGGGTCAATATTTCATCATCTCACACCAACGATGGGGCACAGTTCCTCCCAATGACACCAACGATGGGGCACAGTTCCTCCCAATGACACCAACGATGGGGCACAGTTCCTCTCACTGACGCCAAAGAGGGGGCATTGTTTACTCCCACAGTCTGACCCCCCCTAAAAGTCTAAACTGAACCTTTGTTTAGGAAGTTTGGAGACCCCTGGATTAACCTGATGGCTGCGGGTGCCCTGTGCCAGAATATAATAGCTATTCTCATTACTGTGCATGATCAGCTGAAGGTTTGTTTTTGGCCTACATATTTGGTATAATAAGGATTTAGAATTTGCTTGTTAGATTGGCTAAATAATCTTTAATTACCTTGAATCCTTCATTCACACCTGAGCACAGTGCAGTGACCGCTGATGCACCTCAGGATTTTTTTTTCTAGCTTTTTTTTGTGTTATTTTTTTTTTTTTTTGTGGCACATTTTTTGGAGTGCCTCCATTCATTTGAATGGGTCTCCCTTCGCCCCAAAAAAGCTCATGTAATCTTGACAATTTTTGTTGCAATTTGGTCGCTCAACAATCGTGGCAAAATCACACCATGTTTGGGGTGCCATTAAGAAATAATGGCATTGGAACTGGGTCCTGTGTTTTGCTGTGATTCTGGAATTGTGATTCCGCCGGAAATAAATCCAGATTTTGTTGTCGGAATGTCCGATCGTGTGTACGCGCCATAAGTGTGCAGAATTATTATGCAAATAAATGAAAAACAAACATTTTCCCATCTCACTTGTTTGTTTTCATCTGTTAGTGAGAATAATAAGCAAACAACTCAAAATCTACAAATAAACATTTCTAACATTTAAAAAAAAAAAAAAAAAAATCTGTGACCAATATAGCCACCCTTCTTTTCAATACCAGTCATAAGCCTTCTGTTCATGTAGTCTGTCAGTTTCTTAGTCTGTTGATGGGCCATGCCATTATTCTTTCATCTTTCAGGCCTTTACTGGCTATGCAGGCAGTGGAGTACTTGTGATGGAGCATTTCCCTGCATAAATATCATGGTCTTCTTGGAAGATGCAGACTTTTTCCTGTACCACTGCTTGAAGAATGTGCCTTCTAAAAACTGTTAGTAGGTTTGGGAGTTGATTTTGAGACCATCTTCAACCCGAAAAGGTCCAACTAGCTCTTTAATAATACCAGTACCCCACCTCCACTTTTCTGGCGACTGAGTCAATGCGGAGCCCTGTGCCCATTACTCATCCAGCCAAAGGCCCATCCATCTGGTCCGTCAAGAGTCACTCTCATCTCATCAGTCCATAAAACCATAAACCATGGTCGGGTTTCAGCCTTCCTTACCTTGGCCAGGTCTCTGGGCACTGAACTGTACTTCTGGGCACTCCAGATAGGTTGCGGTTTTGGAATATATCAGCACTGGAGGATAATGGGTTTCTGTTGGCTTCACAATTGATTCTTCTCAAATCTTTGGCAGTTAATTTGCGTGGTTTTTTTTTTTGTTTTGTTTTTTGGCAACACGTTTCTTGTGAACCTGTTGACTATTTGCAGCTAAATATTTAATGGTTTTGTGATCACGCCCCAATATCTTAGCAATTTCAAGAGCGATGCATCCCTCTGAAAGTTAAATTTCACGTTTGACCCATTTTTGCCTGAGGAAAAGAAGCTGCCTATTAATTATACACACCTCGATATAGGGTGTTGATCTCCTTAGGACACACCCTCCCTCATTACACAAATACACATTACCTGATATGCTTAAAACCAATAAGCAACCAAGTTTATACAGCTTGGAGTTGGGCAATATGCATAAAAATGATGATTTGGTCAAAATACTTGCCTATTGTATTGTTCTGCATTATGGATATGCAGTACAAGCTCAGCGTTGTTGCTGGCCACATGATCAGCATTCACAACAAAGGTAGTAGGACTTTGGTGAAATAACGAGGACAATGTAGGGTAATCTTTAAAAGCAATTCAAGGATTATCACAAGAGCATCTTTCCCAGGCGAAAGCAGTTTTTAAAAAAATAATTTTTTAACTCTGATGTTTGGACCAACTGCCTGTATCAACATGCTTATAACTAGGTATATACATGTTAGCTGAATCCAGCAATGGTTCTTTTGGCTGTGAGTATTGGGCCCCATTCACACCTGAGCGTAGAGGTTTTGAGGGTTTTTCAGGCGTTTTTGTCGTGAGTATTTGCGCGTTTCCATGCAGCGTTTTCCGGCATTTTTGAGCTGTGGCTTTTTTTTATTAGCCAATAGGAAAAATGATCATCTGTTTCATCATTTGTTGCCATGTTGTCATCTGCTTCCTGGGTGAATATGCTCCAAAAACACCCAAATCTGCCTGATTCGAGCGACCAAAAACGGTCCAGAACTTGTTTGAGCTTCAAACGTTGGGCTTCAGGCCATCTGGAGTGGAGATGTGAACCATCTCCATAGAGAATAATGGATTTTTTTCCCCTCAAGCGTTTTGTAGCTTCAGGCTTCAAGCTACAAAATGCTCAGGTGATAATGTGGCCTTAAGGAGACTATATTATTATTATTACACAGGATTTATATAGAGCCAGCAGTTTGCACAGGGCTTTACAACATGAGGGCAGACAGTATGCAATACAATACAATTTCAATACCAGAGGGATCAGAGGAACCCTGCTCATTAGAGCGAACAGTCTAGAATGGAGGGTCAGGTGATAAACAAGCGGTAATAACTGTAGCGGGATGAACTGATGGACAAAATAAAGTTAACAATTGTTAGGTGGAGGCAGGACAGGCTTCTCTAAAGAGAAAAGTTTTTAGGGATTGCCAAAAGTGGACAGGGTAGGCGATAGTTGGATAGATTGAAATTGGGATAGGGAGTTCCAGAAGATGGCAGAGGCTCTAGAGAAGTCCTGCAGGTGAACGTGGGAGGAGGTGACGAGGGAACTAAAGGGCATAAGGTCTTGGGAGGAATGTAGCTGGGGGCAGAGTTTTGGATGGCTTTGTAACTTGTTAGTATTTTGAATTGGATTAGTTGGGTGAAGCCAGTGGAGGGATTGGCAGAGAGGGGTAGTAGATACTGAACAGTTGGTAAGATGGACGAGTCTGGCAGCATTCCTGATAGACTGAAGGGGGTTATCCTGTGTAAGGCTCTGTTTCCACTACTGCGACTTGTTTTGCGACTTGACACATGTCAAGTCGCATGACAAGTCAAAATACTTGTATGGTCCCCGTCCTTATTGGTGCGACTCAAGTCGCAGCGTCTCCAAAAAAAGGTCCTTGCACTACTTTGTTCCGTCTTCGGTGTGACTTGTTCTCCATAGAAAGGTATTAAGTCGCAATGCATTCGCATGTACATGTCTTACACCGCGACTTTGTTGCGAATTCCACGAAAGTCGACGGAAGCACATGATCTCTGCTCCTCCCAAAAACATCACTTCCTATATTGATGTACGTGAGTGTGGAAGACAGGAAGGGGAAATAACTAAGCAGGATAAGGAATTACATCACTCTGGCTAAATCGCAGAACATCAAAGTCGCTTTTAAAGTCGCATCAAATTGCAACATAAATCGCATTGTAAAGTTACAGTGTAAATCGCGTGACTTTGGGGACGTAATAGTGGAAACATAGCCTAAAGGTAAGCCAATAATGAGGGAGTTGCAGTAGTTGAAGCGAGAGATAACCAGGGAGTGAATTAGAAGCTTTGTTGTGTCTTTGGTTTGGAAGGGGTGTACTTTGGAGATGTTGCGAAGGTTGAGTCGGCAAGATTTGGACTGTGATTGGATGTGGGGCAGGAAGGAGAGTTCAGAGTCCAGGAGAACACCTAGCACCCTGACATGCGGGGATGGGTTGATGGTTGTGCCATCCATCTCAACAGAGAAGTCAGAAGAAAGGACACATGGGGGAGGAAATACTATAAGCTTTGTTTTGAAAAGACTGAGTTTGAGGAAGTGTTGTAACATCCAGACCGATGTGTCTTGTCAGTAAATTAGTGATGGGTGAGGAAACTGATGGAGCAAGCTGAGGGTTAGAAAGATAGATTATGCTAAATACCCCTGGTTAGTTGAGGTCATACTTGGCATTGATAAGTTGGGGCTTAATTTTAACTTGGGCAGAAATCGTAGCACCAATTACAGCCTGAGGTTCAGATCCACGAGGCTTCACATGGATCGATCGAAAGCATAACACAGGTATATGGTGCCAACACTGTTTGAATGTTATTCAGTTTGCTAAAGCACTGTGTGCTTGTTTTAATATTTTTTCATTCTTTGTTGCATCTCAGAGCTGCTGATCTCCTGTAGCCTTTTTACAGCCTATTCATAATATCTGTATGTACTCCAGAGGTGGCTGCATGGCATTTCTCATGGTGGGTTTCCTGATGGTGATCGCAGTGGACAATGTCTGTAACCACTTGACCTCTGGAAGATTTAACCCCCCCCCCCCCCCCCCCCCCCCCCCATGACCAGGCCATTTTTTTGTAATGCTGACAATTGCGCAGTCATGCAATGCTGTACCCAAATGGTATTTGTCATTTTTTTCCCACAAATAGAGCTTTCTTTTGGTGGTGTTTGATCACCTCTGCGTTTTTTTTAAATTTTTTTACATTTTTTTGCCGACAACTAAAAAAAAAGGCAGACAACTAAAAAAAAATAAAAAATGTTATGTTTTGCTATAAAACATATTCAATACATTTAAAAAAAAATACAATTTCTTTATAAATGTAGGCCAGTATGTATTCTGCTACATATTTTTGGTTAAAACAAATCCCAATAAGTGTATATTGATTGGTTTGTACAAAAGTTATAGCATCTACAAACTATGGCATATATACTGTAATTTTTTTATTTTTATACTAGTAATGGCAGCGATCAGCAACTTATAGCGGGACTGCGATATTGCAGCGGACAATCAGCCACTAACTGACTCTTTTGTCACTTTGAGGGAACCAGCGACACCAACACAGTGATCAGTGCTAAAAACAGGCACTGTCACTGTGCTGCTTTTACCATGGGACGTGCTGTATATTATTCCCTGCTTTGCAGGGACACAAAATCATTCACTTTCCCCCTGTCAGAATGGAGCTCTGACTTGTTTACATAGGCAGAGCTACGTCTTGTGTCTCTGCCTGACGATTGCTGGGTGCTGGTGGACACCCATTGCCCAGCACCCGCAGATTCTGCTAAGAGTCTTCACAGCAGAAGCAGCCCGCCGGCGGCAAGTGCCCCCTGAATAAATATATATATATGTATCTGCAAAAATGTTAACAAGAATCCTGTGTTTTTCTGTCAATATGGGGTGCTGTGTGTACATTAATGAGGAAAAAAAAGAACTTTTAAATGATTTTAGCAAATGGCTGCAATATAACAAAGAGTGAAAAATTTAAGGGGGTCCGAATACTTTCCGTTCCCAGTGTATGTATGTATGTATGTATGTACAGTGCCTTGCAAAAGTATTCGGCCCCCTTGAACTTTTCAACCTTTTGCCACATTTCAGGCTTCAAACATAAAGATATAAAATTTTAATTTTTTGTGAAGAATCACCAACAAGTGGGACACAATTGTGAAGTGGAACGAAATCTATTGGATATTTTAAACTTTTTTAGCAAATAAAAAACTGAAAAGTGGTGCGTGCAAAATTATTCGGCCTCTTTACTTGCAGTGCAGAAAACTCACTTCAGTGAGGATCTCTGAATGATCCAATGTTGTCCTAAATGACTGATGGTGATAAATAGAATCCCCCTGTGTGTAATCAAGTCTCTGTATAAATGCACCTGCTCTCTGATAGTCTCAGGGTTCTGTTGAAACCGCAGAGAGCATCATGAAGACTAAGGAACACACCAGGCAGGTCCGTAATACTGTTGTGGAGAAGTTTAAAGCCGGATTTGGATACAAAAAGATTTCCCAAGCTTTAAACATCCCAAGGAGCACTGTGCTACGATCATTTTGAAATGGAAGGAGTATCAGACCACTGCAAATCTACCAAGACCTGGCTGTCCCTCTAAACTTTCAGCTCAGATAAGGAGAAGACTGATCAGAGATGCAGCCAAGAGGCCCATGATCACTCTGGATGAACTGCAGAGAACTACAGCTGAGGTGGGAGAGTCTGTCCATAGGACAACAATCAGTCGTACACTGCACAAATCTGCCCTTTATGGAAGAGTGGCAAGAAGAAAGCCATTTCTCAAAGATATCCATAAAAAGTCTCGTCTAAAGTTTGCCACAAGCCACCTGGGAGACACACCAAACATGTGGAAGAAGGTGCTCTGGTCCGATGAAACCAAAATCAAACTTTTTGGCCACAATGCAAAACGATATGTTTGGCGTAAAAGCAACACAGCTCATCACACTCAACACACCATCCCCACTGTCAAACATGGTGGTGGCAGCATCATGGTTTGGGCCTGCTTTTCTTCAGCAGGGACAGGGAAGATGGTTAAAATTGAGGGGAAGATGGATGCAGCCAAATACAGGACCATTCTGGATGAAAACCTGTTGGAGTCTGCAAAAGACCTGAAACTGGGACGGAGATTTATCTTCCAACAAGACAATGATCCCAAACATACAGCAAAATCTACAAAGGAATGGTTCACAAATAAACGTATCCAGGTGTTAGAATGGCCAAGTCAAAGTCCAGACCTGAATCCAATCGAGAATCTGTGGAAAGAGCTGAAAACTGCTGTTCACATCCAACCTCACTGAGCTCGAGCTGTTTTGCAAGGAAGAATGGGCAAGAATTTCAGTCTCTCGATGTGCAAAACTGATAGAGACATACCCCAAGCGACTTGCAGCTGTAATCGCAGCAAAAGGTGGCTCTACAAAGTATTAACGCAAGGGGGCCGAATAATTTTGCACGCCCCACTTTTCATTTTTTTATTAGTTAAAAAAGTTTCAAAAATCCAAAAGATTTCGTTCCACTTCACAATTGTGTTCCACTTGTTGGTGATTCTTCACAAAAAATAAAAATTTTATATCTTTATGTTTGAAGCCTGAAATGTGGCAAAGGGTTGAAAAGTTCAAGGGGGCCGAATACTTTCGCAAGGCACTGTATGTATGTATGTATGTATGTATATATATATATATATGTATATATATATATGTGTGTGTGTATATATATATATATATATATATATATATATATATATATATATATATATATATATATATATATATATATATATATATATATATATATATATATATATATATATATATATATAGTGATTCTGCACAGAATGGCTGCCCTGTAGCAGTATATCTGCTATGGGATGGTCTGGAAGTGGGTAATGTATGTTAAAACTGCTATTTGTAGTCCTCATTATAAGCTGTGTGACAGGGTGACAACACAGGAGTGGGAGACTGTGATTGAGCGTCATCATCCTATAAAAGGAAGTGCCTGAACAAGATGATATTTAAATTAGTGGTGCACCAAAATGAGATTTTAGGTACCGAAACCGAAAATTCAGGATGCAGTTAGACGAAACTGAAATTGGCGTTTTTCAAAAAATATATTTATTTTTACAAATGTATTCGACTTTTTAATTAATATCATGATTTTAAATGAATATGAAATTGTCAGCTTGTCATTATTGACACCTTTTTGAAAGGGTGTTAAAAATCCCTTTTGGTGCATATTTGGTCAGTTAAAAAAAAAAACTGCACCAAAAACTCTCCATTGAAATGCATTAAAAACGCAGCAAGAACGCATCAAAAATGCACCTGTGTTGCATTTTTGATGCATTTGTTGAGTCCCATGACCTATGAAAAATGCACAGTAAGCACGTTAAAATTGCACGGGCATTTTCAGCAGCCATTATCGGCACTTTTTTTTTTTTTTTTCATCTGGCACAGCGCCAAAAACCCTATATTAGGTTGATCATTTTCGGTGGCTGAAATTTTGGTGCATCACTATTTTAAAGCATTTTGGAGGTTTAAAAAAAATATTGAAATTTACATTTGAAATCTGAGCTCAAAGAAAATGGAAAATTTTCCCTTGCAGTGGGGTTGTACCTGCACTGCTAAGGTTAACTGTTCATTTAATTCCACTTACGTTATTCTCTGCTCCTCCGATCAGCCCTGCATTTGACATGAGGATACGGAGGGTAAGTCCATCACTCTGAAGTATGGGGGAGCACCGTCTGCTGGGAGGTGGGGCAGAGGATCGGGTCAGTAAAAGTGGAAATTTGTACCATTTGCTCAAGCTTAGCTATAATCAATCAAAATTTTTAAATCCTATATTAATTTTCACGCCAGCCAGTGATTTTTAGCCTACTTCTATTAAGCTGAATGATATTGAACTTTGTGAAGATCCCGCCCATTTTCTTCCTAGAATTCTGTGATACACATTCGCTATGTCTTGTGATTAGGCACTGCTGTGTGTCAGAATTCACAGAGGTGGAGTTTTGGAATCCGGAGTCAGTACAGGAATCGCTGCTTGCAGGTGTTCCGTCAGATTAGGCGACCTGTCAGATTTGGTAACGAAAGTGACGTAATCCAGCAAAAGTTGCTTAGACCCCTTTTCACACTTGTGCGACTTGTCCTGCGACTTGGGACTGCAAAGTCACATGACAAGTCGTACTCCATGATTTTCAATGAGTACCATTCATATCTGTGCGACTTCAAAGTAGTCTGTGCACTACTTTGGTCCGACTTTGAGGCGACTTGAGGTCCCCAGACCTCAACCCTACACAGGCATTGCTTCAAGTCGCGGCAAAATCGCCTTTTAGGTCTCACACGTGTGAGAGGGGCCTTACTGTGCAATGCGTTCCAGCATGGCTGCTATGCGTTCCAATAGGTTTCCTATTCTGACAGAACACAAAGGCGGCAGCGGACATCTTGTTACACCCAGGCAAGTCTGGAATTTCACACTTATCTTAGCAGAAAACTCAGCTTATATAGTGGAATACAGTATTGCAAATCTTTTATACTGTTCATGTAAAATTTGAAAACCAGCAGCAAGGCTGCAGTCAGAAAATGGCGCCGGCCATCTTGGTACACCCTGCACTTCTCACCACTAAACTGATAGTCATAAAGAACCCAGAACATTTTTGGACACCCTCAGTCAGTCGCGTTGATGTACTGTATTTCAGTATATGTAAGCTCTGTTTACTGCTAAAATAAGTGTGACATTCAAGACTTGCCTGGGTGGAACAAGATGTCCACTGCCGCTTCGTGCTCTGTCAGATTAGGAAACCTATTGGAATGCATAGCGACCATGCTGGAACGCATTGCGCATGCGCAGTAAGCAAATTTTGTTGGTAACGGAAGTGACGTTACTAAATCTGACAGGTCGCCGAATCTGACGGAACACAGGCAGCAAGGTACCATGGGACATGTAGTCCTTAGAAACTGAAAATAAACAGCAGAGGAGATGCTGCAAAGCATGCAGGAAGTTGTGGAAAGGGATGGCCAACAGACAGACCATACTCACAACATGAAAGGAGACTTTTCAAGTACCGTATATACTCGAGTATAAGTCGTTCCGAGTATAAGTCGAGGCCCTAATTTACCACAAAAAAATGGGAAAAACTTATTGACCCGAGTATAAGACGAGGGTGAGAAATGCACAGCTACTGTAAGTGGAAAAGAGGGTCAACAATGCCCATTTGCAGCATCACTGTGCCCATTTGCATGCCTCACTGTGCCCATTTGCAGCCATAGGTCACCTGAACTTCAAATTCGGTAGTTGAGGGTTCCTAGATGTCCCCTAGCTGCAGCCAAAATTTGGGGTCTCTGAACCCAAAGGGTCCCGAAATGACATTGCTGCAGATAGACACAGCTGACCGAATTTGGGGCCCTGTATCTCGGGGCCACTTAGTGCTAAGAACCCCAAATGTGGTGTGCAAACCCAGTGGAACTAGCACAATACAATTTCCAAAGCTGGGGTTTCTAGCACCAAGTGGCCCCGAGATACAGGGCCCCAAACATCAGTTCAGAAAATGTCAAGCACTTTTCTGCAGCAGAGAATGACATTTTCCGAACCAGTTTTGGGGCCCCGTATCTCAGGGCCACTTGGTGCTAGGAACTCCAGCTTTGGATATGTTATAGTACCAGGTCCACTGGGTTTGCATACCAAATTTGGCTTTTCTACCCTGTTTCCCCGAAAATAAGACCTAGCGTGATTGTTGGTGATGGCTGCAATATAAGCCCTACCCCCCAAATAAGCCCTACCCTTTTTCCCCGAAAATAAGCCCTACCCTGAAAATAAGGCCTACAAGGACTTTAACTAGGGCTTATTTGGGGAGTAGGGCTTATATTGCAGCCATCACCCACAATCACGCTAGGTCTTATTTTCGGGGAAACAGGGTAGCACCAAGTGGCTCTGAGATACGGGCCCCCAAATTCGGTTCGGAAAATGAATTTTTTTGCTGCAGAAAAGTGCTTGACTCGAGTATAAGTCGAGGGGGGGCACTTTCAGCACAAAAAAATGTGCTGAAAAATTCGACTTATACTCGAGTATATACGGTAAGCTTATATTGGATTGTCAGTAATAACTTTTGTATTGCTACTTCAATACCGATGTTCTAAAACTCCACAGAACTAACTTTGGAGAGCAATCATATTCTCACCATCCCTGTGTGGTGTACATTTTATACCTCCTACTTTTATCTGTTTTTTTTTTTTTGGCCCGGATGACGGGAATGTTACCAGTAAATAGCAGTGAATTACCTGTAGCAACCCAAATCTTTCTTAAATTGTGATACTGCACAGAAAAGAAAATGATTGTGCAGTCAGAAAGCATATCAGTGGAAAGGGTACTGTTGCAGATTAGTTTTAAGTTCCAAGGTCAGTCAGAATGCTGTATTAGTATTAACAGCATTTTTATAACTCAGACAAGGGAAACCATAGTTCTGTAAACAAAATTGTAATCTAGTCACAAAATACAGTTCTTGGCATCTTAGTCATGGGGTTTGAAAACTGCCTGTGTCCACAATTTTATATTTAGGCCTTTGTCCTCCCCCGGTATTTTATCTAATGATGGCTTTTTCTCGGTCTGCATTGTTTCAAAATGTAAAAGTATTTCGCATTATGTTTTTTTGTGTTATTTCGGGAATCTGGCCATAAAAAGATAGAATGTTGCTATTATAATGTTTACAGGACACCTGGTGGAAATGTTCTAAATCAGGGATATGCTGTTAGCGGACCTCCAGCTGTTGCAGAACTACAAGTCCCATGAGGCATAGCAAGACTCTGACAGCCACAAGCATGACACCCAGAGGCAGAGGCATGATGGGACTTGTATTTTTTTTTTTTGTTTTGCAACAGCTGGAGGTCTGCTAATTGCAAATCCCTGTTCTAAATGCACAGTACCCCCTCACACAGCGTATGTATCTTATGAATAGCAATCCGTTTACTGCTTTACAAAGTCTGTATGATCCCATTCACACTAATACGATTTCTACTGCGTTTGCCATCACTTTACAATGCAGGACAATGGAAATCACATTATTCTCTATGGTACCTATTCACATCAATGTAACATGGCGCAGTGCGATTCTTGAAAAGATGCAGGTGCTTCCTTTGGTGCAGCTTATGAAAACCGTTTCATTAGGTGGATGTAGAGGGAAATTATTTTTTTAATTATTATTTTTTTTTTTTAGATATAAAAGTGAAGGTCCACTCAATGTAAAAAAAAAAAAGTATCAAAGCTTGTAAGGCCTCATTCACATGGGCATTGAGGCCCATAGACTTTGAATATTTAAGGGCCTTTATTCTACATAGACTTTTCAGTTTCACGTTATGCATACATCCCAACTTTTTGAAAAAGGGAATGAGGGACACCTATCGGCAAAAGCATGCAGGCATAGGACACACCCCTTGCCACACCCCCTTAAAGGAGAATTGTACAAAAAAAACCAAGATTGGTTAAACCCACAAGTGCTTTTTTTACCACTATCATTCCTTTTATATTGGCTTTTGGAATTTACAAATGCAGCATTTTAGAAATCAGATGAAAGCTTTAGTGCTGGTAAACACTTTTTGATAGATAAAAAGTGCATTTTATATACATATATATAGATCAGATCAAAATGAGGGACATTGCTCCAAATCAGGGACAGTCCCTCCAAATCAGGGACAGTTGGGAGCTATGCTGTATGCATTTAACTTAAAAAGCGTAGATGTCATAAGGAGCATTTAAAAATGTCAATTTTTATCAGAACCTGAGAACTGTACTGGAATTCCTCCTGAAACCTAGCAATTCACTTCCTGGTATGTGATCGTGTCAAGGCACCCCTGTATATCTGCATTGCAGGCTTGGATTTGGTGGTGTAAGTACTTCCCTGTTCATCGTACTGAAGGCTCTGACATGACAATGGCACCCACTGCTCTCAGTAAAGACCATAAATACTGGAAGAAAGCAGAGCAGGGCTGCCAGCAGGGACAGTACTGGAGTGAAAGTGGTGTCAGGTAAGTAATTAGGGAGAGGGAGGCGGCACAGACACATGAAAGTGTTATTTTATTTATTTTTTTTAGCTTAAATTGGAGTTCCGCCAAAAAAAAAATTCAGCTGCTGACTTTTAAAATATGGACACTTACCTGTCCAGGACGCTCGCGATGTCCTCACCCGAAGCCGATCTGTTCCTCGGCTCCCGGGTGGAGGCACTGGCATCTTCGGTAAGGGAATCAGGAAGTGAAGCTTTGCGGCTTCACAGCCTGGTTCTCTACTGCACATGCGCAATCTCACTGGTCCCTGCTGTCTTCTGGGATCTGTGTGTCTCCCAGAAGACAGCGGGGGGGGGGGGGGGGGGGGGGATGGAGAGGGGCCGGACATGGCGTAGATAGCCGCGGATACTGCAGCGATATATGCCCGGAAGTGGGAGCAAATACCTGGATTAGACAGGTATCTGCTGCTCCCCCCGAAAGGTGCCAAATGTGACACGGGGGGGGGGGGTTGGGGGGGGGATCCGAAAAGCGTAAGTTCCATTTTTGGATGGAACTCCGCTTTAATGTAGAGACTGCATTAAGGTAAAATAAACTTCTGCCTTTGGAACCACTTTAAGTTATAGTTAGGCTTATATATGTGTTTCAGTGCAAAAAAGCAATTTCTTGGTCAATTCATGAGACGTGATGTAATGAGAAATGTAGCGGTCTGTGATCCTATGGGACACGACTGCATGTAGTTGGGTGGGTTTCACAGAATCACCAGTCAAGCATCTCTTAAAATGATTTAAAAATACTGGCAGCAGTGAAAACGTGGCAAGTCCTCAGTGGAGGTCGAATGTTTGATCAACTTTTTGAGTTGAGATCCCTGGCAGCCTTACATCAAGCTGCACAGGAAAATAGATTCTCTTAAATATACACAGGCATCGTTTGGTGATTGGGGGCCCTTCTTTTTTCCCCCTGTTTCTCTGATTGGAACATATGTCCTAACTTATGGAAGGGTTTTTATAACCCACAATTGAGAGCTGTGAAATGGTCTTTCTTTTTGCGGTACAATTCCTGTCACCTTTTGAGGCTCCCAGTCTATAATTCACTTTTTGCAGATATAACTGATTTCAAGTTGCCTGTAAATATCTGACATTTTATATCATTTTCTCACCCCCTCCCTACGGGTGACCTGGCAACTTTTGGTGGTTTATGGTTATGTGGGTGCAGTACATTGCCGGATCTTATTCTTCATTTATTTTTTAAATCTGCACAGGCCCTCACACTCACATCATTAGTTGCCGGATTATAGTTTCTTATATCTAAATAAACGAACCACCACATTCTTTCCTGAAGAAACCATACGGCGAAACATGTAGAAAAAAATGAACGTGACCACAGTAAATCAGTGTTATGAATAGGATGCCTTGCACACATCTATGGCTATCATTATAGTGTATGTATTGTTTTTATGACTTTGTTCATTTAATACAATTTGTATATATTTTTTTTAACATATCGTTTGAATACTTTGCACCTTTTAAAGTCCCCTATCTTCCAAATGTTCTCCCTTATCTACACGGGATGTTGGTGCCATATTTTATGTAGACTCTGATACTGATCTCTGACCACACAATTTACCACGTTTGATCAACTTCTGTTAAAGGGACATGTTAAAAAAATTTCTTGATAAGCAGCTGCAGTCTGGCTGGTCCAGGCTTTCTGGGGACAACTCACGCTTCATTTTTACGCTCACCTCTATCCCAGTTCTGCAAGTTTGGTCCTGGTTCACCCCCTGGCTCCTACTAGGGCTGTTAGTGTTATTAGGTTTGCTGCCTTATTTGCCTCCTTTTGGGGGGGGGGGGGGGGAGATGGGATTGGATACCTGGTGATCAGCTGTTAGCCAATGACAGCTGATCACATGATCTAAACAGAAGCTTTCTGCTTTCTAATCAGCTTTTTTCCCCCGTGCTTACAGTGTGAGGAGAAAAAAATAAAGCCGATTGCCCACTTCCGTAAAAGGGACATCGGTCCCACACAGTCACCATGCTTGCTGCTAACCAGTGCTCCTAACCAGTGCCATCCATCAGTACTGCTAATCATTGCCCACCAGTGCCACCCGTCAGAGCAGCCTCATAAGTGCAGCCTCATCAGCGCACATCAGTGAAGGAGAAAAATTACTGGTTTGCAAAATTTTATAACAAACTATAAAAAAACTCTTCTTTTTTTTCCCAAATCTTTGGTCTTTTTTTGTTTGTTTAGCAAAAAACAAAAAAAAAACCAAAGAAAAAAACCCAGTGGTGATTAAATACCACCAAACGAAAGCTCTGTTAAAAAAAAAAAAAAAATGCTAAAAGTCTCATACGGGTATAGTGTAGCATGACCGCGCAATTGTCATTCAAAGAATGAAAGCACTGAAAGCTGAAAATTGGCCTGGGCAGGAAGGAGGTAAAAGTGTCCAGTGAGCAAGTGGTTAAAAGTCAGCAGCTACAGTATTTGTAGCTGCTGAATTTTAATTTATATCTAAAGGAGCTAGTCTTTAAATTCAGGATTTTATGCCAGTTACATTAATAAATGCACGGAATTACTTTTTTTATCTGTACCAACTGGCATTGGTAACTGGTATGCAGCATTCTGAGCATGATTTAGGTGTGAATTTCACAGCGATTTCTGTTTGTCAGCTGCGGTTCCAATGCAAGATGTAGAAAAAGCAGCTATTGACAAGCCAATTGTTATCATCAGCTCTCAGTGGGTTTCCCCGCTGACAGCTGAAATGTAAACAAAAGAATGGCGGCAATAAAAATTTCAGAAAAGTGGGGGGTCTCCCCCTCCAATCCATACCAGGCCCTTCAGATCTGCTAAGGGGAACTCCACGGCAAAAAAAGGACGTAGCGCCCCCCCCCCCCCCCCCCAAAACTGTTTTTGTAATTACCGGTGTTTCATCGAAAAATGCCTCAGATGGATCTGCGCATGCGCAATACCAAACGTCACTCCAGCTGATATGTTGATCAGTTGGCGTGACGTCCACACGGCACATGCGCAGATCGTCGAGGCAGTATCCGACAATCTAAAAAAAAAAGCCGAGGGAGAAGGTACTTGTCAGATTATGCCTCGCTGTTGCGGGGCGTATTTTGTGTGTGTTGCAGGGCGGGTTCAGTGTGATAAAGGGTAGGTTTTGTGTGTGTTGCAACCCGCCCTTAGACACAGGTAAAACCCGCCATTCAACACACTGAACCCACCCTGCAACACACAAAACAAGTCGTTCAGCACACGGAAAGCCCACCCCGCAACAGCGAGCCATAATCTGACAAGTACCTTCTCTCTCCGCTGTTTGCATATCGGATAATGCCTTGGACGATCTGCGCATGCCCTGTGTTGACGTCACACCAGCTAATCAACATATCAGCTGGAGTGACATTTGGTACCCATCTGTGGCATTTTTCAATGGGAGGCAGTATTCGTCAGGACACCGGCATTCTTTTGTTTACATTTCAGCTGTCAGCCCGAAACCCGCTGGCAGCTGATGAGTCATCTGTTGTTAATGATGTGGCGGCCCTGCTCCTTAACAATCCGCTGTTGATAGGAGAGGGGGGGAGGAGCAGGAGCTGGATTCATATTGATGTGAACACAGGACTGCGATTTCAATCCAGTCCCATTAAATTCTTTAGAGCTGAATTCACACCTCCAGCTCAAACTTGCACTTGCACTCAAACTTGCACTTCATTGAAAACAATGTTATTTCAGATGACATGCGAATCTATGCATTCGGAAGGGATCAAAATCGCATCAGAATTTGCATCAATGTGAACTGGGCCACCTCCCTACCAGCCATGGTACTAAAACGGCCACCATAGCAAACAACTACTCTATGTGGGCAATTAAAAACATCCTATTGTTTACTGTTGAAGCTCAAGCCAGATGTGTGCACAATGCCTTTGATTTCGCTGTCATTACAGTAGAGATCATAGGCCAGTCAGAGTGGCTATGCCCAAAGTCTGGGCACTGGCACCTGAGGGTGGCTGCTTTTACATTCATGTTGATAGTTTTCCAATTTGTTATCATGTGGAAAGGTTCACTAAAAGACCCCATTCACTACTCTTTGCAATGAATCACTATTGACATTAGATGAGCAGTTGAACTACTTTGTACTCTAGCTTTATGACTTGTATGGACATGAGAAGGAGGCATGTCTCTTGCTAAATAATAATAAAAAAAAAAAAAGATACCGGTATTTCTTTGGTTCATTCTATTGTGTACTGTGGGTGTACATGTATTGGTAAAATGTATGCAGAGTCTATACAGCTTATGCTATGATCAGCTGGTGATCCTATCAGTCTATCTTGCAGACACAGGTGAAAGTCAATGGAAACCTGCATTGTCCTTTTTCATTTAATGTATATGTACTTGGTTTAAAGCCCAACTCCGAGAAAGGTAAAAATCCTCCCTGCCCCCCTCCCCATTGCAAGGGTTAACTGCTCATTTACGTCTAGGGGACAGAGAAGCAGTTTTACTTTCCAGATCCTCTGCTCCCCTGGCAGATGGTGCTCCCCCCCATGCTTCGGATATAGACTGCCCTTCAGGGTCCTCACATCCAGTGCTATTATAATTTATTATTATTTCAGATTCTTATATAGCGCTGCCAATTTACGCAGCACTTTACATATACATTGTACATTCACATCAGTCCCTACCCTCAAGGAGCTTACAATCTAAGGTCCCTAAATCACATTCATACATACTAGGGCCAGTTTAGACAGAAGCCAGTTAACCTACCAGCATGTATTTGGAATGCTATGGACCCTGCATTGGTCTTGAGGACTTTAGAGGACCTTAGACCTCCAGATCTTAAAGTGGAACTTCACTCTACTATTGTTTTTTTTGTTTTGTTTTTTAATGCATTTAAAGGTATGCATCCAAATAACATAACAGGACAAGATATGATGAATGGGTATATAAAGACCATGGAAAACCATCATTAGTAGTACAGAGAATTTGTGTTGCATAAGAAGTTAGTACTTATTACCATCCTGGTATATTTCACAATTTAAACTCCCATCAAGATAAAAAGGTATGAAATCTTGTGAATCCTCTAATCCATATAAAATAAAGTAGTAACTAATGAAAGAACAAAAGAAGATCGGTAACACAGGAATCGGGAGTCTGCTCATGGCCTCCTAATGTTCATACCCATAATGTCAACGGATACCCCAAACTTTTTTACTCAAACATTGATTATTTTAATCTTCATGCTGCTAGCATTAGTAAATAGATGGGAAAGTATCTCATCAGAGGCGGCTCTCTAATTAGGCAAATTAGGCGGTCGCCTAAGGCCTCACACTCACAGGGGCCTCGCGGCCGCCTAATTTAACTGTTCTCAATCACTGAAGTTGACGCCGGCGGCTCCGCCTACCCCCACTGGGACTCTGTGGCCCAGGAGCTGACGGGCAAATCGGATACTACCAGCAGCCTGAGGAATAGCGGCCTTATCACGGAGCGTCCCAGTCCGTGGGGCCTCATGTGTAAGTTTTGCCTAAGGCCTCACAAAGCCTAGAGCCACCTCTGTATCTCATACTTGTTTTAAACTTTTTTTTTTTTTTTTTACATTTCTTCAGTTAGTTCCTAGTTTCATGTCATACATCCCATGAGTCTTCAGGAGGGGTTTTCTCAAGGTGGCCACAGCCCAAAATGCTAGGGGGGTGTTCTTCAAAATGATTTCACAAAAAAATAAAGCATGGATACATGAAAGGATTAAGGAATTATCTTTAAATATTACTATAGAGTTAAATAGCATTTTTTGGTTTGTGGATCTGCCTTAAGGGAGAATAATCTGAGGGGATCGGTCTTGCAGCTTAGAGGAGCCCGCAGAGAAGTTCAGGTAAATGAAAGTGAATTTCCTGGTCCCTCTAGACATAAATGAGCAGTACAGAGCAGTCCTACTGCAAGGAAGGAATTTTACTTTCTCTGGACTTCATTTTTAAATGGTAACTCCACTTTTGTATAAGAAGAAATGGCAAATAAAAAAACAAATATAGCATAAAGTATAGTATTAGAAATTACCTTTCCTTTTTAAACTGCAGCACTGTAATTTTCTATAAAATATGTCAACTTGAAGGTGTTCTGTACATAGTTGTTCTACAGAAAGCCCACAGAAATGTCATTTTCTGATTATGTGAAGAAGTTTGCACTAAGATATAAGGCAAGCTTTAGGCATCTTTTGCAACAGAAGTGCCATTTTTGGTGCTTTTTTTTTAGGCCTGATTCACACCTATGCATTTTTAGTGCTTTTTGCAGATTTGCACTACAGAATGTGTTCCATAGGAAACCATGCTAAATGGACTGTAGTGCAAATCTGCAAAATGCAAAAAGCACTAAAAATGCATTGGTGTGAATCAGGCCTAATGGTTAGGCTGGCCTTACACTATACAATCTTCTTGTACAACTTTCCTTTAGATTTACCAAAACCTTATAATATGAGGTCAAACCTAAACACTTCCAATTTGTATGCAATCAGGCAGGCCCTTGCACTACACATTTGAAGGAAATCTAAAGAAATGTTAAACAGGAAAATTGTATAATGTATGTCCAGCTTTATTCACTTTCAAAGGGATGCAGCCACTCCAACTGCAAGCTGATTAAATTGAATTGTCACACCCATTCAGAAACCGCTTTTTCTTAATATTATATAAAAATAATATAGTTAGGGACAGCACAGTGGCTAAGTGGTTAGCACTTCTGCCTAGCAGCACCAGGGTCACCGTTTCAGGTCTCAACCATGGCACCACCTGCATGGGTTTCCTCTGGGTACTCTGGTTTCCTCCCACACTCCAAAGACATGTTGATAGGTTAATTTAATCATATCAAAACTGGCCCATGTATGTGAGTTGGGGACCTTA
Organism: Lithobates septentrionalis; assembly: GCA_037952835.1. Taxonomy (NCBI): domain Eukaryota; kingdom Metazoa; phylum Chordata; class Amphibia; order Anura; family Ranidae; genus Lithobates; species Lithobates septentrionalis. The sequence continues at coordinate 4,437,395 of JBBDGP010000183.1, forward strand.
GATTGTAAGCTCCTTGAGGGTAGGGACTGATGTGAATGTGCAATATATTTATGTGAAGCGCTGCGTAAATTGACAGCGTTATATAAGTATCTGTAATAAAAAAATAATATAGTTGGGCTATAAACCATTTTCAAACATTGGTAATCTATATTTGCTTTAACAAATGTAAAACTAACACTGCAAATGTCCGAAAGAGAGGGTGAGCAAAAGGGTGTAAAAGGAATAATCCAGTTGGTCTACCTGACCGTGGTTTGGTTTCAAAAGAACCCTAATTTTTCACTTCTTGATTAGTTTGAACACTGCTGATTGGCATTCTCAATTCCTTGGATATCTTTTTATATCCCTTTCCTGTTTTATGCAGTTCAACTACCTTTTCCCGCAGATCTTTTGACAATTCTTTTGCTTTCCCCATGACTCAGAATCCAGAAACGTCAGTGCAGCACTGGATGAAAGATGCAAGGGTCTGTCAGGAGTCCAGAAACTCATTGACCTCAACACTCTACCTATGTTGAGAAAAAAAAAATTCTCTGGGGGATCCGTGTACATAGGGATTTTAACAAAAATTGTATCAGATTCCCTTTTTTTTTTACTGTGAAGAAATAAAGTAGCTCTTTTTGTCATCAGGATGATGACATACTCATTCTAAATGGGAGGGATTGGTTCATTATTATACTGCTGAGAAATGCAGCTGTGTCTGCATCCTTTTATAAATGATTAACCCCTGAGGAGTATCTCATCAAAGCTTGTTTCGCAGTGGTGCCTAAAATCTGATCTGTATCTTGGTGCAGGAAATTACATTTTTTGGAGATGTTGTGTTCTGTATACCAACTCTGTGCTGAACACCTCCGGGTTACCATAGTGCATTGAATTTTACAAACATTTACAGCGCTGCAGATTGAAAAGTAGAGGTACTAATAATATTAATAATATTAAATAATATTAAATTACAACATGGCTTGTGTAGCATGTGTTTATGCTATATTACTTTTTTTATTTGCTATATTTTTTTTTTTTTGCACAAATGTAGTTACCCATTAAGTATGTTTAATTTAATATAATCCTACAAATGCTTTATTTATATATACATATGTATATGTGTGTGTGTGTGTATATGTAATTCAAAAGTTAATTTATTTCAGTAATTCCATTCAAAAAGTGAAATTCATATATTTTATATAGATGTGTTACACACAGAGTGATATATTTCAAGTATTTCTTTCTTTTAATCTTGATGATTATGGCTTACCGCTAGTGAAAACCCAAAATTCAGTATCTCAGAAAATTAGTATATTACATAAGACCAATTTAAAAAGAAACATTGGCTAACTGAAGAGTATGTCCATGTACAGTATAGTATGCAGTCAATACTTGGTCGGGGCTCCTTTTGCATGAATTACTGCATCAATGCGGCGTGGCATGGAGAAGATCAGCCTGTGGCACTGCTGAGGTGTTATGGAAGCCCAGGTTGCTTTGATTTTAGCCTTCAGCCCGTCTGCATTGTTGGGTCTGGTGTCTCTCATCTTCATCTTGATAATACCCCACAGATTTTCTATGGGATTTAGATCAGGTAAGTTTGCTTGCCAAGCAAGCACCGTAATACCATGGTCACCAAGCCAGGTATTGGTACTTTTGGCAGTGCGGGCAGGTGCCAAGTCCTGCTGGAAAGTGACATCAGCATCTCGATAAAGCTGGTCAGCAGAGGGAAGCATGGAGTGCTCTAGAATCTCCTGGTAGAGGGCTGCGCTGACTTTGGACTTCAGAAAACATATATACAGTTGCAATAAAAAGTATGTGAACCCTTTTGGAATGATATGGATTTCTACACAAATTGGTCATAAAATGTGATCTGATCTTCATCTAAGTCACAACAATAGACAATCACAGTCTGCTTAAACTAATAACACACACATAATTAAATGTTACCATGTTTTTATTAAACACACCATGTAAACATTCACAGTGTATGTGGAAAAAGTATGTGAACCCTTGGATTTAATAACTGGTTGAACCTCCTTTTGGCAGCAATAACTTCAACCAAACATTTCCTGTAGTTACAGATCAGACGTGCACAACGGTCAGGAGTAATTCTTGACCATTCCTCTTTAGAGCCCTTGCACACTGGGGCGGTTTGCAGGCGCTATTGCGCTAATAATAGCGCCTGCAAACCGCCCCGAAAGTGCCGCTACTGTCATTCCAGTGTGAAAGCCCCGAGGGCTTGCACACTGGAGCGATGCGCTGGCAGGACGGTAATAAAAAGTCCTGCCAGCAGCATCTTCGGAGCGGTGAAGGAGCGGTGTGTATACCGCTCCTGCCCATTGAAATCAATGGGACGGCGCGGCTATACCGCCGGCAATGCGCCTCTGCAGAGGCGCTTTGCGGTGGTATTTAACCCCTTCTCGGCCGCTAGCGGGGGGTAAAACCGCCCCGCTAGCGGCGGCATACCGGCGGTAAAACGCCGCTAATAATAGCGGCGTTTTACCGCCGACGCCGCCCCCCGCCCCAGTGTGCAAGGGCTCTTACAGAACTGTTTCAGTTCAGCAATTTTTTTAGGATGTCTGGTATGAATCACTTTCTTGAGGTCATGCCACAGCATCTCAATCAGGTTGAGGTCAGGACTCTTACTGGGCCACTCCAGAAGGCCTATTTTCTTCTGTTTAAGCCATTCTGTTGTTGATTTACTTCTATGCTTTGGGTCATTGTCCTGTTGCAACACCCATCTTCTGTTGAGCTTCAGCTGGTGGATAGATGGCCTTAAGTTCTCCTGCAAAATGTCTTGATAAACTTGGGAATTCATTTTTCCTTCAATGATAGCAATCCGTCCAGGCCCTGACGCAGCAAAGGAGCCCCAAACCATGATGCCCCCACAACCATACTTCACAGTTGGGATGAGGTTTTGATGTTGGTGTGCTGTGCCTCTTTTTCTCCACACATAGTGTTGTGTGTTTCTTCCAAACAACTCAACTTTGGTTTCATCTGTCCACAGAATATTTTGCCAGTACTGCTGTGGAACATCCAGGTGCTCTTGTGCAAACTGTAAATGTGCAGCAATGTTTTTTTTGGACAGCAGTGGCTTTCTCTGTGATATCCTCCCATGAAATCCATTCTTGTTTAGTGTTTTACGTATCGTAGATTCGCTAACAGGGATGTTAGCATATGCCAGAGACTTTTGTAAGTCTTTAGCTGACACTTTGGGATTCTTCTTCACCTCAATGAGCAGTCTGCGCTGTGCTCTTGCAGACATCTTTACAGGACGCCCACTCCTAGGGAGAGTAGCAGCAGTGCTGAACTTTCTCTATTTATAGACAATTTGTCTTACCGTGGACTGAAGAACAGCAAGGCTTTTGGAGATACTTTTTATAACCCTTTCCAGCTTTATGCAAGTCAACAATTCTTAATCGTAGGTCTTCTGAGAGCTCTTTTGTGCGAGGCATCATTCACTTCAGGCAATGCTTCTTGTGAAAAGCAAACCCAGAACTGGTGTGTGTTTTTTATAGGGCAGAGCAGCTGTAACCAACACCTTCAATCTCATCTCATTGATTGGACTCCAGTTGGCTGACACTTCACTCCAATTAGCTCTTGGAGATCTCATTAGTCTAGGAGTTCACATACTTTTTTCACCTGCACTGTCAATTTTACATGGTGTGTTCAATAAAAACATGGTAACATTTAATTATTTGTGTGTTATTAGTTTAAGCAGGCTGTGATTGTCTATTGTTGTGACTTAGATGAAGATCAGATCACATTTTATGACCAATTTGTGCAGAAATCCATATCATTCCAAAAGGGTTCACATACTTTTTATTGCATATATATATATATATATATAAATGTATATGTGTGTGTGTTATAACACATCACATCTGTCTCTGCTCAGGAGGAGCTTGCAATCTAGTAATGTCCCACTGCAGTCGAACACACACAGACTAGTGCTGTAGAAAGCAGTCTGCCTGTCAGGATATTTTTAGACAAGGAAAACCCACCCAAACCTGGGGGAAACTTTCAAACTATGCTGATTAACAATACTTATATTGTAGCTGGGACAATGTCACAAAACTGGCTTTTCTATTAAATACGTTTTGAAATTGTGCCGCTACAATTAATTCTAAAAAGCAGGACAAACATTTTGGTATGTGAAAAATCATTAAGCTGCCTTTTTAATGTTGAGGAAGCAGCAGTCTAACAATATGCAGTACTCTGTTTATCATCTATCATTATGTCTGACATTTAAAAGTTGCCCTGAAAGCCTCTCAACAGTAATATGTCATATATAGTTTAAATATTATGCGCTTGCCAAAATAGTGATGTGAATGTGATTTAACAAAAAATATAATAGTGAAAAATAATTATAGGGATTTATATATATATATCTCCGCCCCTTTGAGAAAAGCATCCGCCCCTTGCTGTATTAAATGAATAACCAGCCCCGAGCATCGGGAGCGAGCCGCGTGTTGATTGCGCTTGCGCAGTCCAGATCAGGCACTATGCTCTCTGCTGACTGACATCAGTTCCGGTTGCTGACGTCAGTTCCTATATCGGCGCCATTTGCATTCCACACTGGTTCCGTGGTTCCAACGGGGAGATCCAGAAAATCGAGCTAATCCTGCCTGGAGATCGCGCGGGGGGGGGGGGGGCTTGAGTGGGTGTGTGTGTGTGAATCGAGATTGCGATCTTTATACGATTATAGTCGCGCAGCTCTAAACCCCTCGCATTTTTGTAAATATGATATTATATCTTTTCATGTGACAACACTGAAGAAATGGCACTTTGCTACAATGTAAAGTAGGGAGTGTACAGCTTGTATAACCATGTAAATTTGCTGTCCCCTCAAAATAACTCAACACAGAGCCATTGATGTCTAAACTGCTGGCAACAAAAGTGAGTACACGCCTAAGTGAAAATGTCCAAATTGGGCCCAAAGTGTCAATATTTTGCATGGCCACCATTATTTTCCAGCACTGCCTTAACACTCTTGGTCATGGAGTTCACCAGAGCTTTACAGGTTGCCACTGGAGTCCTCTTCCACTCCTCCATGACGACATCACAGAGCTGGGGGATGTTAGAGATCTAGTGCTCCTCCACCTTCCATTTGAGGATTCCCCACAGATGCTCAATAGGGTTTAGGTCTAGAGACATGCCTGGCCAGTCCATCACCTTTAACCTCAGCTTCTTTAGCAAGGCAGTGGTCGTCTCGGAGTTGTGTTTGGGGTCGCGATCATGTTGGAATACTGCCCTCGGCTTAAGTATGTCACAGTACATGTTGCCATTTATGGTTCCCTCAATGAACTGTAGCTCCCCAGTGCCAGCAGCACTCATGCAGCCCCAGACCATGACACTCCCAGCATCCTTGACGGTAGGCAAGACACACTTGTCTTTGTACGCTTCACCTGGTTGCCGCTACACACGCTTGACACTATCTCAACCAAATAAGTTTATCTTGGTTTCATCAGACCACAGGACATGGTTGCAGTAATCCATGTCCCTGGTCTGCTTGTCTTCAGCAAACTGTTTGCAGGCTTTCTTGTGCATCATCTTTAGAAGAGGCTTCCTTCTGGGACGACAGCCATGCAGACCAATTTGATGCAGTGTGCGGCGTATGGTCTGAGCACTGACACGCTTACCCCCACCCCTTCAACCTCTGCAGCAATGCTGGCAGCACTCATACGTCTATTTCCCAAAGACAACCTCTGGATATGACGTTGAGCACGTGCACTCAACTTTTTGGGTCGACCATGGCGAGGCCGGTTCTGAGTGGAACCTGTCCTGTTAAACCGCTGTATGGTCTTAACCACGTGCTGCAGCTCAGTTTCAGGGTCTTGGCAATCTTCTTATAGCCTAGGCCATCTTCATGTGGAGCAACAATTCTTTTTTTCAGATCCCCAGAGTTCTTTGCCATGAGGTGCCATGTTGAACTTCGGTGACCAGTATGAGAGAATGAGAGCGATAACACCAAATTTAACACACCTGCTCCCCATTCACGCCTGAGACCTTGTAACACAATGAGTCACATGACACCAGGGAGGGAAAATGGCTAATTGGGCCCAATTTGGACATTTTCACTTAGGGATGTACTCACTTTTGTTGCCAGCGGTTTAGACATTAATGGCTGTGTGTTGAGTTATTTTGAGGGGACAGCAAATTTACACTGTTATACAAGCTGTACACTCACTACTTTTCATTGTAGCAAAGTACCATTTCTTCAGTGTTGTCACATGAAAATATATACTGTATATACTCGAGTATAAGGTCGATCTGAGTATAAGTCGAGGCCCTAATTCACCACAAAAAAATGGGAAAAACGTATTGACCCGAGTATAAGACGAGGGTGAGAAATGCACAGCTACTGTAAGTGGAAAAGAGGGTCAACAATGCCCATTTGCAGCCTCACTGTGCCCATTTGCATGCCTCACTGTGCCCATTTGCAGCCATAGGTCCCCCGAACTTCAAACTCAGTAGTTAAGGGTTCCTAGATGCCCCCTAGCTGCAGCCAAAATTTGGGGTCTCTGAACCCAAAGAGTCCCGAAATGACATTGCTGCAGATGGACACAGTTGACCGATTTTGGGACCGCGTATCTCGGGTCCACTTAGTGCTAGGAACCCCAAATTTGGTGTGTAAACCCAGTGGAACTAGCTCCATAAAATATTCAAAGCTAGGGTTTCTAGCACCAAGTGATCCCAAGATACAGGGCCCCAAAAATCGGTTCAGAAAATGTCAAGCACTTTTCTGCAGCAGAGAATGACATGTTCTGAACCTAATTTGGGGCCTCGTATCTCGGGGTCACTTGGTGCTAGGAACCCCAGGTTTGGATATGTTATGGTACCAGTTCTACTGGGTTTGTATACCAAATTTGGGGTTCCTAGCGCCATGTGGCCCTGAGATACGGGGCACCAAAGTCGGTTCGGAAAATGATTTTTTTTGCTGCAGAAAAGTGCTTGACTCAAGTATAAGTCGAGGGGGGCACTTTCAGCACAAAAAAATGTGCTGAAAAACTCGACTTATACTCGAGTATATACGGTAATAAGATATTTACAAAAATGTGAAGGGTGTACTCACTTTTGTGAGATACTGTGTGTGTAATAATTATATTAAAAATAATATACGTGTAGCACTGACCCCCGAAGGAGCTGCTGATATTTGATTGGGCCTGTACTCTGCTTTCGCACCCCCTATAACTTGACTCAGTTCCCTTGACACAGCTGTAGTGTAATGTTAGTGTGCAGCAGAAACTTAGACAATTCCACAATTGATAATATAGTATACCTTTTGTCTTTACCTTTAAATTCCAGCTCCCCACCTGGTCAGCAATTCAAAGGAAACAACACTTCACACAATAGTACCTAAACAAGAATACAATTTTACTGTATCTGCTTCAAAGTAGTAATTACAATAGTTGTGCTGTCAGACCAATGTAGTGGGACAGCCAACAAATTTAGTTCACAACAGTACTACACAAATAAAAGTTGTTTAAATTAACCTCCTTAGAATTGCGTCTTTTAGATGGGACCAATGGCAGAGTGAAACTGAATTCACTATGGGCACTGTCCCACCCTCAGCACGCTCTGTCTATGTAAAAGGGACAATTGCAATTTAATAAAGCATAGCACAATTACTAGGGATCTCCCAATACTTTATATCACAATAACCCTGTGGAACAGTAGAATGCAAGGCCTTGCGTTAACAGAGGCAGTCCTTCTTCTCTTCTGTCTTCTGCTAGCTATGTGTAGGTTAATTTTGTAATCCTGTGGTTAACAAAACCCGGGTCAAAGCAAAGTGAATGTTGAACTATTGTTGTGGTGCGGCAGCACTGCAACTGGCTCCGGTGTAAGTAACTTGGTATAACACAATACTTTAATTGTAGTGAAGTGCAGGCTTGAGGCCTATATTAAACTCAGTCTTTAATCCCTTGAATCTCCTCTGTGGGACTACAAGCTTCAGCAGCACTGTGTTATAGGTGCAAGTGTGTAAACGTGCATCAATGAAACTTTGGACAGCAGCCCTCCCACCCAACCAGGTCTGCAGGGTATAACAGTTCTGCTCCGGTGCACGCTATCCTGTTTCCGGCCGGCCGACACTGCTGATGCCGCTCAGCGAGATGTTCTGGGACCCTTAGATGACTCCGACAGGCTTCACTGGATCCTTCCCAGTAACGCTTCACCGTCTGTCCAGCTCACTGATATGCTGCAGGATCGCTCCACAATGGGTGTAGGCCGCGCTCCTCTGGAGACCTCCACACAGATCCTCACAGGCAGGCCACGCGTTCCCAAGAGACCTAAGATGGCCGCTCAGGGGCCTTAAATAGCCTACCCAGCATGCAGTTCAATGCATGAGTGTTGCTGGGTAAAAACACTCAGCATCCTGGGTAGGTCAATTCTTCTCCAAAGTAAACAATCAAACACTTCCTGTACAATTCCTGAATAATGAAATAAACTGCAGTCCATTCCATATTTTGACCGCTAGATGGTGCTATATACTAAGCTAAAACACTGTACACAGAATAACATAGCATTCATAGCAAAAATGCGGCCGCTACATACATATATGGATTGCGCAAACCTAATTATCATACAGTGTAATTAATATGTATCTTATAGTATTAGTCCGACACAGTGAAAAATTGATTATTTGATTACCTCTTTTATTAATAAATTTTTCATGGAGTGTTGGACTACCCTGTTTCCCCTAAAATAAGACCTAGCGTGATTGTCGGTGATGGCTGCAATATAAGCCCTACCCTCCAAATAAGCCCTACCCTGTTTCCCCGAAAATAAGCCCTACCCTGAAAATAAGACCTACAAGGACTTTAACTAGGGCTTATTTGGGGGGTAGGGCTTATATTGAAGCCATCGCCGACAATCACGCTAGGTCTTATTTTAGGGGAAACAGGGTAATACTATAAGGTTCATATTAATTACACTGTATGATGATTAGGTTTGCGTAATCCCCTCTTATAGTAATAGGTCATGGTCACACAAACAGACAAAAAAAGTTAACGAAAAAAAAAAACAACGCAAAATGTGTATAATAAAAAATAAACCCCAAAAACAAAAAGCTGACAGAGTTGATGGACCCCTTCATTTTTTTCTCTGTTTCAAAGTGGTCATGTCAGTGAACATGACATTTGGCCCTCCCTGATTATAATTGTGGGCAGTTGGGCATTTTACTTATTGTATATGGATAGATGGACACAGTAATGTAGAGTTCAGTAGCTAGGCAGCTCAATTTGAGAGGCAGTAGATAATCTCATGGTGCTCATTTTCCCCCGTGGGTTCTGCTATCACGGTGCATATATTCCAGTTTGTGTGCTGAAATTATTCAATTCCCATGCCAGGAAAAGCAATGCAGGTGTCAAAAACACAGCATGCTGCGTCATTGCGATGTAAGGCAACAATGCATTACTTAGCTGTTTGTAGCAAAGTACATTTTCTGGGGCAGCACTTGGGGAACATGAAGCAGAATATGTGACATGTCGAGCACCCTGTTTTTAAAATGGGATGTGTGATGTGACATACACACTTTTTTAAATGTGCATAAGGGGCCAGTGATTATGCACTATTAATAAGAAAATCGGCTATAATTAATTTGTTGTGGGTGTTTATACAATGCCAGCAATTAGAGCCCTTTTACATGGACGATCCGATCTGGTCCGCCTGTCAGTTTTTCAGGTGGACCTGATCAGAATGTCCATGCATTCCTATGGACCGGTGGGTGTAAAAAGACACAAGTCTACCTCCAGGACCTATTAGGCCCAGCTAAAAAAGCACTCAATTCTCTTCTGTTTGGATTGACCGGATCAGAGGCAGCTGGGTATAAATGGACAGCAGTGTGGGTTCTGTCTGTGTCTGCTCTGCATAAACTGAGCGGACACAGACCTGTCATCTGCCTGCTCTGCTCCTATCAGCAGTGGATCAGCTCACAGATCCCCTGCTAATCAGAACAGAAGGGCCCTTAATGTAGTGCTGTACATATTGCACATTACCGTCCATCCCTGCCGTCCAAGGAGTATACAATCGAAGGTTCCTATCTCACATGTATACATATATGCACACTTGCTAGGGCCAATTTACACAAGCAAATTATCCTCCAAGCAGGTCTTTGGAATGTGGGAAGACATTTGAATACCCAGAGGAAACCCACACAAGCTCAAGGGGAACATGCAAACTCCATGCAGGTAGTGTCCTGATTGGGATTAGAACCAAGGACTAGGGGTGCTGAATATAATCAAAAGACGGATGCATTGAGTTTCAGCCGTCTGTGATTCTGCATCGATGCTACGATCAGCTACATCGATTGGCAGATGACATCATCCGGCGCAACGCGCCCTGCCTCACCTCATAGCAAGAGGAACGCTTTAAAAGAGGAGCTGTTGGCGTTAGCCACTCCCTCTTTTCCTGCCTGGCTGCTGACGTCCTCTTTAGCCGCCCAGCGTCGCCGTGTTGCAGTCTGCCGGAGACCCGAGTAAGGACAATAACCTGCCACGGGTCTCTTTCTTTCTATTTAACAATGGCTATATAATAACTGTCATTTACCTAAGGATATGGTAGCAATGGCAAGTAGGTGCAAAACTGTCAGCTTCATATTTCATCTAGCATTGTGTTTCTCTATCAGCAACATATTTATCTCCACCAGCAAATAACCCAATAGTATATCTACCCAATAACAATACATTTACCTTTTAGCTGCATATATTTTCCCCTCTGCAGTGTATATAGTGTACTTCCAGGAGAATATGTACTTTTTAAAAATTAATATTATAGTGTGATTTGTTAAAGTGATACTAAAGGGTATTATTATTTTCTCTCTAAAATAAAAAGATATAATACTTAACTTGCTGACTGTCTCCTGTAGTATGTTTACATTCTCTGACCCTCTCTTGTAGCATGTCTGCAGTCTCTGACCCTCTCTTGTACTATGTCTGCAGTCTTTGACCCTTTCCTGTACTATGTCTGCAGTCTTTGACCCTCTCTTGTACCATGTCTGCAGTCTCTGACCCTCTCTTGTACTATGTCTGCAGTCTCTGACCCTCTCTTGTACTATGTCTGCAGTCTCTGACCCTCTCTTGTACTATGTCTGCAGTCTCTGACCCTCTCTTGTACTATGTCTGCAGTCTCTGACCCTCTCTTGTACTATGTCTGCAGTCTCTGACCCTCTCTTGTAGTATGTCTGCAGTCTCTGACCCTCTCTTGTAGTATGTCTGCAGTCTCTGACCCTCTCCTGTATTATGTCTGCAGTCTCTGACCATCTCCTGTAATATGTCTGCAGGCTCTGACCTTCTCTTGTACTATGTCTGCAGTCTCTGACCATCTCCTGTATTATGTCTGCAGTCTCTGACCATCTCCTGTAATATGTCTGCAGGCTCTGACCATCTCCTGTAGTAGGTCTGCAGGCTCTGACCATCTCCTGTAGTAGGTCTGCAGGTTCTGACCATCTCCTGTAGTAGGTCTGCAGGCTCTGACCATCTCCTGTAGTAGGTCTGCAGTCTCTGACCATCTCCTGTAGTAGGTCTGCAGTCTCTGACCATCTCCTGTACTATGTCTGCAGTCTCTGACCATCTCCTGTAGTAGGTCTGCAGGTTCTGACCATCTCCTGTAGTAGGTCTGCAGGCTCTGACCATCTCCTGTAGTAGGTCTGCAGGCTCTGACCATCTCCTGTAGTAGGTCTGCAGTCTCTGACCATCTCCTGTAGTAGGTCTGCAGTCTCTGACCATCTCCTGTACTATGTCTGCAGTCTCTGACCATCTCCTGTAGTAGGTCTGCAGTCTCTGACCCTCTCCTGTATCATGTCTGCATTTTCTGACCCTCTCCTGTATCATGTCTGCATTTTCTGACCCTCTCCTGTATCGTGCCTACATTCTCTAAACCTCTCCTGTAGTTATGTCTGCATTCTCTGACCCTCTCCTGTAGTATGTCTGCAGTCTCTGACCCTCTCCTGTAGTATGTCTGCCGTCTTTGACCATCTCCTCCGGTATTTTGGGAGGGAGCCCCTCTTTAATTTGTTGTCTGCTGTGTTTAGACTTTGTTGTATTCAGGGAGTGTTGTCTATTTTTTTATCTGTTCTTAAAAAAAAAAAAAAAAAAAAAAAAAAAAGAGTTCTTCTGACTGCTTGTATTTTTTGATGCAAAACATGGGCAGTTATCTTGATGCATCGCGGAACTGAATCGTTGACATAATGGTGATCGAATCATGAGACCAGTGAAGATGCGCACCTCTACCGAGGACACTAGTGCTGTATTGCAGAAGTGCTAACCACTTAGCCAGTAATCACAAGCATGTGTTTATACACATGTGGGTCAGAAGACAGATTTTCTGATACGTATATTATAGACAGAGCTGTCCTTTTATAGAGTTTATAACATTGATATGATCTATGTCACAAATAAACAATTTTTGTTCTTTTAAAAAAGGATGTAGTCTCTAGTCAGTCTATATTTACCTGTCTTTTTTTTTTTTTTTTTTTTTTTTTTTTGTGTGTGTTCTATAACTGTATTTTATCTAGTGAAGAATTAAAACTGGTGCCGGAAAGGCAGGAAATATTTGTCGCTTGTATTGCATATCTGTGTTTGTGCTTCCTGTCAGTTGAACCACCAGCAATTACAGATGTTGCAAAGACTGCAAGCTTCATTGCAAAATATCCAGCCATCGTAAGATTAAATAATCTGGACATAGATGTCTTATGGGAAAGGCGTGGCATGTGTATTTTTAATGGGATTTTCAATGTAGAATGTTTGATATTTTTCAAGTGTTAATAGGAAAGCCAATAATTTTATTCATAGAAAACCCACAAGTTTTAAAACCGTACTCCTAGCAGGGATTTGCTGCTATCTGTGTACTGTTGCCCTGTAATAGGTAAAGTGCTAGAGAAGATATGAATTGATTCTTCAAAGAAAAACGCAGGTAACTGCAATGACATACTGAAAAACAATAGTTTTCTATTCTATTATTATGCGTGTACATGCATTTGATGCACATTTTTATGCAGTTGATGTGTGTGTACATGCAGCTGACGTGCATTTTTCCATCCGCGTTTGTCCTTGGAGGTCACTTCTGTCTTCTTTCTTTCTTCAGACTTTTATGTGCACTGTGTGATGTGTTGTGTAGTGTGAAAGAATGCAGCTTGCTGTACTTTGTTTTTTCACTGCACTGCAATAGTTTGAACTATGCCCATAGGATAACCTGGATTTTGAACTGCCTCAGGGCCGTCTTTTTAAGGCAGGGCAAAAGGGGCAGCTACCCTGGGCCCTGTCATTGTTGTGGGGCCCAAAGCAGCTGCCTCATACTTGCCAACTATCCCAGTTTAAATTCCCTTGTCCCTTGAAGTTTCAGTCCTGTGCTGTGTCCTGATACCTCAGTGTGAAGTGCTGGCACTAGTGCTGCCCAGCTCTGCCCTATTGTTTTACAGATCACCCACCTACAGACCCTGTGTTTACATGTAAATAACCGTCATTCATATGTAAATAGCAGCGGCATTACTAAGTAAATAGCTGCGGCTAGCGGCATTGGTATATAAATAAAGGCGGCATTCATATGTATATCATGTTCCCCTGCAGTGAGGAGATGATGTGCTGTAACCTCTAGCAACCAATCAGTGAGTAGTATTACTGTACAGTAATCTCTAGCAACCGATTAACAAGCAGAAATCATTTGCTGTAACCTCTAGCAACTAATCAGTGAGCCGTAATGTATGCTGTAACGTCTAGCAGCCAGTCAGTAAGCAGTAATGATATGCTGTAACCGCTGGCAACCAATCTCAATTGCTGCCTGATCTGATACAGTAACTGATCTTAAGTCTAGCTGCTATTTATTGTATGTCTCAGAGCATGTGGAGAGTGAAATTGCATGGTGGGGGGGCCCAAGAAATTTTTTGCCCGGGGTCCAGTCAATATTAAAGGTGGCCCTGGACTGTCTATGCAGTTGTAATGAGTCAAAAACACATCCAACTGCATCTGGTGAGAGGCCTGATTCACACCTATGCAGGTTGCAGTTTGCATATATTTTTCAATACACGTTTTTGATCCATTGAAGTCTATGGAACCAAAAAACAGAAAAAATTCCCTGGCCCTTTCTATAAAATGCACAGATGTGTACGTGACCCATAGGAAACCATGATAAATGGACTGTAGTCTGCAAAACTGAAAATGCACTAAAAAAATCCATAGGTGTGAACCAGGCCTAAGGCTCCATTCACACTAGCGCGTTTTTTGATGCATTTTGCAGAAATGCACTGGAATTTTTTAACATGGGTTCCTATGGAACATGTTCACATCAATGCCTTTTTGTTTCTCTGCATTTTTGGAAAGGGTCAGGGACTTTTTTTCATGCAAAATGCAGCGTTTTGCATGTAATAGAATTCAATGGACAAGCATCAAAAACGCAAGTGCACCGTTTTTGCACCGTTTTTGCACCGTTTTTGGTGCGTTTTTTTTGTTTGTTTTTTTTTTTTGTTTTTTGTTTTTTTTTAATTTTTTTTTTTTTTTTAAGACTGTAAAAAAAAATGTAAAAAAAAAAAAAACGCAAAACGCAAATCGCGGCAAAATCGCGGCTCAAAAACGTGGCAAGCATGAAAAAAAAACCTCCAAAAACGCTCAAAAGCAACATGCATAGGTGTGAATCGAGCCTAAATGGGCTATTAATGAAGTGTCTGTCTGTGCACCACAAATGAAGTTAAAACAAAAAAAGGGAGCAGTGTGATAAAACATCCAACACACCGCATGGCTCTCCAGGAAGGGGGAATACCTTGTAATCTTTTGGCAGGGAGAGTCCTTGGAAGTAGCTGTGTAAAAAAAAATTATATATATATATATATATATATATATATATATATATATATATATATATATATATATATATATATATATATATATATATATATATATATATATATATATATATATATATATATATACACACAGTGGGGACGAAAAGTATTCAGACCCCCTTAAATTTTTCACTCTTTGTTATATTGCAGCCATTTGCTAAAATCATTTAAGTTCATTTTTTTCCTCATTAATGTACACACAGCACCCCATATTGACAGAAAAACACAGAATTGTTGACAGTTTTGCAGGTTTATTAAAAAAGAAAAACAGGATATCCCTGTGCTTGGCCGCATTCATCTTTCCCTTGATTGCAATCAGTCGTCCTGTCCCTGCAGCTGAAAAACACCCCCACAGCATGATGCTGCCACCACCATGCTTCACTGTTGGGACTGTATTGGACAGGTGATGAGCAGTGCCTGGTTTTCTCCACACATACCGCTTAGAATTAAGGCCAAAAAGTTCTATCTTGGTCTCATCAGACCAGAGAATCTTATTTCTCACCATCTTGGAGTCCTTCGGGTGTTATTTTAGCAAACTCCATGCAGGCTTTTATGTGTCTTTCACTGAGGAGAGGCTTCCGTCAGGTCACTCTGCCATAAAGCCCCGACTGGTGGAGTGCTGCAGTGATTTTCTACAACTTTCTCCCATCTCCCGACTGCATCTCTGGAGCTCAGCCACAGTGATCTTTGGGTTCTTCTTTACCTCTCTCACCAGGGCTCTTCTCCCCCGATAGCTCAGTTTGGCCGGACGGCCAGCTCTAGGAAGGTTTCTGGTCATCCCAAACGTCTTCCATTTAAGGATTATGGAGGCCACTGTGCTCTTAGGAACCTTAAGTGCAGCAGAATTTTTTTGTAACCTTGGCCAGATCTGTGCCTTACCACAATTCTGTCTCTGAGCTCTTCAGGCAGTTCCTTTGACCTCATGATTCTCATTTGCTCTGACATGCACTGTGAGCTGTAAGGTCTTATATAGACAGGTGTGTGGCTTTCCTAATCAAGTCCAATCAGTATAATCAAACACAGCTGGACTCAAATGAAGGTGTAGAACCATCTCAAGGATGATCAGAAGAAATGGACAGCACCTGAGTTAAATATATGAGTGTCACAGTAAAGGGTCTGAATACTTAGGACCATGTGATATTTCAGTTTTTCTTTTTTAATAAATCTGCAAAACTGTCAACAATTCTGTGTTTTTCTGTCAATATGGGGTGCTGTGTGTACATTAATGAGGAAAAAAAAGAACTTTAAATGATTTTAGCAAATGGCTGCAATATAACAAATAGTGAAAAATTTAAGGGGGTCTGGAATACTTTCCTTCCCCACTGTGTGTGTTTGTGTGTGTATGTGTGTATATATATATATATATATATAAAATAATTTTTTTTTTCACTCGTGCTTAATAAAAAAAGCTGCTCTTTCTGCATCCACAAAATACACAATGAATTTCCTTAGTTTGGAATGTGTGTTGAAGCTGCTTGTTTGATTTTCAAATGTTACATGGAAAGAACAAATGATGACAGTGACTTAATATTTCTCTTAAAGAGGAAGTAAACCCTGATGGGTTTTACTTCCGCTTTTGCTCCCTGCAAAGCCTGCAAATTGAAAAGCATAATGGGTTAGTATACATCGCATACTAGCCCATTTTGTGACACTTGCCTGCAAACGAATCCATCACTGTCCCCTGTGCAGGCTGCGTCCATCTTTGCCCCTCTTCCTTCCGGGGGCCGTGGACTCCGCTCTGTGACTGTCCGGAGCTGCGTGGGCCCGGGAGCCATCAGCAACGGCACACGCTGGGGGTAGAAGTGGCACGGAGGTCAGTTTCTTCACAGCGCATGTGCCAATTACATCATCGGCGAACTACAAGTGAAATAACTCATAAATGGCGCACGTTTAGGAGATATTTCCACTACCTATAGGTAAGCCTTATTCTAGGCTTACCTATGCTTAAAAGTCACTAGGGAGGGTTTACAACCACTTTAAAAAGCAAACGCAGTTCAGAAAATGATCAGCAGGTGCAGAGCCGATGATAAGAGCTTCCCTATACACACAAAAAGGATCATGTTTTCAGCCGTGTCAGGATTGTCGCATGACTTTTTTGGTTTGTACCTTTGAAAAACGTAAAGCTAAATTCCAGCCTTATCCTCGGTCTTGCACTGACTTTTACAGGCCCTTCTAAACAGCCTTGATCTACCTGCATTGCAGAGAGAAGTACAGGGATCCAGTGATGAATCATAGGGTCTAAAATAAGGTATCTAATGAAAATGGAAAGGCTTTTTTTAAAAAAAAAAATCATTATTATTATGTTGATGCTGGAGGAACCAGGAAGGCAAAATATAAGCAGATTAAACTTTATCTTTAAAGTAAACCTAATCATTAAAATCTCATATAAACAAATGTTGGATAATAATTATAAATCTGCAACTACTCAAAGTTCCTGCCATGGAGGTCCTTGTTTGGGGTCCTCCTCTTATGTGATTTGGCTCCTGCGTTGTCGCCCGCTCAGACTTTCAGTGCATACTACGAATGGCACTTATAGCACACATTGTAAAGATATGGTCTATTGTAGTCACCACCAGGAATCCTGTCCTGAGAATTGCCATGTAGGAACTGTGGCATTACAAGAAGTGGCTGCAATCAGTCTGCAGAAGATCAGCAGCACTGAGATAGAAAAAGGAATACAGAATTTTTTTAAAAAAAACAGTGATCTTCGAAATGGAAATGTCATAAAGTTAGAGTTTTTTAAAGCCCAACTTCATCAAAAACCCTTTTTTTATTTTTATAGTCCACTTTTGTGACCATGTCTTCCGCTGCGCTATTTTTTCTGAAAGCGGGGCTCCCCCCTCTGCCAGAATACACCAATCAGCTCTGCAGGTTTTCTAGCATGACCATGGACCAGCTTCTGTTGAACAGGACCAGCCAGTTTTCGATACGCGTGTACCTGGCTTTTAGACTGTTTGTACTTAAAGGAGAAGTACAGCCAAAGCTCGTTTGGCTGGACTTCTCCTATGGATCACAGGAGTGCGGTTCATTTTGCACTCCTGTGACTCGTTTTCAGCAGAGAGTGGGCTAAAGTCCGCTCTCTGCTGATGTCAGAGTCGGTCCAGGCTCGAGCGTCATCACCACCATGGAGTCTGGATCTGCCCAGATCCCTGGACCGACACCCATCTCAGGCTCTCAGTGAGCAGCTGAGAGCCTGAGCTGACCACTTCTGCCCCTTCCACAGCTCAGCACTCCAGTGAGCGAGGAGGGGGGCAGAGAACTGGCAGTAAGGGGTAGTAAGAGGTAATCCCTTCAAAAAGGTGAATCCTAATTTAGGCTGGCCATAGATAACTTTTTTTTTTTTTTAATCAGCCAGTGGGCAAGGTAGAAGAGAGAATCCTCCCTCCCAGCTCTGTGATTGTAGTCTGACAGCAGGGGACTCCTCAGGGAATGTCAGAATACACTGATCAGTCACTGCAGCCACTGATCGATAAAAGCTTTCCAGCATTTCAGTTTCCCTAGATCGACTTCTGTCAAGCGGGAATGGCCATATGAGAAATTGAAATCCAGTTGGACAAATTGACAAGGACACGTATGTCAGTGATCAAGACACGTATGTCAACAATGATCTCAAACTTTACTAGCTGACAGCTTTTGCAGATCATTGACTTCAAAAGTACTGAATCAGAGGATTAGCCTAGCTGTCAGTCAACTGTCATTTTTCGAAGGAGATCAGTGGCCATATTGTTTTCTAGCACAGGTCACCTTTTAAATTTAGTGAGAGTGTTCATAGGTTCTTTTCATGCATATCTGAAAGTCGCAAATGTTCAAACTTCTTCCAAATAGGATGTCATCATGTCAGCAGTAAAATAGATGTTTATCAGTGGTTGCCAACCTTTTGGACCTCACAGACCACCTTAAGCCTAGTACAGACATTCAGATTATCGGACGAATGATCGTGCATGCAAGTCTCCATATCGAATGCGAATAGGTTACTAAAGTATGAAAAATCTTGTACAACAGAGAAAAAAATGTGGAAGTGTTGTAATGTATTTGTATTGTATTTTCGGACGAAAACTGTACTAATTAAATAAAAATTGTACAATTTTTCGTGTTTGTCCCTTCAGAAAATGTTGGAGGAAAGCTGTGTATTAACGATCAGATTATCGTACAATCGCGGCGAAAGCGGAATTTTTCGTCTGGTTAGGCTTTACACAGACTCATCATTGGATCTCACCTCCTCATCCAGCCACGTGCTTTAGCTCTGTGCTCCCTCCCACAGTCTGTGATCAGCACTGCCACTAGAAGTCCCCTCCTTCTCTGCAGTACTCCCAGCGCCTCCCTCTGAGTTCGCAGGAGCCAGAACTAAAGAGGAGGCATCAGGTATCAATGCACGCTGACAGCATTGACTGTCAGCACGCACTGAGAACAACATTGGCCAGTATACATCCGCCACAATGTTGATTTGTGGCAGAACCCCTGGGGACCCCCAAAATTTTCTTGTGGTCCACGGATCGCTGGTTGGCGACCACTGGTCTATAGGATGGTTACAGCAGACTGATGGGCCATCCTACCTGTTAGGCTAAGATGCAAGGGTGAATAAAATACCTAGTCTAGTGTGCAAGTGTAGGGGGAGCATGTCGTTTTTATTGGCCAATAGCATCCAGCTGTGGGGACTAGTCTTATTCCTGTCTGTTTCCAAGGATTGTGAAGAATCACAGCAGTCCATAAATCATGTGTTTTTCTGTCTCTGGATCACTGCAGGCACACAATGCTTTCATGAATAAATGGGTCACATTTTGCAGGCTCTTTTGCCATAACTACATTTTGTAAAGAGCTGCTGGTCATGTGTCTCACATCGCACACAATGTTTTCTGCCAGAGACTGATAAGCACTTGGTGAAGTGTAGTGTCCCTATCAGAAATACTGGAGACAATACCACCCCTATGCAAAATGTATTCAAGTGTAATGCAAGTGCTATGTTCTTTTTGTGCAGTACCAGTGTTTAATGCGTATCTAAAGTCAAAATCATTAATGTAATCGACTACGTTTTACCAGTCCATAAGTGTGGTGGTAGTATTAGTTTTCTTTTTTACGTTTTTTTTTTAACTGAATTGTAATCTGGTGATCCTGCCAGTACCACATTTCTGTCCAAGGATGACAATGCTCACCAAGGCCTCATTTACACTTGCATTGATCTCTAAAGTGCGATCAACATTAGTATCGCTCTTCAGAGAGCACTCGATAGGTGGTAAGGACGTGTTCTATTGCCTGTCAAATGTTCTTTGAAGAGCGGTCTGAATGTGGATCGCAATTTAGAGAGCAGCACAAGTGTAAATGAGACCCTAGTGAGCATTGTCATCCTAGGACATAAGTGTTACTGGCAGGATCGCCACATTAATATATAGTAAAAAAAAAAGTAAGCTAATACTGCCACCACATTTTAGGACTGCTCTCTCCTGATTTGCACTACAAACACCTTCTGCTTTCCTAGTTTCCATGACATAGAATAGTGTTGCTATGTAGCCCCCAGAAGCTTGGAAAGCTGATAACACGGAGTTTTCAGTTCAGTACACAGAAATTTACACAAGATGTCAATTTTCTGTATTTGCAGAAAATGTACATAGCCTGAAAAAAGAAAACGGACGCAGCCACCACAACGGAGGACCGGTAAGCCGCATTTATATTACTATTTTGTTTTGTTTTTATGTTTAGATACTCTGTGTTGGACTGGTGTTTTTTTATTTTTTTAATGTATACAGTGAAGAAATGTTAGTTTCTGTTGGTTTTGTATTTGTCTTTGCTCATTTTTAGGGAGATTTCCCCTTTCTGGCCTAGCGATTTAAAAGTAAACCTTTTGTGGGAAAAATATGGTGCCTCTCATTGCTGATACACTTCTCAAAATGCAACCCTCTGGCTTTAATGTTTTCTCAGTATAAGTCACTGATCTAGTACAAATATTTAGGTCACAAAAACTCAATGAAAAGTAAGAATTTCCTATTCAGGAGCTTCCTCATAGTGATCCGTTTGAGCCAGGTAACTAGCATTTTCAGAAGGAGGGGTCGTTAATGACTCTCTATTTTAGTACATATTTTCTTTCCTCATTATTGGGACAAAAAAAAAAGTAAACATTTATATTTTTGAAACCAATAGTTATGAAATTTATTAAATTTACTAATATGCAGTGTTCTATCCAGCCAGATGATGGCGCGCTAGTCTCCATTTCACATTATTAGCATGATGGCTTTAAATTGTGCCTAAAGAAATGCATTGTTTACAGACTTTTTTTTTGTTTTGTTTATTGAGGTTTGTTCATAAAACAATACAAAAAGCAGTAAACCAAGTACAAAAAACAGTAGTAAAAGAAGAAAGAGGGGAAGTAGAGCACTGATCATGCAGGACCACTCAGCCTCCATAGAAAACTCCCCATCCCCCGCCTCTCTCTGTGATAGTAGTCTGTCCCACCCACCTTCCAAACAGAGATAATAGTAGAATATACAGTGCAAAAATGTTCAGGACAGTAATATAAAAAACAATTTGGACCCCACATAGGGTAGCCCCCAACCAAGATAGCTGTTATGGTCATATTATCAGGGGTCTACATAGCAGCCGATGTACAAAAACAGAAAGCAGATAGCCTGCAGGCCAATTACGCGCTTAAAGGACAACCAACTCCACCCATACTGTACCCAACCCCAGCAGACACCCATGTAGGACTATCCATTTTTCTCAATTGAGGAGGTCCATTAGCCCCAGACTTTCTCAAACTTTGGGCAGCCTCAGTTCAGCTACCCTGTTTCCCCGAAAATAAGACCTAGCGTGATTGTCAGTGATGGCTGCAATATAAGCCCTACCCCCCAAATAAGCCCTAGTTAAAGTCCTTGTAGGTCTTATTTTCAGGGTAGGGCTTATTTTCGGGGAAATAGGGTAGGGCTTATTTGGGGGGTAGGGCTTATATTGCAGCCATCACTGACAATCACGCTAGGTGTTATTTTAGGGGAAACAGGGTATGTGGTCTTGGGAGTGTAGCATTCACTAGTCCCTTCCAGGCTTGTAATGAAGGAGACAAAGGTTTCTTCCAAGTTTCTTCCAATGTGGAATTATTGCCTTACAGGTATAGTAAAAAAAAAAAAAAATGCTCAGCATGGTTCTTTGGGCTACCATATTCACTAAGCCATCTATCAAGCCCCTTTACAGACTTGAAGTAATCTTATTGGGTAAATAAAAATGATTACAAAACTCTCTCTGTAAAAGAGGATACTTCTTGGACCACTAATCTGTTCCACTGAGGGCAAATCTTCCTTTGAAGTAGGATGAGAAACTGACACTTCCTGGAGTGTCGATCTCTTGGTCCCCCTTCTGTACTCAGTGGTTCCTCCCACGGACCTCCACATCGCTACTGTACTGAACACACTGAATCATTTATAATGCCCTTGTTTCAGCTGCTCAGAGAGGTCCAAGACTAATGCTTTCAACTGATTGTTATGGGTGCACAATAAAGCTTTTTGATCTTGGAATGACCATATCCAGGACATTGAATGACACGCATGACGCTATCTTCCTTGATTAGTAACAAACAACATTAGGGACTGGTTCACAGCATGATTTCAGCATTCTGAATGCGTTTTTGCATGTGCATTTAGAGGTGTTTTTTATTGCATTTTTGAAGAGCCATTTTTTCTCTTTGCTTATTTTAAATCTTGAAAAATCTTTGAACCGTGTTTTTGTTATTCTTGTGTGTTTACATGCATTTAGATGCACTGTGACACATTCAAAGCTAAAAAAATACTGCAGCAGGTTGTACTTTTGTTGAAAGCACTGGAACTGCCTGCACTGGTGTGAACTAGAACCTTTGGAATACAAGGCAATTATTGGACATGCGTTCCGGATATGGTTTAAAAATACACTGGAAAGCATCTAAAGGATTTAAAAAAAAAAATTATGAACTTGGGGCCAGCTGCCCCCCCTCGCTCTCTCGTATATCCAGCACTAAGCGCCTGAGATCAGCTGGGGATCTCCTCCACTGGATGCAGCCTGGGCCTCCTATGACTTTTCATCCATTGTGTCGCAATGAGGAAAAAGGCAGACTGGCAATAAAAAAAAAAATGTTTACTAGCTTCTGTCCAAAGAAAATAGTGGATTATACATGAATTGTTAGTGAAAGCTTCCATGGAAAGTTTTGTACTTTTGGAAAAACATCAGTTGTGGCAATACAAAAAAACAAGCAAGTGTCTGTGGGATAAAACGTCTGCAATGCCACCCCATATAGGGGAAATGGCTAAAGAAAACCTGTATTAAAAGAAACATGTCGGCAGCTACTGCTGACCACCTGAAAAGTCTGGTTACCTGGCTATAATGCTGATATGATGGCTTCAAAGGTTTTAGGGCTCATTCATACTAGCCACTGCCTTGCCATGCAGCAGCTGCTGTGCATTGCAGTCCAGCCAGACCAGCACAGTGTTGATGCACTCATACTGGCGCATCGCACCGTTCACCTTTTTTTTTTTTTCTAACAAACTTTATTGAAGTGTCACACATTTCAAAGAGTTCTATCAGCTGGCCTGCAGTCCCCCACGCTGCATTGGATAAAAGTACCGCACACAGTACTTTTTTCAGCGCACATTGCCTGCACACTACTGCAACGCAGTGGATTGAATCGGCTACACTGAAGACCCAGCATTTTGCTTTGTCTTGCAGTGGGACTGTGCTGCCAACGTAGTCCCACAGAGATTCCAGAGCTCTCCAAGGTAAGCTGGGTGCCACAAGCACCCTGCCCAAAGTGACTCCCGTCACACACTGCACCTGGTGTGAATGGACCCTTAGTCACTAATCAGGTACAAGTATGAGAATCAAGAGTTCTGATTTCACCAGTGGCGGCCGGTAATGCAGGGCACAGGGGCGCCGCCCCCCTATCTATGTATCCGGCCCCCTAATCTACATGCGGGGCACCACACGCATGGATGCCAATGGTTTTAATTTTTTTGAAGCATGTGATTAGAGCCAGATATAATAAATATTTCCAAAAAATTATATTAAAACATATTTTTTCCTCAGTTTAGGCCAAAATGTATTCTTCTACATATTTTTGGTAAAAAAAAATCGCAATAAGCGTATATTGATTGGTTTGCGCAAAAGTTATAGCGCCTACAAAATGAGGGATAGATTTATGGCATTTTTATTATTTTTTTTTTATTAGTAATGGCGATCTGCGATTTTTATTGTGACTGCGACATTGTGGTGGACATATCGGACACTTTTGACACTATTTTGGGACCAGTGAAATTTGTACAGCGATCAGTGCTATAAAAATGCACTGATTACTGTGTAAATGACACTGACAGGGAAGGGGTTAAGAGCTAGGGGGCGATCAAGGGGTTAAGTGTGTCCTAGGGAGTGATTCTAACTCACTACAAAATGAGAGATCACTGCTCTCGATGACAGGGAGCAGTAGATCCCTGTCATGTTGCTAGGCAGAACAGGGAAATGCCTTGTTTACATAGGCATCTCCCCGTTCTGCTGCTCCGTGTCACGATCGCGGGCCCTTGGCGGACATAGAGTCCACGGGACCCGCAGGCACACTCGCAGAGTACGCGGCGGGTGCGCGTGTGCCCACTAAGCCGCGTCCTAAAGGGGACGTACAGGTACGTCCATTTGCCCAGCCGTGCCATTATGCCAATATACATCGTCGTGCGCTGGTCGGCAAGCGGTTAATGAATTTTTAATATTCAAAGCAAATTCTCCCATCCATCCATGTCTCCATGCTTTATTTTGTTGAGAAATCACTTTGAAAAACACCCTCTAGCATTTTTGGACGTGGCAATTTTGAGTAAGGGCAGATGATTCATGTAGCATTTACTTCCTGGAATCCATCTGCCCTTAGCTCAAGCATGCAGGCGGGAGGGTGTGCTTAGCTGAGAAAACTCCCTCCTCCTCTCCTGAAGACTCCTGGGATGTGTGACGACATTCGCCTGGGGTATGGAAACCAAGAAGTAGCTAAAGAAATTTGAAAACAAAGTTTAAAACAAGTAACACTGATCTACTTTCCTATCTATTTACTAATGCTACCCTGTTTCCCCGAAAATAAGACCTAGCGTGATTGTCAGTGATGGCTGCAATATAAGCCCTACCCCCCAAATAAGCTCTACCCTGTTTCCCCGAAAATAAGCCCTACCCTGAAAATAAGACCTACAAGGACTTTAACTAGGGCTTATTTAGGGGGTGGGGCTTATATTGCAGCCTTCACCGACAATCACGCTAGGTCTTATTTTTGGGGAAACAGGGTAGTAGCAGCATTAGGATTAAAAATAGTCAATGTTGATTGAGCAAGTAAAGTTCCGCTTTAAAGAGCAAAAAAAGGAATCACAAGGGAGTTGCATCATTAGTTACGCTGTGCTGGACATTGTGAGCACACACATTGTTATTGTACCTCTGCTTTGGGTGTATATTGGGTGAAGTCTCTGTCTGGTTTTGTTAATATTATAATGGAATTCTTTATTGCTGACCTTTGACTCCAGGACATTTACCTTAAATGTTAGGTAATCAACCTTATTGTTCTGTATATAATTAGAAACACTTTGATCTTTTTCTTTATGAAAGGTGGTGTAGCTAAATAATGTGACTAGCTTCAGTGTAATGTACTCTTGTCCCAAAACAGATTATTATTTTTTAATGACTGTTTTTTAACTGTTGATCTACCTGAATAGAACTTTTATATATAAACATGAGCAATTTCCCAGTATAATCATATTTTAGAATGTATTTGTTTAAGGCTGCTTTTATCAGCAGTGAATTACCAGACATTTTCTTTTAAACTAATGCTGCTTTCACACTGCGGCGTTGGGGGTGTCGGCGGTAAAGGGGGGTGTGGCGGCTGTTTTTAGCGGCGCTTTTTCGTCGTCTTAGCGGCGCTAGCGGGGTGCTTTTAACCCCTGCTAGCGCTCGAAAAAGTGTTAAGACCGCCGGCAAAGCGCCGATGCGGCAGCGCTTTGCCAGCGGTTTGGCGAGGCTGCAGATTGATTTCAATGGGCCAGGGCGCTTTAGGAGTGGTGTATACACCGCCCCTACAGCGCTGCAAAAATGCTGCTTGCAGGACTTTTTTTTTACCTTCCTGCAAGCGCACCGATCCAGTGTGAAAATCCTTGGGCTTTCACACTGGAGACACAGGAGAGGCTCTTTACAGGCGCTATTTATAGCGTCTGTAAAGCACCTTAGTGTGAAAGCAGCCTTACGTCAACTATGTCTAAATCCTTTAGGCTTGGTTTACACTGCAGCTACCTGAAAGTCACGCAGCTTATGGTGCGACTTTGCCAGGTGACATGCTGGCGACTTGAGCACTACTTTGATGCAACTTGATGCGACTTTCAGGAATGCCTGGGTAATTTTCCTGTAATGTCGGATCCAAATCACATCAATACAGATGAGGATCCGGCTTGGAGGCGACATCCGTTAAAGTCTATGGGCACAAGTCTGATAGAAGTTGCATTGAAGCAGTACAGGAACATTTTTTTAAAGTCAGAGCGACTTCAGTAGTGCTAATTAAGACAGCTCTCATTGACTAACATGAGATTTCACATGTCACATACTTTGGGGTGGAAAAGACAGCGCTCTCTGCAGGGACAACTCCATCCATACACCAGGTCCACTCACAGGTGCCGAGGCTCGATGTGTCCCAACACACTCCAATGCAAAAGTAATAAGGAGAGCCGGCAAAACTAATCCTTGAAGTGTCGTTTATTGGTACATTAGAGTGACAATAAAACAATAAAGCTGATGCGTTTCGGCAATAGCCTTAGTTATAGCTAGTTTGAAACAGATATGGCAATATATATATATATATATAATATATATATACATATATACACAGGCAAACTCCATCTCTACAAAATTGGCCTATCAGGTTAGTGTCACAGAAAATTAACATATTTGATTGATAACACCAATTATTCAAGTGGTTAGTGACTACACCTATTTTTAGCCAGCATGAGAAGAGGGAGAGGAAAGAAAGGCAATATAAAAAGTTATTTTGTTGAGCCAACAAAATAACTTAGGCCAATTTTGTAGAGATGGAGTTTGCCTGTGTGTATGTGAGTGAATAAATATATATATATATATATATATATATAATTTTGCCATATCGGTTTCAAACTAGCTACGACTAAGGCTATTGCTGAAGTGCGTCAGTTTTATTGTTTTATTGTCACTCTGATACCAATAAACAACACTTCAAGGATTACAGTTTTGCTGGCTCTCCTTATTACTATGCATACTTTGGGGTCTCACAAGTTGGATCCCAAGTTGCGGCAGTGTGAACCGAGCCTTCGAGAGCCTGAAAATGAGTAACAACTTTGCTGCAGTGCAGGCGCTAAGTACTTGTGTTAGGCATGGTTCAAACAGGGCATACCACAGCGTATGCCCATGCAAAGGTCGTGTTTACCCACATGGGGATGCACAAGTGTTCTGTGCATGTCCATACAGATTGATGTCACTTGAGGCGAAGCGGGTGCATGGACACAGACGCTGCTCCCAATTTCACATTGGAGCAGGTATACGGTCCCGAATACACGCTGACTGCCTTCAGGGCAATGCACCCCATCCACACAGATTGGGAGCAGCATCTGTGTCCATACAGCTGCTGTCCCAATTGACATTAATAGGACTACCTGCACAGAAATGCACAAAACACTCGAAACACGAAAAATCGAGTGACCAAGACCATGCTTGCTCGAAAACTAAAGAATACATTACAATACAATACATTACATGACTTCCAAAGTCGTATTCTGTCTTATGGGAATTTTCGTAACTTTAGTATTCTATTGGTTTTCGATAGTAGAATATAAAAAAAAAAGAATGATCATCTGTCCGATATTCTCATCGTGTGTACTAGACATTAGTCTCACAAAAAATGAAAAGGTGTACTAACACCCTACACCCTCCCGCATGTACTTAGTCTCCCCCATCCCTGTTGTACTTTCCTCCATAGGTGATTAGCTGCCACTTCTCATGCAAATACCCACCGTTATCATTCTTTCCTTGGGGCTTCCAGGATGGGTCAGATCGATTCAGATTGGTCACGTAACAGCATCTGATACGTCCCGAGAGCCCTAAGGAAAGAAAGGAGAAAAATAGCAGGGCTTTCCAATCCCTGGACCACTGCACCAGCTGCATGGGCAGTGGCAGCTTACGACCTCTGGAGGTAAGTGCAGCAGGGGGTGGGGAAATGGGGTTGGGTGTTCACCTTTTTTTTTTTTTCTTTTTTTTTTGTGAAAAGTTGAACTTCTATTTTAAATTGAATCTGTGGAGCTGATGGAGCTGTCTAGGACAGAAGGCCTTGACGTTGTAAATAAAAAAAAAAAAAATCGAATTAAAAAAAAAAAAAAAGGATCCGATTTAAAAAAACAAAACAAAAACATTGTTTTCATTGGGAAAGGCATTGGTTTTAGTAGAATATCCAAATTGGCCAAACTGATGGTTGTCTGTTTTTGAGGTAAATATGTGTTAAAGTAACAATAAAACCTTTGGGGTTTTTTTTCTCCTTTAAAATAACAAACATGTTATACTTACCAGCTCTGTGCAATGGTATTTCACATTTTACATAGCTGCCCTCTTCTATACTCCTCTTCTGGGGCCCCCTGCCCATGCCCCTGGCTCCTCCTCTTTGTCGAGTGCCAGTGTTCTATCAGAATACCACTACCCATCAGAATATGTAACGTCACCGCCATCTTGGTACTCCCCGCCCTCGGCCGCAGTAAGCCTGCAGTCAGAAGGAGGCAGCAGACATATTACACCCACCGAAGTCTTGCATTTCACACTTCTTTTTACCAGTAAACTCAGCTTATTTAGTGTAATACAGTATTTTGAAATCCGTCAGACTTGTTTGATGTTGAATTTTAAAAGCAGAGGTGCTCTGTCAGATTAGCAAACCTGTGAGATCAGCAGGCTTGCCGCTGCTTTTAAAATTCAACATCAAAACAGTGTCACGGATTTCACAATACTGTATTACACTGTATACGCTCAATTTACTGGCAAAACTAAGTGTGAAATGCAAGACTTCGGTGGGTGTAAAAAGATGTCTGCTGCCTCCTGACTGCAGGCTTACCGCGGCCGAGTGTGGGGTGTACCAAGATGGCGGTGATGAAACCTCACTTCCATCACATATGCTGGTGGGTAGTGGTATTTTGATAGAACACCCCCATAGGAATCTGCTTTCCATGGAGGCACTTGTGCGGGCTTAATGAGTATGGACGGCTGTGTACCTATTTAGCAGCACACCTGAATACATGGGTACAATTTCCCCACTAGTCCAAACTAGAAAATGGAAAGCACCTATTGCTCCAGTGTACAAGAGTATTTGTATGTGTACATTTTTTTACTGGATCTCATTCACACGGACACAGAGGGACGTACACTGTAAAATATGAGTGTATTTATTTGCCTGGGAGTCACAGGTGTGTTCATCTAGCCACCCGTACAAATCAATGACCGGCTACGCCTGTACACCAATCAGAAAACACCTGTATTCTTGGATGCAGAAATATACACTTCTATTGACGATGTATTGCCCTTTTTTTCCAGCTGTAAAAATGAACCTTTATACACTCTATATCTTGGAAATAACTAGTATAAATAGCTGTAAAACCAGCAGACACCAATTTTAATGGTGACCAAAATTTGACTTTTATTGTGCTTTTATTGCGTAATTGTGGTTCAGTAAGACACAGAAAATAGGTGTAAAGTGTTATACTGTTTTTTGTCACAGCCTAGTATAAGAGCACCATTTTATTTTTAAAGGGAAACTCCAAGTAAACTGCTGTAAATATAGTTTTACAAAACTGAAAGGATTTGTAATTCTGTTCGCCCAGGCTTGCAATTTACACAGCACTGCGCAGCCAGATAATGGCACACTAGTTTTCCAATAACGCTTTCTTTGTCACTACTCTGCTTCCAGCCCACTCACTGGACAAATAATCTACGTGACGACTTCTGTCCTAGAAATCCAAGAAGTTGTACACAGGCACCCAAGCCCATTCATTTCAAATTCCAGCTAATTCCCCCAACCTGGAAAGTGCAGGAGCTGTATACAACTGCCCATAGACATGAATGGCTGTACTTGGGTATACACTGGTGCTCATGTAAACACTTGTGTAGCATACAGGTTTAAGTGAAATGACCGTATAGCATATACTCATACATAGCTCCCAACTGTCCCTGATTTTGAGGGACTGTCCCTGATTTGGAGCCATGTCCCTCTGTCCCTCTTCCTCCTCATTTGTCCCTC
Source organism: Lithobates septentrionalis (assembly GCA_037952835.1). Lineage (NCBI taxonomy): Eukaryota > Metazoa > Chordata > Amphibia > Anura > Ranidae > Lithobates > Lithobates septentrionalis. Next base: position 4,467,460 of record JBBDGP010000183.1, read on the forward strand.
ATTTTGGTCTGATCTATAGAGCTGTATATAAAATGCACTTTTTATCTATCAAAAAGTGTTTTCCAGTGCTAAACCTTTCTTCTGATTTCTAAATTGCTGCATTTGTAAATTCCAAAAGCCAATATAAAGGAATAGTAGTGTTAAAAAAAAAAAACACTTGTGGGTTTAACCAATCTTGTGTTTTTTTTGTACAATTCTCTTTTAAGCGGGCGTGGCAAGGGGTGTGTCTTATGCCTGCATGCTTTTGCTGATAGGTGTCCCTCATTCCCATCTCAAAAAGTTGGGAGGTATGACTCATATGCTATTTGAGCAATTACCTGCATACAGCCATTCATGTCTATGGGGTGCTGTACGCAGCCCTTGTTCTTTCCAGGCGCCGAAAATACTATGGGAGTTTACGATGCATGGGCTCAGGCACCCGCTTGCAAGAGGCCACAAATTTGACCAGGGAATAACAGTGATATTCCTGGCTGTGCAGTGTGGCAGATGTGTGATTCACATGACTGGCCAAACAAAATTCCAAATCCATTGACATTTTTGGATTTCAGCTCTCTACTGTTTGCAAGGAGTTAATAATAAACATTTGAATAAAGTGAATTTATTAAAGCGGAGGTCCACCCTAAAAAAACAAAAAAAACAAACAAACATAAAAACGCTCCTTTTAAATACATTAAAAAACATTTGAAAAAAAATTTTTTTTTTACTTACCAGAAATGCCTGTTGCTAGGCAGATCGTCCTAATCTGCCACTTCCTATTCCACGGTGATCTTCAGTCTTCTCCTCCTCACGTTGTTTTCTGGGAAATTTGGGCACGGTGTCTTCTGGGACCTGTGTGTGTCACAGAAGACAGCCGCCCATTCACAAATCACCGGGGGACTCGCGCATGAGCATTAGGAAATGGGCAGTGAAGCCGCAAGGCTCCACTGCCTGTTACCCTTAGTGAGGATGGCGGCGCCGGCACATGATACGAGGGACGGATTGGCCTCGGATGGCCGACATCGCGGGCGCCCTGGACAGGAAAGTGTCGTTATTTGTGTTATGCCCCGTACACACGGTCGGATTTTCCGATGGACAATGTCCGATCGGAGCGTGTTGTCGGAAATTCCGACCGTGTGTGGGCGCCATCGGACATTTTCCATCGGATTTTCCGACACACAAAGTTGGAGAGCAGGAGATAAAATTTTCCGACAACAAAATCCGTTGTCGGAAATTCCGATCGTGTGTACACAAATCCGATGGACAAAGTGCCACGCATGCTCAGAATAAATAAAGAGATGAAAGCTATTGGCCACTGCCCCGTTTATAGTCCCGACGTACGTGTTTTACGTCACCGCGTTCAGAATGATCGGATTTTCCGACAACTTTGTGCGACCGTGTGTAGACAAAACAAGTTTGAGCCAACATTCGTCGGAAAAAATCCTAGGATTTTGTTGTCGGAATGTCCGAACAAAGTCCGACCGTGTGTACGGGGCATTAGTGTTTGTAGCTGCTGACTTTTAAAAAAAATTTTTTTACGGCTGGAACACCCCTTTAATCATGAGGATCTTCCTAGCTTCCCATATTTCTGAATTGCCGTGTTATTTCGTGTTTCTTGTGAAAGAAACAGGGAAACAATTAGAGAACATAAGAACAGGGAGCTAGGCAACCTTTGTGTATTCAAATCCTAAACACAAGATAAAATACACTTATTAGCATAAAGGAATGAAGCAGCTTGTCACAAGCCAATGTAAAAGATCCTCCAGCCCTTCGTGGGCAGCAGAGAGGCTGTGTGGAAAGGGAAGCCCTTTCTGGATCCTTGCAGGAAAGCAGAACCTCAGACCCGCAAAGTATTGGAAAGATGGCACCTTCCGGCTTGGAAACGGCTCACACTTCCAGGTTGTGGGGAAGCAGGAACTTTGCTGTGGCTACTGAAATCTGGGGCTTCATCTCCTTTTTTTAATAACTTCAATACCGGGCACTTTCACCCCCTTCTGCCCAGGCCAACTTTCAGCGATGTAACATTTTGAGTGATAATTGCACGGTAATGCAACACTGTACCCAAATAAAATTTTGATAATTTTTTTCATACAAATAGAGGTTTCTTTTGGTAGTTCTTTATCACCTCCTGCGGTTTTTTGCACTATAAACAAAAAAAGAGCGACAATTTTGAAGAGAACACAATATTTTTTACTTTTTGCTATAATAAATATCCCAATTTAAAAAACAAACAAACAATTTTTTTCCCTCCGTTTAGGCCGATACGTATTCTTTTACATATTTTTGGTAAAAAAACGCAATAAGCGTATATTGATTGGTTTGCGCAAAAGTTATAGCGCCTACAAAATAGGTTAATGATTTATGGCATTTTCACTATTACTTTTTTTTTTACTAGTAATGGTGGTGATCTGCGATTTTTATCAGGACTGCGACATTGTGGCGGACAGATTGAACACTTTTGACACTATTTTGGGACCATTGACATTTATACAGCGATCAGTGCTATAAATAGCCATTGATTACTGTATAAATGTCACTGGTAGGGAAGGGGTTAACACTAGGGGGCGATCAAAGGGTGGGGGGATGAGACTGATCGGTGTTCCTATATACTAGGAGCACACGATCTGTCTCCTCTCCCCTGGCAGGACGTGGATCTGTGTGTTTACACGCACAGATCCACGTTCCTGCTCTGTCACGAGCGATCGTGGGTGCCCAGCGGACATCGTGGCCTCTGGGCACGCGCATCGGCTCCTCGGTGACGCGGTGCGCCCCCTATCCCGGCGCGAAGCTGAGGACATCAAATGATGCCCGCCCAGGATGAGAGATCCCATCTGCGGACGTCATATTACTATGGGCAAATATTGAAGAGGTTAAATCAAAAATACGCTTATAAATAATTAAACACCACTTTCTCACTGTTTTCCAGCAGTACCCAAAACTTTAATGAAGGCTTCATAGCCGAAATGCGTCAGTATATAGCCTGTAACTGTGTACACATGTAACAAATGAAGTACTTTTATTTGAGAGCATCAGAGTTGCCAGCCTTCTTGATTCAAGTACTTAAAACTTATCTAAACCCTAAACATACATGTAATCTATTCCAGCTTATCATTCCATTGATTTTTGGCTGCATCAAGGCTTTTTTTTACTTCATTTTAACGGAAACTGGAATTCTGGCACGGTCACCTGGCATCTTCTGTACTGGCAGTAAATGTTAAAAAGGAAAACTAATGCAGTCATGGCATATACAGCTGGGCATACACCGATTCAATTTTTTTTCAATTTGTTTATGGCCACCTTTGCTCAACAGAAATCGATTCTTTAAATTAAATTCTGTCAAAGGCGCAAGTTGTAAAATGTTAAAATGTTCCTCGATCAGCGGCTGCAACCAATCACTTGCAGTCACTGATCAGTGTATATTCACTATCACAATACAATGTCCTCCAACTACCTAATTTATGTGGATGGAGGAATTGGTTGGTTTTCTTTTCTGTTCAGCCTACTGGCTGAATGAATGAATAAAAAAAAGAAAGAACTAACAGTGTATGGCAAGCTTAAGGTATAAGAAAAGGCAAAACGTATTTTTTTATTTTTAGCTTTGGATAGAGCGGAGAGGGATTAGAGCACCCGTCTGTTTGTTCTTTATTGCTGTCTGTGCCCCGTTAGATAGATTCACCCTCTCTATATTTGTCCTGTTTACCATTATCATTGAAACTAAAGAGAAATCTTCCAGTTGGGCCACTAGTATGGTTTTTTTTTTTTTTACTTTTATTTATTGAGATTTTAGGGGTTCCCTTAATTTGCAGGGATTTCTTCTTACTTGATGTTTTGGCTATGGCAAAGGCAGTGGAGATAAATCAGAGGGCAAAAAAAAACCTGACCGGGGTTATTTCTGGTTTCTCCTGCATGATAACAGATACCTCATTGAAACGCATAAAAAACGCATGTCAAAAACGCACCAGAAAATATCAACTGCAACCTGCATAGGTGTGAACCTAGCCTTATGGCCCGTACACACGATCCGAATATCGTACGAAAACGGTCGTCCGAGGAAGGATCGTACGATTTTTGGATCGTGTGTGCGCTACTTTCGACAGCCGATCACGACCGTTCATCCGATCTTATTCGATCGGGCATGCTCGAAAATTTTCCTCGTGCGATTCCAGATCGTACGATTTTCGGTTAGTCAATATAGTTGTCGTCCGAAAATTCAATACAAGTACATTACAACACATGACATCACTTCTGGTTTTTTTTTTCTGTCGTACGAGAATTTTCGTGACTTTATTTAGCTATTCAATTTCTACTTGCGACTATTAAGCGAAATCGGTCGTACGATATTTGGATCGTGTGTACGGGCCATTAGGCCTGTTTCGCACCTATGCCAGTGGCTGCGGGTGAGGGTATCACAGCGATTTCCCCACCCGCAGTGGAAACTCGCTGCTGTGAGAAAATGTGCAGGGCTGCCATTCATTTATTTAAAAATGCAGCACGTTTGTGGGTGCAGGGATTGCAGGTAAACTGCATGGTCAAAATGACCATGCGATTCCCCTGTGGGACGCATTTTCAAAAGGGTGCATGCACATTCTTTTTGCGGAAAACATGAATGGGCTGCGGTGCCCGAGCAAACGCGGCCTACACACACGCATAGGCGTGTACCAGGCCTTAGGGCCGGTTTACACCACATGCAGCCCAGTATGTTTTTTCTGAAAAAAACATACTGGGCAAAAATGCGTGGATAGTAGTAGGTTATATGGTGTCCAATGGCATAGTTCGCACCAGTTCGGTCAGCCCCAGTTCCAGAAAAATAGGTAGAACGTGCTTTATTTTTTTCTGCACTGAACTGTACAAGAACACAGTAAAATGCATCAGCAACACAGCGGAACGCACTTGTCCTTATTTAAGGTGAAGAGAAAAAAAAGGGGAAAAATGCCCTGAAACGCATTAAAAATGCGCATGTAGAAACACATCCGGAATGCACCTGGACTGCGTTTCTATGGTGTGAATGAGCCCTTAAAGATTCCTAAGCTGAAAATATTACATTTCTGCTCTTGGATTTTATTTGCTGATATGGTGCCTATCTTAATTTTAAAAAAATGTGATACTCTTTCTATAAAAAATATCTTCTGTTTTCTTATCTTTCTTCTTTTTGATGGTGCCAATGCTGGCATCAGTATTACAAGATAATTGGTAACAGAATATAGAACAATTGGATCCACAAAGTGGGGGGTGGGTAGATGTTGTCTGAATATAGAGCCTTCCCTACACTTGGGAGTGGGAGATCCCAAGGGCATTCTGCCATGTAACACCATTCTGACTTGTGAATGTATACATAACAGGTCACCCGATTAGTTTTAATTATAGCTCAGAATGACATGTAAAAAAAAAAGAATACAAAGCTAGCCAGTACTCTGAGAACTAGGACGTCATCTGAGGATCTAAGGGATGCAAGTGTAAGGAGACACTGGTAACATGGCTGATGTCCTCACTAAAGCCACCGGAAACTCGTTAACAAAAAAAAAATTGTGTTGGCATCATTTCCATTCATAGATCGGAGAGGGATTTGGAATTCACTGCACTACAAATGCATATTTTAGGTAGATTAAAGCACTATTTTAGGTAAAACATAAAGTTCATGAAAAGTCCAACCACATGATGTGCTATAAAAAAATAAAACGTCCACAAATTCATGAAAGAACAATACAGCCACATAAAGTGCAAAAGAACGTCTGTTTAGAAAAGTGGTCTGGAATAAACAAAAAACAGCAACCATGATCTTCACTACTGTGCACACCACCAAGAAGGATATCAAGGCCGCTTACTAGATGTTTAGATGTTTAGACCTCTGAATATAGGAGATCTAACAGCATTTTAGGGAAAAATCCCACAGTGGATGGAAGGGTGGACGACCTCCTACGCTCACACAGCCAGCCAACAAGGTTAAAGGGTGGAGGTGTGGAAAACGAGCCTCCGCTAGTACTACTCACATAAGAAGAAAATATATCGGCATATCTCCTAGACAACATCTAACAACCCGACAAGCGTGATGACGTCTCTGCTTGTATATGAATATAGTGTCAGCAGGTGACAATTGTGGCTTTTTTATGCATGGTTTTTCAGCCATTCCTTACCTAGTTTGCTGAAAAAGTCTTTTAGTTGCAGAGCAAATATTGTCTAAATACAAAAGGGATGTGTATTCTTATTTAAATCTTCCAGATTTGTGCAGTAGTCCAGCATGAAACTTGACCTCTGTATAGGAGCTTCCTGTAATAAAGACCGATCACTGCTGCTTTCTCTCTGTATGCAGGGTGACTGGTCTTGTCTCTGCACCCCCCCTGTAGTTTTCCCATGGCACCATGTAGTGGTTGGGGCATGCCGGGTCCCTCCCGCAGCACTGCTGTCTGCACAGGCTATGTACAGCACAGTGATGATGTCCGAACTTTTACAAGGTAATAGCTCAAATTGCAAAGGCATTTGGTAGACACAAAGAAAAATAAGTAACAAAATTTTGATATAGAATAAGTCAGAGCAGTGACCCCCCCCCCCCCCCCCCCCCCCCATCCCCCTGCCTACAGAGATAACATTAGAGAGAAAGAGAGTCCAAAGGGACAGGGCCTGACAGGAGGGTGAGGGGGCACTATGCACGCCACATTACTTTTCTCTTTGGAGTGCCCAAAGGTGTCCCAGATCTCGCCTACAGAGATACCATTAGAGAGAAAGAGAGAGTCCAAAGGGACAGGGCCTGACAGGAGGGTGAGGGGGCACTATGCACGCCACATTACTTTTCTCTTTGGAGTGCCCAAAGGTGTCCCAGATCTCGCCTACAGAGATACCATTAGAGAGAAAGAGAGAGTCCAAAGGGACAGGGCCTGACAGGAGGGTGAGGGGGCACTATGCACGCCACATTACTTTTCTCTTTGGAGTGCCCAAAGGTGTCCCAGATCTGTTACAATCCTATAGTGTATGCTAAAAAAAAAAAATTGCTGTGTGCCGCTAAAGTGTTTAGGTTTGACTGAAGAAAAAGTGACAACCCTATTTGCGCTCCTCGTGCGTGTGATGTTTTTATTTTGTACCTTTTGATATGTACCAATAAAGAAATCGATGTGCTTACGGAGTGTGTGCCCGTCTACTTCCTTCTTATTTCTACTACTTGTAGGAGAGCCGGGTGGCCCCCTCTCCTTTGGACGTGATATACGGGCCTTGTGCTTATATACCTCGAGCAGTGTTTTCTCCTGTTGGAGTAATGCAGGGATACCTCAGGGGCACATAGATAACAAATGTTTTCTATGTGCCTTTTTCACACCACATCGCTGCTGTGATCTGCACTGTACAAAAATACAGATATTTAACATGTTTTCACATTGCAACTCCCTGCACCACGTCAGTGCACTGCAGCAAGTTACAGTGTATAGACTTGAATGAAATGACTCTGTGAATCTTCAATAAAGTAAAAAAAAAAAAATGTAAACAGTTCGATGTGTTGTAACAACAAAACACACCGCTCCTACACAACAGATGACAACCTGCAGCGTTGTAGTGTAAATAAGTCCTAAAGGACCAAGACAGCCCATACAAATGCCTGACATATGGGATGGAGATATTCCCAGTATTTTATACATTTTTTTAGACTGTAAGCTCTAACGGGCAGGGCCCTCTGATCCCTCCTGTATTGAATTGTATTGTAAGTGTACTGTCTGCCCTCATGTTGTAAAGTTCTGTGCAAACCGTTGGCGCTATATAAATCCTGTATAATAATAATCATTTGGTTCAGGATAGAGAAAAGGATTGGGCATTCACTGGGGGAGAGTGACACTCTGCCATCAGAGCAATACAGCTTGGCCACATCTGATTGGATAGTTAAAAGCAGCATGCTCGCTGATTAGTTATATCTGTGCTCTCTGCTCCAATCAGCAAGCTCTATTTGTTGCACTGTGCAACACTGTAAAGCCTGACTGCCTTTTATTGCTGCTAGTCTGAATGTTGCTACACAGGGGATAGTGCAAAGACAGAATTACAGTTAAATACATTTTACTATTTTGTTTCTTTATTGCACACCTGCATTTTATATGTGTTTTTATATCTGAATATATGAACACATTATTATCAATGTATCACTTTGTGTTTGCAGTTTTTTTTTTAGTGCAAAACAAAAAACAAAAAATAAACAAAAAAAAACTAAAGCATAGATTAAAATTCTACTAGTTGGAATAGACATTGTATGAAAAAAAACCTATGCTGTGTTGTGTCGGGACCGGGGATGAAATGGTTAAGTATGAAGTAAACAGGTAGAGGCACATCCAGGTATGTGATCTGTTTGTTTTGCAAGGTGCTACAAATGCTCGCTCTGTGCAATCTGACACCATGTAGGCCGGCCTGACTTGCCTAGGAAAGCAGGCAGCAATGTAAGAGAACTGGAATTTCAGGTCTTGGTCAGTAATAGCAGCCTGGCCCTCCCAGGGCTGAGACTGGCGATTTGCTGTCAGTTTCAAACTCAAAACAGAAATAAGGGACAGAGATGTATTCCCAGCGTCTGATCTGCCCACAACCAGCTTCAGGGTGAATATTATGAAGGTAAGTGGTGTTTTTGTCTCTACAGCACTATAGGTAGGTGCTGATTTCTAGGCCTGATCTCTGCAGGGACAAGTGCAATTTCGCAGGTATGTTTGTTGCCATCGGTAAAATCGTGTCTAATACCAATGAATTCACACAAGGTTGTGTGATCTCTAACCCTTGTCCTAAGGATTTCAAGGGACCCGGTATAGGAGAAGTGATTGGGGGGAGTTGCACGCTTGCTATTAGAACTTTGGCCCCCAAAGCATTTGTGTATAGCAGAGAGCAGTTTGTTTACAAATGGTGGGATCATGTACTCCTGAATATGGTATGTCTAAAGAACACAGACTTTGTACCTGATTCTGCTTTATGGTTTTTGTAGTTTGTCAGATGTTAATGAAGTAAAGGAATGACAGCGGAGCTTGTTTTAGATCAGGGCCTGTGCATGTTAATTGATTTTATGAAGCCATTGTATGATCAGATATGGAATTCTCTGAAACTGGCGGAGTACATTTCAGTGCCAGGTGAGTCAGAGGAGCCTTCTGCTGGAAGAAGTCTAGGCAGCAATAAGATACCTCTGCCCAGCACCCCTGTGATACCCCATCTATCACTATATTAGAATGTGGTATCGTACTTATGCCGCGTACACGCGGTTGGATTTTCCGACAGGAAATGTTCAATAGGAGCTTGTTGTCGGAAATTCCGACCGTGTGTAGGCTCCATCAGACATTTTCCATCGGAATTTCCACCAAACAAAATTTGAGATCTGGATGTCAAATTTTCCGCCAACAAAATCCGTTGTCGGAAATTCCGATCGTGTGTACACAATATCGACGCACAAAGTTCCATGCATGCTCGGAATCAAACAGAAGAGCCACACTGGCTGTTGAACTTCCTTTTTCTCGGCTCGTCGTACGTGTTTTACGTCACCGTGTTCTTAACATTCGGAATTTCCGACCAGATTTGTGTGACCGTGTGCATGCAAGACAAGTTTGAGCTAACATCCGTCAGAAAAAAAACATGGATTTTAGTGTCGGAATGTGCGATCATGTGTACGCGGCATTACACTAACATGGCTTGTATACAAACACCTACTGCCAAAGAGTTTGCTTTTAGTCCCCATTAACACCTGTGTGATCTGTCAGGCTTTGGCCATCGTGTGACAGTGCCATTCCTATAATTGTCAATGAGGCCTGTTCACACCTGTGCAGTGCACTTGCAAATAGGTACAGGTGCCTCTTACCTCAATAGACTTCAATGCGAGCGCATGAAAACCATATAAAAAAAAAACACAAAACTTGCATGAAGTGTAGGCCCAGCCCATGTATTTTTTTTTAATTATTATTTTTTAGGCGCTTTTCAGGCACTTTCACGCAAAAAAAAAAAAAATGCCTGAAAAGCTCACGGAAACATATTTTCATTAAAATCAATGATTGCTTTCACACTGGGGCAGTGCGTTGGCAGGGTGGTGAAAAAACACCCCTCTCCATTGAAATTAATGGAAAGCGCCTGAAAAGCTCTTCAAAAGTGCTCAGTGTTTTACTGGCAGTTTATAAGCGCCTCAATGTGAAAGGGGCCTTAGAAAGAACATGCAGAAGTTGAGAATTGATAGACAAGCATGCAAAGCATTACATGATAAAAAATCCTTGCTGTTACTTTTTATTTGGCATGGAAAGGTATGTGAGATAACGTAATGGAACATTAGGTTGACAACCTTTTGAAGCCGAGGATCTTACATCATTGGCCAGCAGACTATTTGAACCCTAGCCACAAAAGACATGGACCAACTATACATACATCCATTTCTCACTTTAAATCTAACTAAACTCTTGGTAGGCAAAGTGCTTATTTTCAGGGTGTAATGTAAGGTTCAACAAGTTGAAAGAGTGGAATAATTAAACCAGTTGTAAAGCGTGCTTTTTTTTTTTTTCTGAAAATAAAAATCAGGTTATACTTACCTGCCCTGTGCAGTGGTTTTGCACAGAGCAGCCCCAGAACTCCTCTTCTGGGGTCCCCCCGCCAGCGATGTTGGCTCCTCCTCTGAGTGTGCCCATGGGCAAGCAGCTTGCTATGGGGGTAATCGTGCGGGCGTGAATCAAAGCTGGGCTATGTGCATCTACTGACGCACACAGGGCTGCTTGGCCCCGCTCTCTCCTCACAGGAGTCTTCTGTAAGAAGAAAAAAGGGGGGAAGAGAAGCTGAAGACAGGCACAGCGCTGGATCAAGATCAGGCTCAGGTAAGTGTTTAAGGGGGCTGGGGGAGCAGCTTTTAAAAGTGTTTTTTTTTTTAACTTAAGCCCTGGTTCACACCAGAGCGGCTTTGAATTTGCGCTACTTCAGAGCGAAGTGCGATTCGAATCTCCGACTTCAATGCGGCTTGCGCTTTATTTTAACAGAAGTCAGTGCAAGTCTCATTAAAATCGCAGAAAAGTAGCGGAGGAACCTTTTTCAAAGTCGCTGCGACTTGAGTCGCACAATTTTAATGGTTCCGTTGCCGAAAATAGGATGTGACTTGTCATGCGATTTTTTTTTTTTTTTTTTTTTTTTTTTTTTTTTTTTCTTTTTTTTTAAACTGTCAAATCGTGTGACAAATCACATTGGTGTGATCGAGGGCTAATGCAGAGAATGCATTAACTTAAAAAAATCTTTTGCCTTTATTACCACTTTAATATGGAACAAACTAGCGCAAGATGGCAAATGGTGACTGTTTTTTATAAAATAAATTCAGAACACATAAAATCTTAACCCCAACAGCAAAACCTCATGTAACCTGTTAATTCATTTCCATATTTTTAAATATGCAGCTTTTACCAATATAATACCTGGTAATCCTGCTATGAATGTCTTTATTAGGGCACTTTCTGTCTAATGCCGCGTACACACGATCGCACATTCCGACAACAAAATCCATGTTTTTTTTCCGACGGATGTTGGCTCAAACTTATTTTGCATGCACACTGTCACACAAATCTTGTCGGGAATTCTGATCACCAAGAACGCGATGACGTACGACGAGCCGAGAAAAATTAAGTTCAATAGCCAGTGTGGCTCTTCTGCTTGATTCCCAGCATGCGTGGAACGGAAAGGATTTTGTTGTCGGAAAATTTTGAGATCCAGATCTTAAATTTTGTTTGTCGGAAATTCCGACAGAAAATGTCACACGGTCGGAATTTCCGACAACAAGCTCCCATCGAACATTTCCCGTCGGAAAATCCAACCGCGTGTACGCGGCAATAGAGTGACAACTGTCCAAGTTGTGCACCTGTGACCACAAGCAACTCTACCAACACACATTGTGCAGATATGGTCCACTGTTGAGGAATTCAGTCCGGTCCTGAGCACATGCATATAGACCAGAAGCAACTAAAAGAGGCTGGAGGAAATCGGCAGCATGTAAATGCAACAAACGATCCAAGCAAAGGTGAAAATAGTATTTGATGGTAAACAAGTTGCAGCAACGCACAAGTGTAAACAGCCATGTGTGAAAGAGAAAATGATATTTAGTCTCGGTTCACACTGCTGCGATGCCGGAACCCGCACGATTCCTGTGCGGGTTCCCGCCTCGCATCTGACTCTCAGTAAGTTCAGACTGCTCTCTGCCAACCGCTGCGGGTGTCGATGTAAAGTTAATGACACCCCCAAATCGGTTCGCAGAGTCCTGACCTCCACCTGTTAGAACACCTTTGGGATGAATTTGAGTGGAGACTGCGACAGCCTTCCCAGAAGAGCTGAAGCTGTTATAGCTGCAAGGGGTGGGCCAACTCAATATTGAACCCTACGGACTAAGACTGGGATGCCATTAAAGTTCATGTGCTTGTAAAGGCAGGCCCCTCACACTTTTGGTAATATAGTGTAGGTGATGGTAGATAATATAACACCCTAAACGGTACAAAAACCTGGGGTGTAATGTACATTAATCCTCATGATGTGACCAATATCCCCTACATGTTTCACGGACAATTCCGCTTCTTCAGGAAGCCTTTTGTAGATGCCGGTCCTCGTTGGTAAGCACATATAGCTCCCCCCCCCCCCACTACACCTTCAGTGTTACTGTTTATTGTGTATAGCACTCTACTTAGCTGATTTACATGTTTCTTTACAGACGTTATCCAAAAACACTCCTCCTGAAAAAGCGGAAATGTCCATGAAACATGTAGAGGATATTGGTCACCTTATGAGGATTATGTACATTACACCCCAGGTTTTTGCATCGTTTAGGGTGTTACATTATCTAGCGTCACCCATGTTTCTACGCTTCAATTGATCTTTTGTGTATCTGAGATGTATGCCATTTAAATCATTGTATCTGGATACAACTATATTTTTAAATCGTGTATCAATAAAAATATACATTTTAAACTTTTTATGCAGTCTTTGGGTACCGAGATAGTCCATTTCTTCCCTTGTTCTCTGGCAACCATTGGGGATGGTGTTTGGTTTTCTACAATTGTTATATTCGGATGATGGTAGTCCTCCTGTTACATAGTTACATAGTAGGTGAGGTTGAAAAAAGACACAAGTCCATCAAGTCCAACCTATGTGTGTGATAATGTGTCAGTATTACATTACATATCCCTGTATATTGCGGTCATTCAGGTGATTATCTAATAGTTTCTTGAAGCTATCAATGCTCCCCGCTGAGACCACCGCCTGTGGAAGGGAATTCCACATCCTTACCGTTCTTACAGTAAAGAACCCTCTACGTAGTTTAAGGTTAAACCTCTTTTCTTCTAATTGTAATGAGTGGCCACGAGTCTTATTAAACTCTCTTCTGCGAAAAAGTTTTATCCCTATTGTGGGGTCACCAGTACAGTATTTGTAAATTGAAATCATATCCCCTCTCAAGCGTCTCTTCTCCAGAGAGAATAAGTTCAGTGCTTGCAACCTTTCCTCATAACTAAGATCCTCCAGACCCTTTATTAGCTTTGTTGCCCTTCTTTGTACTCGCTCCATTTCCAGTACGTCCCTCCTGAGGACTGGTGCCCAGAACTGGACAGCATACTCCAGGTGCGGCCGGACCAGAGTCTTGTAGAGCGGGAGAATTATCGTTTTATCTCTGCAGTTGATCCCCCTTTTAATGCATGCCAATATTCTGTTTGCTTTATTAGCAGCAGCTTGGCATTGCATGCCATTGCTGAGCCTATCATCCACTAGGACCCCCAGGTCCTTTTCCATCCTAGATTCCCCCAGAGGTTCTCCCCCCAGTATATAGATTGCATTCATATTTTTGCCACCCAAATGCATTATTTTACATTTTTCTACATTGAACCTCATTTGCCATGTAGTCGCCCACCCCATTAATTTGTTCAGGTCTTTTTGCAAGATTTCCACATCCTGCAGAGAAGTTATTGCCCTGCTTAGCTTAGTATCGTCTGCAAATACAGAGATTGAACTCTTTATCCCATCCTCCAGGTCGTTTATGAACAAATTAAATAGGATTGGTCCCAGCACAGAACCCTGGGGAACCCCACTACCCACCCCTGACCATTCTGAGTACTCCCCATTTATCACCACCCTCTGAACACGCCCTTGTAGCCAGTTTTCAATCCATGTACTCACCCTATGGTCCATGCCAACGCACCTTATTTTGTATAGTAAACGTTTATGGGGAACTGTGTCAAATGCTTTTGCAAAATCCAGATACACCACGTCTACGGGCCTTCCTTTATCTAGATGGCAACTCACCTCCTCATAGAAGGTTAATAGATTGGTTTGGCAAGAACGATTCTTCATGAATCCATGCTGATTACTGCTAATGAAATCATTCTTATTACTAAAATCTTGTATATAGTCCCTTATCATCCCCTCCAAGAGTTTACATACTATTGATGTTAGGCTAACTGGTCTGTAATTCCCAGGGATGTTTTTTGGGCCCTTTTTAAATATTGGTGCTACATTGGCTTTTCTCCAATCAGCTGGTACCATTCCAGTCAATAGACTGTCTGTAAATATTAGGAACAACGGTCTGGCAATCACCTGACTGAGTTCCCTAAGTACCCTCGGATGCAAGCCATCTGGTCCCGGTGATTTATTAATGTTAAGTTTCTCAAGTCTAATTTTAATTCCGTCCTCTGTTAACCATGGAGGTGCTTCCTGTGATGTGTCATGAGGATAAACACTGCAGTTTTGGTTACTGAAGCCCCCCGATTCACTTGTGAAGACTGAGGAGAAGAATAAATTCAATACCTTTGCCATCTCCCCATCCTTTGTAACCAGATGTCCTTCCTCATTCTTTATGGGGCCAATATGGTCTGTCCTCCCTTTTTTACTGTTTACATACTTAAAGAATTTCTTGGGATTTCTTTTGCTCTCCTCCGCTATGTGTCTTTCATGTTCTATCTTAGCCATCCTAATTGCACCCTTACATTTCTTATTGCATTCTTTATAAATACTGAATGCTGAGGATGATCCCTCAACCTTGTATTTTTTGAAGGCCTTCTCCTTTGCTTTTATATGCATTTTTACATCGGAGTTAAGCCATCCAGGATGTTTTTTCGCTCTTTTAAATTTATTACCCAATGGGATACATTGGCTAATGCCCTTATTTAATATGCTCTTAAAGCAAACCCATCTCTCCTCCGTATTCTTTGTTCCTAATTTTATCCCAATTTATGCCTTTTAGCAAGGTTTGTAGTTTAGGGAAGTTGGCTCTTTTGAAATTCAGTGTCTTTGTGTTCCCTTCATGTTTCCTATTTGTGTGATTTATACTGAAACTAATTGACCTGTGATCGCTGTTACCTAAATTATTATTGGTAATCAGTAGATCTAGTAATGTTTTATTTCTAGTTGGTGCGTCTACCATCTGACCCATAAAATTGTCCTGCAAAACACTAAGGAACTGGCGAGCCTTAAATGAATGCGCGGTTCCCTCCGCCCAGTCTATGTCTGGATAATTAAAATCCCCCATTATGATAACACTTCCCATCCTTCCCATCCTTGCTGCTAATCCAATTTGTGATAGGAGATCCGTCTCCACTTCCTCCCTCAGGTTTGGGGGCCTATAGCATACTCCCAGTATTATTTTCCCCTTAGCTTCATCCCTTTGGAGCTCTACCCATAAAGATTCCACCTCCTCCCTAGCCCCCTCAGTTATGTCATCTCTCACACTCACTTGTACATTATTCTTGATATATAGGCATACCCCTCCCCCTTTTTTACCTTCTCTATCCTTGCGGTATAGGGTATACCCTTGAATGTTTGCCAGCCAATCATGAGAGCTGTTGAACCAGGTCTCTGAAATTCCCACAAAATCCAAATCCTCCTTGTACAACCGTATCTCTAGTTCACCCATCTTGTCCGCCATGCTCCTGGCATTGGTGAACATGCCACATAGTTTAGACTGGTCGCATATTGTCCTCGTATTGGGTGTTTCAAGATTGCAACTAGGACTTGCTACTATACTCACCTTGTGTTTTTGTGCTTTGGTTAACCTACCACTAATGCCCCCAATACTACCCTCTGGAATATCTTCCGCGCTGGCTATCACTGTCTCTGGACCCTCCCCCTCTAACTTTTTGGCCATCTTCATTCCCAGCAGATCTGCACCCTCCTCATTTAGGTGCAGTCCGTCCCTTCTATAGTACCAGTTACCGACTGAGAAGTCGGCCCAGTCCTCCAGGAACCCAAACCCCTCCTTACTACACCAGCTCTTCAGCCACTTGTTTACTTCCCTAATCTCCCTCTGCCTTTCTGGTGTGGCTCGATGTACCGGTAGTATTCCTGAGAACACTACCTTGGAGGTCCTTTTCCTCAATTTAGCTCCTAAGTCCCTAAAATCGTTCTTTAGGACACTCCATCTGCCTCTGACTTTGTCATTGGTGCCAACGTGCACCATGACAGCCGGGTCTTCCCCAGCCCCTCCCAGTAATCTGTTATTTATTGAACTATCTGCAATAGAGGCTTTCATCTCTTATTGCATCCCTATTTAGGGTGTAACATGAAACATGATTCACCATCCCCACCCCCAAACTGTTGCTACTTAATCTGCATCGCAGAATTTTTCCACCTGAACAACTGCCTCATCCATTCACAGATTTGATCACAGTGGCAGAGGGATTCTTGGATTGTGGTTGTCATTGTACTCCTAGACCTTTCTTTACCTTGTCCCAACCTATAATGGTAGGTCTATACCTCCATACAGTTCTGGGGCTGGAGGAAGAGTGGAGAAACCTGTGAAGCACATCCCTAATCAAGTGTTTGTTTTTGTAATTCTTTGCGGTCTCCAATACAAAAAAATGAATAAATGCAATATTTTTCCTTTCTTAATGTGGTTGTTGGACAGTTGAAGTGCTACCCCCAGCTGCACGTCTAAATGAGGCCTTAGGCCCCTTTCACGCGGGCACCTCCGTCTTGCGGATTCCTCTTGCTCAGAGGGGGAGGACACAGGCATGTGAGACAGGACACAGTCCCGCTCTCCTCTGAGGAAATCAGGTGGAAATGGACCGCCTTTCCGTTTTTATGTGATACGATTCGATCCACCAAATGGATGGAAAATAGGACAACCATCCGCTCGGATTTTGCAGGCAGAATTGGGTCAGATGGTCGGCGGATGTCAGCGGACATGTGTCCGCTGACATCCGCCGCTCAATAGAGGAGACTGCAAGGTCTGATCTGGTGGACCTCATTGGAAAGCCTGTGTGAAGGACCCTTTGTGTAGCACTGACATTTAAATTTGCATGGAAGGCATTGATGTGCATTTGTGGGGTATCCCGCCGAGAAGCTGTCCATGCCAACAGGCAGTCCATAGGTCACAGTTGCAGGGTGGGGAATGCCGCTGCTGCCTATGTTGTTGGCTTTGACCGCTTCCCAGCAGGATAGCTTAGGCAGATTCGGACTTGTGTCTGGCTCATCCCTAGTGACAGACAGAATAAAAATTTGGAAGTAATGTATTGTATTTGTATTGTATTTTCGGACGAAAACCGTACCGATTAAACGAAAATCGTATGAGCTGGTTATGTATGAGAAAAATGTTTGTATTTTGTCCATTCGGATAATTTTGGACAAAGTGTCATGATTGGCTCTCGAGAGCTGTGTACTAATGATCCGATTTATCATACGATCGCTTCGAATGCGGTATTTTTCATCCACTTTTCTGAATGTGTGCTTAAATATCCCCCCCCCCCCCCCCCCCCCCAGTTCAGCTTCAAAACCACAAAACTAATGATGCTTTACAATTCAAACAAGCTATTTGAAATTAGCCATACAAAAAGCAGGTGCACTGTGTTAATAAGTCATTGAGAAAAATACTGTGGGATTGTAGAAAATTAGCCTAAAATGAAATGTATTGTTAGAATATTTCTAAGGGAACCAGAAGCCGAATCTCCTTGAATTAATAATAATATTATAAAATATATATTATAATATTGTTTTATTTAAAGTAAATAAATAAATTCTATAATATATCAGAACCTACATAAACTGCTCTTCTGCCCTAATAGATATCCCCAGACAAGTGTTCTCTGTAGTACACAGGTGGTTTCATATTTCTATTTTTTGTCTTATATTTTGCTGTTGCTATCCAGGTTGCATGTGTTCACAATGGGGGCTGGGTGAGGCCCTCTCTGAACAGGCCTCACCAGTTTCTCTACTTGTAGCAGCGATAGTCTGTTTTTTTTTTTTTTTCTTTAGGGGTGGGTCTCATTTATCTATTTTATCCAGTGCTATGAACTGAATTTTTTGTGTTTCAATATGAAACGTTTGCAAAGTTGCAAGGTAGTACAAGCAACTGCTTCCAGGGCTGTCTTTAATATTGATTGGACCCTGGGCAAAACTTTTCTTGGGGCCCCCCAATGCAGTTTCGCTCTCCACCTGCTCTGAGACATACAATAAATAGCAGCTAGACTCAAAATCAGTTTACTGAATCAGATCAGGCAGCTATTGCGATTGGTTGCCAGAGGTTACAGTGTATCATTACCGCTCACTGACTGGTTGCTAGAGGTTACAGCACACATTACGGCTCACTGATTAGTTGCTAGAGGTTGCAGCACATGATTTCTGCTTGTTGATTGGCTGCTAGAGATTACTGTGGATATGACCTCAGGGGGCATGATCTACATATCAATGCCGACGGCTATACATATGAATGCTGCCATTTACATATGAATGCCAGTAATTTACATGTAAACACAGGGTCTGCAGTCATCTGTACACAACAAAAGGGCAGAGCTGGGCAGCATTAGTAGCAGCACTTCACACTGAGATATTGGGACACAGCACGGGACTAAACCTCAAGGTATGAGGGAATTTAAACCAGGATAGTTGGCAAGTATGAGGCAGCTGCTCTGGGCCCCACAACAATGACAGGGCCCAGGGCAGCTGCCCCTTTTGCCCTGCCTTAAAAACGGCCCTGACTGCTTCTAATACAAATCCAAGCAGTTTATCACTAATATAAGAGAGATATACAGCTTCAAGCTCCTTCACAATCATTTAAGGTGCAAGTTTCAAAGGATATTGGGGGCATTTATAAGTAGGTTCCACCAGGTCTGTACAGGGAGCACTGGTTACTCCAGTCCCAAGAAAACGCAGTTTGGCAGAGGAAAACTAATTATCCTGTAGTGAAAAGTGGGACCACCTCTCTAATAACCTGTGGTTTGCTGGATGACACCTCAATTAAAGGTCATTGGGTTGAAGCCCATACGTAAGTAAATTGGATATGGTGAGATTAGAGAACAAAAGATTTGAAAATAAAAAGTAACATTTAGAAGAAGAGGTGGGAAATTGTAAAGAAAAGGGTTTCCAGGATAGATTGAGGGCAGGGAGCCTGGAAATTTAACCATACCACCTTGTATCCAAATGTAGGTCAGCCCTACAAGGATGGGTCAAAGTCTTTCGGTATCCAATTTACTTACTTATGAGCTTGAGCTATTTTGCAAAGAATGGGCAAAAATTCACTCTCTCTAGATGTGCAAAGCTGGTAGCGACATACCCAAAAAAGACTTGCAGCTGTAATTGCAGCGAAAGGCGGTTCTATAAAGTATTGACTCAGGGGGGCTGAATACAAATGCTCCCCACACTGTTCACATATTTATTTGTAAAAAAAATTGAAAACCATTTATCAGTTTCCTTCCACTTCACAATTATGTGCCACTTTGTATTGATCTATCACATAAAATCCCAATAAAATAAATTTACATTTTTGGTTGTAACATGACAAAATGTGGAAAATTTTAAGGGGTATGAATACTTCTTTTTCAAGGCACTGTAGATTCATTACACATGATGCTATATTTCAAGCATTTCTTTCATTTAATTTTGATGATTTTGGCTTACAGCTAGTGAAAAGCCAACATTCAGTATCTCCAAAAAATAGAATATCGTGAAAAAGTTAAATATTGTAGACTCATGGTGTCACACTCTCTAATCGGCTAATTAACTCAAAACACTTGTAAAGATTTCTTGAGCCTTTAAATGATCTCTCAGTCTGGTTCAGTAGGTTACACAATTGTGGGGAAGAATGCTGACATTGATTTCCTCCACAAGAAGGGTAAGTCACAAAAGGTCATTGCTAAAGAAACTGGCTGTTCAGAGTGCTGTATCCAAGCATATTAATGGAAAGTTGAGTGGCAGGAAAAAGTGTGTTAGAAAAAGGTGCAAAAGCAACGGTGATTGAGAGGATTGTGAAGCAAAGGCCATTCAAGAATTTGGATAAGGTTCACAAGGAGTGGACTATGGCTGGTGTCAGTGCTTTAAGAGCCACTACACACACAGACGTATCCAGGACAATGGGCTACAACTTTTGCATCCCTTGTGTCAAGCCACAACGTCAGAAGAGTCTTACCTGGGCTAAGGAGAAAAAGGACTGGACTGTTGCCCAGTGGTCCAAAGTTCTTTTTGTATTTCATTTGGAAATCAAGATCCCAGAGTCTGGAGAAAGTGTGGAGAGGCACATAATCCAAGTTGCATGAGGTCCAGTGTGAATTTTCGACAGTCAGTGATGATTCGGGGAGCCATGTCATCTGCTGGTGTTGGTCCACTTTGCTTTATCAAGTCCAAAGTCAGCGTAGCCCTCTACCAAGACATTATAGAGCACTTTATGCTTCCCTCTGCTTACCAGTTTTATTGAGATGCTGATTTCACTTTCCAGCAGGACTTTGCACCTGCCCACACTGCCAAAAATACCAGTACCTGGTTTAATGTTCATGGTATCACTGTGCTTGATTGGCCAGCAAACTCGCCTTGCCTTACCTAAACCCCATAGAGAATCTGTGGGATATAGTCAGAAGGAAAATGAGACGCTAGACCCAACAATGCAGACGAGCTGAAGGCTGCTATCAAAGCAACTTGGGCTTCCATAACACCTCAGCAATGCCACAGGCTGATCACCTTCATACCACACCGCAATCATGCATAATTTATGCAAAAGGAGCCCCGACCAAGTATTGAGTGCATACTATACTGTACATGGACATACTTTTCAGTGAGCCAACATTTCTGTATTAAAAATCTTTTTTTTATTGGTCTTATGTAATATTCTAATTTTCTGAGATACCGAATTTGGGTTTTCACTAGATATAAGCCGTATTTATCAAAATAAAATAAAGAAATGCCTGAAATATATCAATCCGTGTGTAATGAATCTATATAATATGGGTTTCACTTTTTGAATTGAATTACTGAAATAAATTAACTTTTTGATATTCTAATTTTTTGAGATGCACGTGTGGTGTGTTTGTGTGGGCTTGTTTATATATATATATATATATATATATATATATATATATATATATATATATATATACTTACATACACCGTGGATATGAAAATCTACACACCCCTGTCAGGTTTCTGTGATGTAAAAAAATGAGACAAAGATAAATCATTTCAGATTTTTTTTCCCCACCTTTTTAATGTGACCTGTAAACTGTACAACTCAGGTCTGTGCTCTGGCTGGGCCATTCCAAAACTTGAATCTTCTGCTGGTGAAGCCATGCCTTTGTTGATTTTGGATGTATGTTTTGGGTCATTCTAATGCTGAAAGATGAAGTTCCTCTTCATCTTTCTAGCAGAAGCCTGAAGGTTTTGTGCCAATATTGACTGGTATTTGGAACTGGTCAGAATTCCCTCTATCTTGACTAAGGCCCCTGTTCCAGCTGAAGAAAAACAGCCCCAAAGCAGGATGCTGCCACCACCATGCTTCACTGTGGGTAATGTATGGTGTTCTTTTGGTGATGTGCAGTGTTGTTTTTGCTCCAAAATTATCTTTTGGAATTTATAGCCAAAAAATTTCAACCTTGGTTTCATCAGACCAGAACATATTTTCCCACGTGCTTTTGGGAGTCTTCAGATATGTTTTTGCAAAATTTAGCTGGGCTTGGATGGTTTTTCTTAAGAAAAGGCTTATGTCTTGCCACTCTACCCTATAGCCCATACATATGACGAATATAGGAGATTGTGGTCACATGTACCAGACAGCCAATACTTGCCAGATATTCCTGCAGCTCCTTTTAATGTTGCTATAGGCCTCTTGGCAGCCTCCCTGACCAGTTTTCTTCCCGTCTTTTCATCAATTTTGGAGGGACGTCCAGTTTCAACAGTGGTATGTAGACTTTTTTTATCCACTATGTGTGTGTGTGTGTGTGTGTGTGTGTATGTATATGTGTGTGTGTGTATGTGTATATGTATATATGTGTATATATATATATATATATATATATATATATATATATATATATATATATGTATATATATGTATATCTCTATCTCTCAATAGAACCTTTTTTTTAAAAAATTATGTTATCACATGACCTCTGTTCTCAGCTGCATGAGTAGCTCCGAGCTGGAGGAGGAGAAATAGCATTACACTGATCTTCCCAGTGAATGGCTGTGAAGGGGGGGGGGGTGTATCAGGACAAGTCTAATCATTGGAAGAGAGCAGGCTGAGTTCTAAGCACAGAGGGATTTCAAGGAAAGGAAGCAATACAAAGAGAGCAAAATATGCTACATGGTACAGCAGACACATATCAGGGGTTTTAAAATGTTGGGGTCACATATAAATGCTGAGAGGATACATAGTTTTCTTTCAGCTATGTTAACATAAGGCCTAGAATTCACATGATGATATCTGTCCTTTCTCCAATAGCTGAATGAAATCGGCATTTTCTGGTAGTTCAGTGTTCACTAGTATAGAGATGGAAATCATTTGGTACTTTAACCTAGCACCAGATACCAATGTTTATCGATCTCTGTTTTGGTTTTTCTTGCTGTGTTTGGACATTTCACACTGGTCCACCATAATCTTTAAATTGTCCGAGAGGAATCTGGCTTTGCAGGTATTACTCGTTTCAGATCTATGGAACAACATGCATTGTATTAACCTCCATTCACAAGGACTATGGTTCTAATGACTTTAAACTTGAATGTTTATTTAGGAGCCAGATAGCAACTTGACCGGGTGGTTTCTGGATTTTCATGTTATGTAGGGAGTTTTTCTCAATGACATATTAGGGATGTGGCAACTACACTTTTTTGATCTGATATGGTGAAACCCTCCTTTTTGTTCTGCAACAGATCAGAACATTCACTCAGCTCAGAGGGTTCCTTTACACTTGCGGTTGGGGGGGGCAGTAAGAACAATGTATTCTGATTGGGGGGGGGGATACAACAGCACACCAGTGGATTCAGGGATCTCCACATCACTTATGTGGATGCAGGGATCTATGAGTTTTTTTTTTTTTTTTTTGTTCAGCCCGCTGGTTGAAAGAAAAAAAAAAAAAAACTCACTAGCCCCTAGTTTTGTGGCAAGTGAAAATAGCGTAGCTCACTTATCTCTCTAGGACGCACTTGTTTGTGAGAGTGAGGTTCATAAACCATGTTCATATTCTATAAAACAATACTTTGTTTGCCAGATGTGAAAGTTCAGATTTTTTCTTGCGCTGTTTTTTTTTTTAGTAGTTTATCTCTTACATATTACACCTGAGATATACCGTATATACTCAAGTATAAGTCGTTCCGAGTATAAGTCGAGGCCCTAATTTACCACAAAAAATGGGAAAAACTTAGTGACCCGAGTATAAGACGAGGGTGAGAAATGCACAGCTACTGTAAGTGGAAAAGAGGGTCAACAATGCCCATTTGCAGCCTCACTGTGCCCATTTGCAGCCTCACTGTGCCCATTTGCAGCCATAGGTTCAAACTCGGTAGTTAAGGGTTCCTAGATGCCCCCTAGCTGCAGCCAAAATTTGGGGTCTCTGAACCCAAATGGTCCCGAAATGACATTGCTGCAGATGGACAAAGTTGACCGACTTTGGGGCCCCGTATCTCAGGGCCACTTAGTGCTAGGAACCCCAAATTTGGTGTGCAAACTCAGTGGAACTAGCACCATAAAATATTCAAAGCTGGGGTTCCTAGCACTTAGTGGCCCTGAGATACTTGGCCCCAAAGTCGGTTCAGAAAATGTCAAGCACTTTTCTGCAGTAGAATGACATTTTCCGAACCGATTTTGGGGCCCCGTATCTCGGGGCCACTTAGTGCTAGGAACCCCAGCTTTGGATATGTTGTGGTACCAGGTCCACTGGGTTTGCACACCAAATTTGGGGTTCCTAGCACAAAGTGGCCCTGAGATACGGGGCCCCAAATTCGGTTCGGAAAATGAAATTTTTTGCTGCAGAAAAGTGCTTGACTCGAGTATAAGTCGAGGGGGGCACTTTCAGCACAAAAAAATGTGCTGAAAAACTCGACTTATACTCGAGTATATATGGTAGTTGCTAGGTGAAGACATTTAAATCTCCTAATATCTGATATCTCTAGATGTAGGCCTGGTTTACACGGGTGCATTTTCAGTTTTGCAGAAACACACTACAATCCATTTATCATGGTTTCCTATGGGTCATGTTCACATCTGTGGATTTTATGGGAAGGGTCGGAATTTTTTTCTGGTTTTTGGTTCCATAGACTTCAAAAGATCAAAAGCATGTATTGAAAAACGCAAAATGCACCTGCACTATGCAAACTGCATAGGTGTGAACAGGCCGTAAGGTATGCTTTCCCATCTACTTTGTGAAACATGAAAGGAGAACAACAAAAAACGTATTAATAAAAGATGCCAATGCTTTGGGTCTGTTGTAATTATTTTGACTTCCTAAACCAGTGGTGGTCAGCTTACTTGATATAAGGGGCCGCTGACATCACTAAAGGGCCGCATGTAATAGTCATTAGAGGTAATTCAACTGAAAACAGGTGATGATCAGTGACTACAAACATGCTATAGGATTTTTTGGAGAGTGGCTGCAGGAAAGAAAACCACCTCATCTATGGCTGGCTTAAAGAATATGTAAACTCTACTGTACATTTCATATTCCTCATATGTGTCTGCTATACCATTCACTTCTATGAAAAAATATCTGGTTCTCTTTGTATTGCTTCCTTTGTGTGATATCCCTGGTGTTCCTGCTAGTCCTTCTGCTTTCTCATTAAAAACAGTCAGAGGAGAATGAAAACTCCTCCTATAAGCTTTGACCAGGGCTCGGCTAGAAACTGATAGAAGTCACAAGACTGTTCTATACTGCTGATGAGAAAAAGTATTTAGCAGTTTATATTTACTAAAATAATTGCATTTCCATGTTCTGTGTACTGTGGGAGACCAGTTATAATCAATGCAGGGTCCTGGGTTTAGAAAGACTTTAAGTGACCAAAGTGGCAAAACTCTACTTGCTAACAGGTGTTCCCTGTAAAACAAGGTAGTAAATACTTTACTCTCCTGCCGTGATGTTGGGTTGGTGAGAAGAACCACCTAGTGCTGTGTGGGACCAGAAAGTGGACAATTCTGCAAGTATTGCTTTCTGAACAAACACATGTCAATGGATTGGTGTTCAGCTGTGTGGGTGGCTGGAGCGAGATTTTCTTCGTTTACAAGGAACACTTTTACTGACAAATCCAGTTTGACAACAGTCGCAATAAGGCTGCTTTCACACTGGGGTGGTGGGGGCGTCAGCGGTAAAACAGCGCTATTTTTAGCGCTGCTTTACCGTCGTTTTTGCGGCGGTATTCGGCCGCTAGCAGTGTGGTTTTAACCCCCGCTGGCGGCCGAAAAAGGGTTAAAACCGCTCGCATAGCGCGGCTATAGCTGTGGTATTGCCGCGGTATAGCCGCGCTGCCCCATTGATTTCAATGGGCAGGAGCGGTGAATACACCGCTCCTTCACCGCTCCAAAGATGCGGCTTGCAGGAGTTTTTTTTCTTCTCCTGCCAGCGCAGCGCTTCAGTGTGAAAGCCCTCGGGCTTTCACACTGAACAAACAGTAGCGGCTGTTTTGGGTCGGTTTGCAGGCTCTATTTTTAGCGCAATAACGCCTGCAAACCGCCCAAGTGTGAAAGGGCTCTCAACCTCATCTTTGGGCAAAAAAGGCTTTCTACTGGCATGTTATGTACCTTTGTCCTCTATTTGAAGATTTCCATCAGCTCTGCTGTGCATGTTGCTATTTAGGCTCTTTGTGCATAATTTCCTGTTAACCAGACACCCGTGCCAGCTCTATGTGCAGCTCCGCTACCGTTCTCAACACCCATGTGAAATCCTCCTTAGGCCAGCCATACTTGGTTCCAGGGCTTTTTTTTCAGCAGGAACTAGGGGGAACTCGGTTCCACCACCTCTGGCTCAGGTCTTCTGCTCCCTGCTCACCACCATCATTTGGTAACACTGAAGTCCAGCTTCTGCATTTACAAGTGATAGCTCATCTCCCAGTAGCTCCCACAGGTCAGATCTCCTGTGCAGATCCCACTGAGTGCCGGACAGGGACACTGGAGATACAGAGCAGGTACCTAGGGTTCAGTGTAGTCATGGGCAGGAGAGGGTGCGTGGTAGGCTGCACCCTCTGTGGTCTTTATTTTTTCCCTGGTGACCAGCTGTTGATGCTTCTACTGCATGATCTCCCTTGCAAGTGACTGTAGTATAGTATGCTGGGAGGTACTACAGCCGGATAGGTGTTTCAGCTTAATATTGCAACAAAGGTAAGACAGATGGTGGAGCTTTTAAGAAGGGGGGGGGGATGAGGGCAGTGGAGGGAGAGGGTTGTATGCAGAGGGAAGAGGTACTATTTGATGCCATTTGGCAGGTATGCATGTGTGGCGGGCATGGTTGAGTTCCTGCACCTATTCTCTGAGAAATAAAGCCCTGCTTGGTTCCAATCTTGGCCGGTTCAGCAGAGATTTGAACCGTTAATGGGCAGGCTGAATGTACCAAGTTGATCAGATTATCTTGTCTTCTCCCGGCGGGGGCGGCTTGGTTGCATAAAATAAATTTTCTCTGTGTATGACTGACCTTATACAGCAGGATTATTGAACACCATTGGATGACATCACAGGTAATAATGATTTTTCTTCATACTGCAGCTCAGAAACCAAAAAATGAAATATACAGAGCATTTGTAAATGGGGAGAACGAAAATGGTATGCCAGAAAGCATAGACCACAGAGATGAGCTTTAAGAACCGACCTGTCACTAAACATATACACAAGCTGCTATTGCTGGCATCCTTTTGAATAATCTAGTTCCCAACTAGTTCCGACTGTTATGATGATCCCCCTGTTTGAATACCTTTCCACCTGGAACAAGTAGGAATCTGATTTCACCTATTGCATGCTTCTTCTACGTCAGAGACCCAGAAAGTATTAAAGCTGGATATAGCCAGGCATTTAGGAGGAAGGCTCAGCACAGTAGCCCTCATATTTCTCTTTTTGTTAAAGTAAACCTGTCAAAGTTTGAAAAAAAAAATGCAAGCTAAAGCACCGAAAAAGTATTTTGACTGCATGCATGCAGTGTTTGTTTTTTTTCATATACTGAATTAATGTATTCACATGCAATATGCCTTTAAACTTGCTAGAAATTTTTGGTTAGAGAGCAGGTTCCCTAGCACTGCCCCCTGCTTTCCTCTTCTGAGTGTCTGATTGCTGTCTGTGATGGCCCAGCTCCTCCACCACTCATCTCCCTACATATCCTTTTACGTAGCTGCCAGGGGATCAACAAAGGGGAATACTAAAGAATGTAATTTGAGTGGCAGCTCATCCAAGATGGTGGTACCCAGCAGCAGTCTCGGGGCTTTTAGGATAGGTTCACACTGCTGCAATGCAATTTTGATCTGATTTTCAGTGCGATTATATAGTGGTTGGCTTATGACTTTGCCCCCTCTCTCTCCTGATTGGCTAACTGACCTTGATTGACTGCAGCGAGAGCCCATGGCGCCGCTGCTGTGTCCCAGCCAATCAGGAGGTAGAGTCTCGAACAGCCGAGGGACTCGACATCGCTGGATAGAGGGGGGCTCAGGTATGTATTAGGGGGGGCTGAGGGAGGCTGCTGCACACAGAAGGCTTTTTATCTTAATGCATAGAATGCATTAAGAAAAAAAACTTCTGCCTTTACAACCCTTTTAAATGCACATATAATTATATGGGAAAATTTTTGTTGAAATGAATGGTCTGGTGACAGGGTCTGTAATATTTAAAGTATTACTAAACCCACAACAACAAAATCAGTCTGTATATGCAGTAAAGCATGCTTGTTATACTCACTGTGGAACCTTAAGGGGTTTATCCTCTGCATTGCATAAAAAGGCTGTTTTGTCCTGTCTTCTCTGATCCTCCCCTTCTTCCACTGTCCCAAATCCATCTCCTGATAGTACAGAGCCTTGTAGTCACTCTGCACATGCTCAGTTTGGTGTATATTGCTAGAGAGTTTTGTGTTCTGTGTTTTTTTATTTTTTCTTGGGAGGGTGCATGTGATCAGCACAGGGCCAATCCGCACTGTCCAGACAGAGGGTCAGGGGTCCTGCAGCCTCATAGGACAGTCAGAGCAGAATGAAAACTCTTCCTACAAGCCACTCTTCTACACTGGTAGAAATCACAAGACTGCTATGTAATGCTGATGAAAAAAGCTATTTAGCAGTTTAGATTTACTAAAAGAATTGCATTTCCATGTACTATGGGAGACCAGATAATGAATGCAGGGTCCTGGGTTTAGTAACACTTTAAGTGTACCTGCAGCCAAAATAGTTTTTAGATTGCGTAGAAAAGTGTTGGAATCATTGGCCACTGTTTTTTGCTCTCTAGGTCCTTGTTGGGTAGTTTTTAACTTCCGGTCTTATTGATTCCAACTATTCCCAGGCTAGAAAAAAACTGCTATGTGAGGAGAAATCTCCCCACTGTTGGCAGATGCTGCATTGATTAGATTCTTCTTCTTTTGCTCCATAAGTGGTTTGAACAAAATGCAGTTGACTGAGCAAATGCTTCTTCATAGAGAAGGTTCTATAATTGCCCGCCAGCAGATGATGTAAAAGTATAATTGCATTAAATATGACTAATTAATATAGATTAATGGTGTTTGTCCATGGCTGGTCTGCTGATGAGTTCACCCAGTGTGCCCCTGTGTGGGTGTGTCAAGTCACAGAATTGATTTCAATGTTTTTTTACATGTGCTTTTGCTGAGCATGACTTATTACAGTTGGATTTTTTTAACAAGAAATTTGTTAAAAATGGAAAAAAAACTGAATATTGTGCTTTATGTCCTTACAAAAGCTAAACAAAGCAGCTTGTCTCAATTTTTTTTTAGGAATGCCCAGTTATATTATATCAATTTATTGGTTATTACTGATATTTTTATTTTTGAGGGAATAGAGTGGGAGTCAGGCGTTCGTGAATGAAATGCATGTTCAGGCTTTTTTTCAAATTAACAAAATTCCATACTGTAGCTGGCCATAGATTTAAGATGGTCTTCACTCATTCTGGCTGATCTTAGCTGGATTAATCGACAATCTCAAGTCTGTGGCAGCAGCAGGCCGCTGTGTCCCCCTGTCCCCCATGTCCCCCTGTCCCCCATACTCTTAAGCTGGGTATACACATATTGAAATTTGCCCGATTCAGCAGGATCTGTGTATAGCCCTGTCTATTCAACAGAAGCCAATCCTTATTCCAGTTTCTGTCGATCAGCTGTTTGACCAGCGTTGATCACTGTATTCTGGCAGGGAAGGGGTTGGGGGTTGCATTGCATAACTTAACAGACAGACTTAACTGAAAACGAAGCCCTCCGGCGGTGCACTGTCATCGATGTAGGCACTTTCATCTTCTCCTGGTCTTCCTTCCGGGTTTGCGGGAATTCGGCCGTATGAATGGCTGAGCCACAATGATGTCACTCTCTCGCATGGACAGGGAGCCATGATCGCGCCACCACATTCTGAATGGAGGGCAGATGCCATCCATTGAGAGCACAGTGTGCATGCGCCGGTGAGGTCAGAAATAGTAAGTATCCCCTAAATGGTGTACGTTTAGGAGATATTCCTTCCGCGAAGGAGTCGCTCCCATGGACCGCACAGTCCATTCAGAGCCCAGTGCGCATGTGCTGGTAACGTAACCGGCTGCTGCCAGAGCAAATATCTCCTAAACTGTGCACGTTTAGGGGATAATTGCTGTATCTATAGCTAAGCCTTATTTTAGGCTTACCAATAGGTAAACATCAAATAAGTGACTTTCTGCCACTTTAAATAACTGCTCTTCATACAAAGTCATTCATATGTCATATAGAGTGGTCCAGTGTGTGCAGCCACCATCTTGCAACAAACTGATCAAAGAGGTTTGACTATCCTTCCTCCTTTTTTTTTTTTTTTTTTTTTCCTATGGTTTTCCTCAAGATAAGGCGGTGCCAGGAGCGGTTTGTTCACTCTTTTTTTCTTCTTATTTCCTCCTTCATTCACTTTAGCTGACTTTGTGGGCTAATAGGAGAGTTTCCTGGTGGTTGGTTGGTAAGTGTTTGATAGACCACCATATTGCAGAATGTCCATGGCCAACTTATGAGCATGCATGTCTATCAGATTGTCTTATACCTTCTGCCTTCATTTTGAAGCACGATCCAGCCAATGGATTTTTACCTTACAGTATCTGCCAAATGTGAGCGTTGCAAAGCTAGACACATCCAAGAGCCGTGTAACCAATCAGAAAAAAAAGACATCTAGTGCCCAACCCCCATTTTCTGTAGTTCTCAAGATATGTACATCTTTGTTGACTTTTAAGACCTGCTTATTGGCTCCTAGTTTGCAATAACTGGTTCTTCAATTGCAAGTGCATCTGTTTACTCTTGAGGTATCCCAATAGATATCCATGTACAGAACATGTACATTGCTAGTCTGGCTAATTTTGAGATGATAATGTTTTGGTCACCTTCAGAGTAGAGTAGCCTTTGTACATTAGAGGAACCCTAAAAATATTTGTAGGTCTCGGAGAACTCTTGCTAAAATTAATTTATTGGAGATCAGTGGGAATGTCCCCTAAATTGGTGGTCATTGGGACCAATGCCCCTCTTACAGACAGCTAAAAAAGATAATTGGTGTCATGCTGCTGGCTCTGCCAAGTGTTGTTGGACCCAGAACCACATAGGCACCCTCAGATAACAGATCAGTCACACACTTAGCCAGTTCTTCTGGACTGCTTGTACAGGTTGATTTTTTTTTTTTCTGGCATATATCTGTTGTTGAATGCTGCGTAACTTGTTCAGAGCAGGTAACTCAAGCATTTATGTTAGTACATAGTGGAATTGCTAATGCCATTTTATGACTTATGGAGCTGCCATATGTCAAAGAGTTTGAGAAAACTGATGTGCCCTCATTGCCTTTGAAGGCTTGTGAAACCTATGACAAATCTGGCTGATTTTAGATGGCGGAACCTATACATGACCTGATCAGCACAGTTGGAATTGTGCAGTATCTGGACATTACGACAGTTCAGGACTGACTAAATGCCCAAATTACTTAACAAGCATGATCTGGGCAGTGCCAAGCTGTCTACAGCAAAATGTAAGACAGGCAGCTGCAATTTTTTTCTCATTTAATGTCCCCAGTTATAAGCTACTTCTTTATAAATTCATACGGAAGAACTTTAGTTATATGAATCTTCATGTGGTTGTGATTTGCTGTTATTAGCCGGAATAGACATTGTGGAGCATGATGTTATCTGGCTGCTATAAAAAAAAAAAAATCTTCTTTATTTCTGTAAATCTTCTCTATTCGCTTTTCCTCAGATTAACATTTTATTGCTTTTGCCCTATTCTCTTAATATAGGACTCACCAGTTACTTTGTTATTTTTTTCATGTCTGTGCACCTTGTAGAATATTGATATTTCATGTTAATGGCATGTACATGGTATACAAGTCATAAGTAGATTGTCCACTAAAAGAAATTTTCATAGTGCTGAAAAAAATTGCTTCTAGCTTGTTTTCATGTAAATAGAGCCTGTCATGTTTATTTATTACAGGTACTTGTATACCGCCGTCAATTTACGCAGCACTTTACATATATATTGTACATTCACATCAGTCCCTACCCTCAAGGAGCTTACAACCTAAGATCCCTAACTCCCATTCATACATACACATACTAGGGCCAATTTAGACAGGATCTGATCAACCTACCAGCATGTCTTTAGAGTGTGGGAGGAAACCGGGGTACCCGGAGGAAACCTACGCAGGCACAGGGAGAACATGCAAACTCCAGGCAGAGATATATCTTTATTTGTCGATACAGTACAGTACAGTTTCACAGTTTGAGTCATTGTAACGTTTATCTGAAAGTAGTTATTGAGTTTACTTTCATTTTTTTATTTGATGTTAAATATTTTTATGAGGGTATTTCATTTACAGATTTGTAGTTTTGCCCACTATTTGCTGTCTCTGTTTCAGACAAATGCAATTAATACCCTTACTAACTGCTGAAATAAAGCCAGGCTCAGTTACTTTGACCAGACTGTTAGGCAGGCCATATACGGTCCAAATATCAGCTGGTTCAGCAAGAACCGGCCAAGATCCGAGCTGTGTATGGGCAGGCTGAATGTACCAAGTTGATTGATCGACTTGGGTACGACCAGCATGCTGGGTTTTACCTGCGATTATCACTAGCAGCTGCTATAGCTGCCAGCAATAATCACTGTTTTCTCCCAGGCGGGAACGACTGCAACCCGTGGTTGCAGTAAGAAATTAGCTCTGTGTATGGCTGGCCTTAGCCCCGGTTCACATATATGTGAATTGGATGTGTTTTGAACCTCATTTGGTTTACGTCATGCAAATCGAACTGGCATTCTATGAATCCGGTTTACATATGTGCAGGCCGACACACCTGAATGGCACGGAACCAAAATCGCACCAAAACCAATCCTGAACATAAAAGCACCCTCACTGTCCACTGCATTAATAGAGAAGTATAGCCAAAGCGTTTTTGGCCCTACTTCTCCTATGGATCCCAGAAGTGCAGTTCATTCTGCACTTCTGTGACCCATTTTCAGCCAACAGCAGAATAAAGGCAGCTGATGTCACTCAGCTGGTCCAGGCTGGGGAAAGATCCCAACTTTACAGCCGGAATCCACCCAGATGCCTGAACCGGCTAAGAGTCTGAGCCAGCTGCTCCCTCCCCTCCACAGCCAAGCACTTAAGTGAGCACTGGAGAGGCAGAGCAGAGAGTCGGTTACTGACCGTCACTGCTCTCTGCTCAGAGCGGAGGGGAGTACTGAGCAATTAGCGGTGTTTGATCGCTCAGTTTCAGTGCAGAGGTGGCAGGGGACAGATGCAGCATCAGATTAATGCTGCATCCACCTAGGTGAGTATATAAGTAACAATGTGGTAGCTTTCCTTTTAGGCTGTGTTCACACTGTAACCCTCTGCGGATCGCACAGGAGCGCTGTGCATCCCTGTTCCCCGTTTCAGGGACGAATCAGGGCCGATTCTATGCCTGAATTCGGTCCTGAAATGGAGCCAAAGACGCACAGCGTTTCTGTGCAGTGAGCTCCGCAGCCGCAACGGAGATATGTGAACCGGCTCCATAGGTAGCCAGTCACATTCTCCTGCTATGCGAATTGTATCTATTTCGCATAGGTGTGAACCCGGCCTCAATCTGTCTGAAATTTCAGTTTTAGAAGCCCATTTACACTGTTGCAATTAATGCATGCGTTCCGACGTGCTAAACCGCATGCGTCATTGTTCTGCATAAAGTTAGTGCCAGCTCCCATTCCAGCGATGCAGTGTGTTTTTAAAAACACAACATGTTAAATTTTTCTCTGCGTTTATTGCATTGGGAGGCCCATAGAACTCAATGACAACACATAAAAATGCATATAACAATATAACATGCATTTTGATGCATGGGCAACAGGTCTTAATATGCCTTAGTCAATGGCTGTTAAAACGATAGTTAAGGCTCTAAATCGGGGGCGCCCAACTTTTTGATAAGCGACTTGGTAACCGGTCGCGGGCCACAGTGAGCGGATCGGGCAGATGACAGATCCGTATCCACTCTGCTCACTCTACTGTATGGGCCCTCTGATCTGATGCACCCAGATGAAAGGGGACAGAACCCCTTCTGTGTGTTTTTTTTTTTTTTGATCGGATCGGAGGTAGGCGGGTGTAAGCGGTCACAAGTCAATTTACATCTGCCGCTCCATAAAGGTGAATGGAGGGTCCAATTGGGTCCGTCTGAAAAATAGACAGGCAGACCCGATCGGACTGATCTTGTTAAAGTGGCCTAAAAGCTGCTTTCACACTGATGTGCTACTGATTTACACAGTGAACCTGTGGCTTTCCTGTGGGTTAGCTGCAATTTGCCATAGTCTTCCATTATATCCTGCAGGTTTGTTGACACTTTCTGAAAGCGTACCAAACCAGTATGTAGTATTAGAAGTCTATGGCTCGGTGCAGGTAACTCGCAGGTGCACTGTGGTAACAGCCTAGTAACCACTGTAGAAGATAGCTGCCCGTATATACACTGTGATTTTATAATATAAACTGACCTTTAATAATAATAATCTTCCATTCAGGAATCTCCCTTGCTAGCTGTTGCTGTCCCAGATGGAGTCCAATTGATATCACTCCGCCTGTGACAGGAGCCGGTGTTATACAAGAAGCATCTGCAGCCTTGCTTCCTCTAGCACCGGCTCCATTCAGAACACTGATACTCTAGGAGGGCGGCTCGGAAATCAGCGATCTGGGCTTGCACCCTTGCTCTAAATAATAAAATAACTTCCCCCTGCAAGTCCGTGGCATAATGCGCTAGTATGCATTGCATCTAGAACGTTATGAAAGACCCCCCCTTACAAGGAAGCCCCCCAGCAGCACGCTGTCATCACTGACAGGACTGCCATCTTCACCTGATCTTCCTTTCAGGTTCGCGGGCTCTGGCCGTTTAAATGGTTGAGCCGCGATGACGTCACTCCCGCGCATGAGCACAGCTCTTTGAATGGATGGCATACTCGGAGCAGGCATTGCACAGAGCAGATGAGTATAACCCGTTTAAAAAACACTAGTCCTTTACAATCACTTGAAGTGCATATAGCACTTGGCCTTGTTGAAATTTAACGCTTTGTTTCTAAGCAGCATGGTTGTCAGATGAGGGAAAACCAGGCCAACACCGCAAGAAAGTTGATGGCATTGTGATTGACAGGCTCTGGTCTCTGGCAGCAGGGGGCCGTTCTGACAATGGGGTCACCAATCAGAACAGGGCCATGTGCTATATTTTTATTTGTAACAATTTAAAAAAAAAAAAAAATTCTTTAACATCTGTATGATATAATTGTTGACAGTTGTGAGTTTTGCTTTGGCACTACTATAGGAAATATAACATTTAATTTACATACATATTTTTAATGTGTTATACCGTATTCTTCTGCATTGTTGTTTGGTCTGTTGCCGAGTTGGCAGGATGATGTGTGTAAAAATAAGGTCACCTGATTGTTCGCCCCCCACCCTCTCAGACATACTGACTTCATTCTCGACTCCTCTCATAACTAACACAGGAATGATGGGTTAGCAGTTTCCAGTGAACAGGGAAGCAGTACGTTCATTTCTTGTGAATTGTGCAATGCAAAAGAGCTAATGGTCTTAGAGCACAAAGTAGAAAAAGTAAAAGGCCACTGCTGGATGAAGGTCACAGTAGGGACGTAGCAGACATTGAGAGGAACAACAAGGCCCAGCAAGGGACACGCTGTCTGACACACCTGGAAGAACACTGGTGGCACTAGTAGCTCTGCAAGAGATAGAGGAATGGACTTTCTGACCATCAGAAGGGTGTTCTAATATGTTCTTTTACAAGCGTGCGCTATTGGCATTGCGTTCTCCTATTAATAAGGTCACTTTAAACATGCAGGTGTGGATCACATGGATAAGCATGTATATAGAGAGGAGAGAACTCAGCAGACACCCTAGGAACTGGCTTTTCTTTGGTAAAAACAATAGTGATCAGCTGAGAAAATCTCAGCTGTTAGGTTCTTGCGTACAAAAAGGAGGTAAGGCTGGCTGGGTCGGGTTTTTTTTTTTTTTTTTTTTTTTTTTTTTTTTTTTTATAACTTAGCCAGCAGACTGCATAAAGACCAACAGATTCCTCATCCCACACAAGCAATGTGGGGACTCCTTTGCTGTCAGAATACACTATTATCGCTGCCGGTCAAGTGACATATTTCCAATATTCCCGTTTGACACAAGTCTGTTGTGCAATCAACTTCTTTCGAGCTGGAACGGCCATAGATGAGATGAAATTCAGCCAGTCCCTGCCAAACGCCCAAACTTCGATCCATCTATTGCCAGGATAATATTGTACGGTTGTTGTCTGAATTGACTGTTACTGGCTGGACCTAGTGCTGGTCATGTCTCTAGGCAGCCTCATGGCCCGTACACACGATCGGAAAATCTCTCTCTCTCTCTCTCTCTCTCTCTCTCTCTCTCCTCTCTCTCTCTCTCTCTCTCTCTCTCCTCTCTCTCTCTCTCTCTCTCTCTCTCTCTCTCTCTCTCTCTCTCTCTCTCTCTCTCTCCTCTCTCTCTCTTCTCTCTCTCTCTCTCTCTCTCTCTCTCTCTCTCTCTCTCTCTCTCTCTCTCCTCTCTCTCTCTCTCTCTCTCTCTCTCTCTCTCTCTCTCTCTCTCTCTCTCTCTCTCTCTCTCTCTCTCTCTCTCTCTCATAC
The DNA here is from genome assembly GCA_037952835.1 of Lithobates septentrionalis. Classification (NCBI taxonomy): domain Eukaryota; kingdom Metazoa; phylum Chordata; class Amphibia; order Anura; family Ranidae; genus Lithobates; species Lithobates septentrionalis. The sequence goes on from JBBDGP010000183.1 coordinate 4,503,888, forward strand.
ATATATATATACACTACCGTTCAAAAGTTTGGGGTCACATTGAAATGTCCTTATTTTTGAAGGAAAAGCACTGTACTTTTAAATGAAGCTAACTTTAAACTAGTCCTAACTTTAAACAAATATACTCTATACATTGCTAATGTGGTAAATGACTATTCTAACTGCAAATGTCTAGTTTTTGGTGCAATATCTACATAGGTGTATAGAGGCCCATTTCCAGCAACTATCACTCCAGTGTTCTAATGGTACAATGTGTTTGCTCATTGGCTCAGAAGGCTAATTGATGATTAGCAAACCCTTGTGCAATCATGTTCACACATCTAAAAACAGTCTAGCTCCTTCCAGAAGCTACAAAACTGACCTTCCTGTGAGCAGATTGAGTTTCTGGAGCATCACATTTGTGGGGTCAATTAAACGCTCAAAATGGCCAGAAAAAGAGAACTTTCATCTGAAACTTGACAGTCTATTCTTGTTCTTAGAAATGAAGGCTATTCCATGCGAGAAATTGCAAAGAAATTGAAGATTTCCTACAACGGTGTGTACTACTCCATTCAGAGGACAGCACAAACAGGCTCTAACCAGAGTAGAAAAAGAAGTGGGAGGCCGCGTTGCACAACTAAGCAAGAAGATAAGCACATTAGAGTCTCTAGTTTGAGAAACAGACGCCTCACAGGTCCCCAACTGGCATCTTCATTAAATAGTACCCGCAAAACACTAGTGTCAACATCTACAGTGAAGAGGCGGCTGCGGGATTTTGGGCTTCAGGGCAGAGTGGCAAAGAAAAAGCCATATCTGAGACTGGCCAATAAAAGAAAAAGATTAAGATGGGCAAAAGAACACAGACATTGGACAGAGGAAGACTGGAAAAAAGTGTTGTGGATGGATGAATCCAAGTTTGAGGTGTTTGGATCACAAAGAAGAACGTTTGTGAGACGCAGAACAAATGAAAAGATGCTGGAAGAATGCCTGACGCCATCTGTTAAGCATGGTGGAGGTAATGTGATGGTCTGGGGTTGCTTTGGTGCTGGTAAGGTGGGAGCTTTGTACAGGGTAAAAGGGATTCTGAATAAGGAAGGCTATCACTCCATTTTGCAACGCCATGCCATACCCAGTGGACAGCGCTTGATTGAAGCCAATTTCATCCTACAACAGGACAATGACCCTAAACACACCTCCAAATTGTGCAAGAACTATTTACAGCAGAAGCAGGCAGCTGGTATTCTATCGGTAATGGAGTGGCCAGCACAGTCACCAGATCTGAACCCCATTGAGCTGTTGTGGGAGCAGCTTGACCGTATGGTACGCCAGAAGTGCCCATCCAACCAATCCAACTTGTGGGAGCTGCTTCTAGAAGCGTGGGGTGCAATTTCTCCAGCTTACCTCAATAAATTAACAGCTAGAATGCCAAAGGTGTGCAATGCTGTAATTGCTGCAAAAGGAGGATTCTTTGATGAAAGCAAAGTTTGATGTAAAAACAATGTTATTTCAAATACAAATCATTATTTCTAACCTTGTCAATGTCTTGACTCTATTTTGTATTCATTTCACAATGTATGGTGGTGAATAAGTGTGACTTTTCATGGAAAACACAAAATTGTTTGGGTGACCCCAAACTTTTGAACGGTAGTGTATATATAATCATATACAGTATGTGACAAAAGTGAGTACACCCTGCATGTTCTTGTAAATATTTTACTATATCTTTTCATGTGACAATGCTGAAGAAATGCCACTTTGCTACAATGTAAAGTAGTGAGTGTACAGCTGTCCCCTCAAAATAACTCAACACACAGCCATTAATGTCTAAACTGCTGGCAACAAAAGTGAGTACACCAAGTGAAAATATCCAAATTGGGCCCAAAGTGTCAATATTTTGTGTGGCCACCATTATTTTCCAGCACTGCCTTAATCCTCTTGGGCATGGAGTTCACCAGAGCTTCACAGGTTGCCACTAAAGTCCTCTTCCACTCCTCCATGACGACATCATGGAGCTGGTGGATGTTAGAGACCTTGTGCTCTTCCACCTTCCATTTGAGGATGCCCCACAGATGCTTAATAGGTTTAGGTCTGAAGACATGCTTGGCCAGTCCATCACCTTTACCCTCAGCTTCTTTAGCAAGGCAGTGGTCATCTTGGAGGTGTGTTTGGGGTCGTTATCATGTTGGAATACTGCCCTGCGGTCCAATCTCCGAAGGGAGGGGATCATGCTCTGCTTCAATATGTCACAGTACATGTTGGCATTCATGGTCCCTCAATGAACTGTAGCTCCCCAGTGCCGACAGCACTCATGCAGCCCCAGACCATGACACTCCCACCACCATGCTTGACTGTAGGCAAGACACACTTGTCTTTGTACTCCCTCATCTGGTTGCCGCTACACATGCTTGACACCATCTGAACCAAATAAGTTTATCTTGGTCTCATCAGACCACAGGACATGGTTCCAGTAATCCATGTCCTTTGGACTGCTTGTCTTCAGCAAACTGTTTGCGGGCTTTCTTGTGCATCATCTTTAGAAGAGGCTTCCTTCTGGGATGACAGCCATGCAGACCAATTTAATTCAGGGTGCGGTGTATGGTCTGAGCACTGACAGGCTGACCCCTCACCCCTTCAACCTCTGCAGCAATGCTAGCAGCACTCATATGTCCATTTCCCAAAGACAACCTCTGGATGTGACGCTGAGCACCTGAACTCAACTTCTTTGGTCGACCATGGCGAGGCCTGTTCTGAGTGGAATCTGTCCTGTTAAGCGCTGTATGGTCTTGGCCGTCGTGCTGCAGCTCAGTTTCAGGGTCTTGGCAATTTTCTTATAGCCTAGGCCATCTTTATGGTAGCGCAACAATCCCTTTTTTTTTTAGATCCTCAGAGTTCTTTGCCGTGAGATGCCATGTTGAACTTCCAGTGACCAGTAAGAGAGTGAGAGCGATAACACCAAATTTAACACACCTGCTCCCCATTCACACCTGAGACCTTGTAACACTGAATCACATGACACTGGGGTTGTCATGAAAAGATATAACAAAAATATTTACAGAAATTTGAGGGGTGTACCACTTTTGTGAGATGCTGTATATGTGTGTGTATCTATCTATGTCTAGATAGATAGATTATATATTTATATATCTAGATAGATAGATAGATAGAGATATATAGATATAGATATAGATATAGATATAGATATATATAGAAGAGAGAGAGATTATATAGATATATAATATATATATATAGAGAGATATAGATTATATAGATATATATATAGATATAGAGAGATAGATATAGATATAGAGATAGATATATGTATATATATATATATATAGAGAGAGAGAGAGATAGATAAGTGTGTGTGTGTGTGTGTATATATATATATATACATATACATATAGAGAGATATGAGAGAGATATCTATGGCAGCTTACCAAAATCTTCTTTCTTTGGGCTTTTTTTCCCCCTTTTGTTTTGTTTTTTACCTGATGAACTGCCCAGTAATACACCTCCTGTATTGAAGTGCCCCCATTCTGGATGAAGGGGCACAGGAGCATCTTTGGACTACAGCATTGCCAGTCTGGGGGGGAGAGGAATGTTAGATGTAGTAGCAGATTTCGATACACTGACAAATGGAAACCGTCTCACACTGCACTTTACATTTGCATATCTGTGTTTCTGGCTTCAGGTTAGGTGGGATCTTTAACATTTAAAGAATGAAAACACAGGTAAATATCTTCCATTCATTTCTGGTGGGTCATTTTGGCTTCAGTTGTAGGTGTGTCTCTTTTTACATGCCTGTTTATCTTGGTGAATGCAGGCCCTTGTGTGGTGAGGTCATGGAGATCTGTGATCTCATTCCCAAGCTGCCTGTAATTCTCCATTAGTTCCTGGTGTCAGAGCGTCTGCACACACAGCTGGGTGGAGGGTGTGTTTACATGAGATATTAGATGAATTGCTAGCTCTCCCTTTCATATTTGACACAGTCTGATGATGGGGTCTCAGTGCCCTCTAAACTTGAAATAAATGTAGCCTAAGCTTTTTCTTTACCTGCTTTACTAAAGTTTTTCAGCATTGCATTTGGTATTGGCTAACTCCTTTTGTCGTTATGGTCATTGTAAATTTGCACAGTTGAATAAGCTTCAAGATGTGACAGAATTGCCAGCTGGAGCTATATTACAAATGATATTTGCGTGTAAAACTACAGCTTTATTAAGTCTCTTGTTTGCAAATCAACCAGCAGTCATTGATTACCTAAAAATCTATAAATAACTTTAGATCAAATTAAAAAGCGTAAAATTGTTTTAAAAGTAGAAGCTACTTGAAGCGGAGGTCCGCCCACATCGGCAGAAATGAAAAGCCAGCAGCTACAAATACTGCAGCTGTTGACTTTTAATAATCGGACACTTACCTGTCCTCGAGTCCAGTGATGTTGGCACAGCAGCTGATGTTCCCATCAGCTGTCGGGTGCTGCTGCCACCCATGCCGGTAAGGGAACCCAGTAGTGAGGTCTGGCAGCGGGGGAAGGAGGAAGAGGGAGCTGAGTTGCTGACATCATTCCTCCCCCCACCCCCGAAAGGTGGCAAATGTGGCACTGGAGATGGTGTGGAGACAAATGAGCGGAAGTTCCAATTTTGGGTGGAACGCCGCTTTAAAGAAATATGCTAAAAAATGCTAATGTAACTGATTTAAAGAGGAGCTCCAGCCCCCCCCCCCCAAAAAAAAAATTATAAGGCAGCAGCTACAAATACTAAAGCTGCTGACTTTTAATATGAGGACATTTACTTTCCAGGGATCCTTCAATCGGCTTTAGGTCCAGGCACCAGCATTTAAACTAATAGAAAATGGCAATGAAGCCTTGCGGCTTCACATAAAGTTTTCTATTGTGCATGCGCTGTGCTTTGTGAATGGTCCCGCAGTCTTCTGGTACCTGTGATGTGTCCAAGAAGACTGGGGGGGGGGGGGGGGGGGGGGGCGGCCGAACTTCCGTCTTAGATCACCATGGTGCATCTGACCGACCAGAAGTGGGAGTGGGTAGCTGTCATAAGCAGGTATCCGCTTCTCTCCTCCCCCCCCCCCCCCCCCCCCCCCCCCCCCCCCCCCCCAAAAAAAAAGGTGCCAAATGTGGAGGAGAGGGAAGTAAACAAGCAGAACTTCTCCCTTTGCGTGAAGTTCTGCTTTAAAATATTAGACCTTTTGAAATATGTGTCTGTGCACAGCATATACAAAGGTGAATTGCACTGCAGCATGAGAGTTGAGCTTTTTTCCCACACCTCTACAAAGAAATGGGGTCACAAAGAACTGGACTCTGGAAGCTGTGACCAAAAAAGGCAAGTCCCCAGATGGCCATCTTGGTAGAGGCTGGAGTTTGCTTCCTCATGTCAGAGCCTCCAGCAAGGAGAACAGTGAGCAGCACAATAGTGGTAGCACCACTCCGAATCTCATAGAATAGCAGTCAGAAGCAACAGAGTGCACAGACACAGGGCATAAACATGTATTTTTTTTTTTTCATTTATTGAACAATTATAACCTAAAGCTTTCAATAGTTTATTCAACTAAAATAGAAGCAAATAAAATAAGTTTGCTTTCATTTTTGCATATATTATAAGCTCCTCTTAGAAAAACGATTGTGTTTTTTTTTGTTTTTTTTTTAAATTATGTAATTGTTCCTATTGGTTATTTTATACCTCTGTTTTAATAGCATCTTTAAGCTTTTATATAGCTTTTAATGTTTTGTTTAAATTCAGGCCAAATAGTACCTTTCCATCTACTTCGTAATGAATAATTTAGGCTAGTGAGATTTTTTTGAGCACAAGAGGTGTGGCTCATTGACCTTCGGTTGGCAATTCTTGTCATTGTCACCCTGGAGCCAGTCAGTGTGTGCATCGTGTCACTCGCTTGACACTGACATTTTCAGTCATCTTGGCCTTTAAATTCCTAAAGTATGAATGTGAACTTTATGCATATTTTGCAGCCATTACTTACAGCTATAGTTCCTTGTAATGGTAACTCCCTTTGGTAAACGAGGTGTAAAACAACTACTTGCACGTTCTATGTATTTACATTGCATATTATTACCACAGACAGGTCCTTTTTAGGCCTGGTTCACACTGCCGCGACTTGTTATGCAACTCGAGAGTTTAAAGTCGCATGACAAGTCGTGCCCCATTAACTGCAATGGAACCTTTCTAATTGGTGCGACTCAAGACGCTCCGACTTAGAAAAAAGGTTCCTGCACTACTTTTGGTGCGACTTCAATCCGACTTACTGTTTAAAGAAGTCGTAAACAAGCTACAATGAAGTGGCGCAGGGATGTCGGATTCAAAGTCGCGGCAGTGTGAACCCAGGCTTTAGGCCTCAACCAATAATTGTCCCCTGTATTGACCACTGAAAACTGTGGCGGGCGATAACTATCCCCTAGATAAGAGTATGGGGCCACATATGAGGTCTTTGCAGAACTGCTTCCAATGATCCTTGCAGAATTGGAGGTTCACGTAACCATATGTGTTAGCATATCGGGCTGCCCATGATCTGCCTGTATAAAAGCAGACTGTCTTGTAATACAAAATGGGGAAGGTGGCACCGAATGAGCTGATTGCTTTTATCATTCTATTTTAATGGAGGAGATGTCTGCATGCCCTGTGTATGCACCTCTGGCTGTCTCTATCCCCCCATCCCTCCCTCTTCTCCCTCTATCTCTTTCCAGAGCCTTCCTCTGAGTTGCTTCTTTCACAACAGCCAGAGCAGGGGGATTCCAGTCATACTCTTACCATTACAGCTGTTTCCATTCTGCACTTTTTTTTTTTTTCACAGTGTGTCTGGGTGGGGTGGCTGTGGTGTGCAGATCTTTGCATGTTCGCGTTTGCCGTGACGTGGTCATTGCTTGTTTCCTTCCTGTAGTTCACAAGCTTGTTCTTCAGATAAGAATGTATTTACAGTGCAGACAAGACCTGAAAATGTCAGAGGGACAAATGCTGAGAACTCATGGTTTTGTTATCAGTTTTATTGACTCGTGATGTTATGCATGACATTCTCAGGTTCTCTTTAAATGTGCTCTTTAACTACCATTCCTTTCTAATGTTAGGTTGCAAACAACATTTTTTTTTCTAATGTAAGCATTGAAAATGAACTGAATCTCTTAATTGTAGAAAATGTGATTACTTATATATATCTTGTGGGGTTGATTGAATTGTATTCACACTATTTGTCCTAGTAAGTCTTCATAATGAAGGTTGCTGACCTTGTTTGTAGCACTACCATTTAAATATCATTAAGTTTTTTTGTTTCTGTTTTGATATCTTGCAGGTCCTGACAATCCCATGAAAAGAGCACTTTAAGAAAAGTATTTGTCTTCCTTTAACGTAAAAAGTCAAGAAAAGTGGAATATTGATGTAAGCTACAATAGCTTAAAGAAGCACTTAAAGACCCACACTGTCCATATTGCTGCTTGTTGCCTTCTAAAACAAAAGTAAGGTGACCCATACTTCTCATGAGGAGTTGTGGGAAGGGGACGCACTAGGATGGCCACTGCCGTGCAACCGAGTGAACTGGTCTTTGAATTTGCAAGCAATGTCATGGACGACGAGAATCAGGTAGGTGACGCTAATACAGATTTGTTTTCTGAGCATCACCTGCCTTAAAGCAAATTTCCATCCTCACCTGTTTTATCCCATCTGCTTTTGCCCTTGGTGCTTGGAGAAAAACTTTGCAGCTCTTCAGTTTTCCCCACCTCTCCACTGTGTGCCTTCAATTTTTTTATTGAAGAGCATTGCAAAACACTTCATCTCTGCAGAGGCCCAGTATTCCACGACACCCACTGTCTTTAAACATGCCTCCTGAGATTAAGGGGGTCTCATTCACAGCTGCTTTGCCACTTTGTGGTGCATAAGACTTCTATAGAGCCAATTTCATCTGGATGAGTAAAACGTCATATCCTCTGTCTGTGCACACTGAATCCTGTTTCCTGAATCCTAACTGCAGATATCAATGTACTACAAATTGTGTTGCTCTCTCTGTGAATGCAATGATTTCTCAGTGAGTACATCTGGCTTGCCATACTGCTTATTGTATTGGATGATAATGTGGGCTGTATTGTCCACTTTTACAGAGGCAGTAATAAATATGGAGGATAACTCAGTCTACTGATGTGCTGGCTCCACCTTATTACTCCCCACAGGCCAGTGCAGAGCATGGTAAAAGACTAATGCCCCGTACACACGGTCGGATTTTCCGACAGAAAATGTGTGATAGGACCTTGTTGTCGGAAATTCCGACCGTGTGTAGGCTCCATCACACATTTTCCATCAGATCTTCCGACACACAAAGTTTGAGAGCAGGCTATAAAATTTTCCAACAACAAAATTCGTTGTCGGAATTTCCGATTGTGTGTACACAAATCCGACGCACAAAGTGCCACGCATGCTCAGAATAAATAAAGAGATGAAAGCTATTGGCTAATGGCTACTGCCCCGTTTATAGTCCCGACGTACGTATTTTACGTCACCGCGTTCAGAACGATCGGATTTTCCGACAACTTTGTGTGATCGTGTGTATGCAAGACAAGTTTGAGCCAACATCCGTCGGAAAAAATCCATGGATTTTGTTGTCGGAATGTCCGATCAATGTCCGACCGTGTGTACGGGGCATAAGTGTGGTCATTTTTCCAAGATGTGGTCATGTCGTCATTTTCTCTCCATTTTTACGGTAGAAAACCTCAAATAAATGTTCATATAAAAGAAGAAATCTTCACAGTATACAGGGAGTGGACTATAAAAATATAGATTGCCGTAGACTGGAGCTTTATAATACAAAATAGTGACTGGTTGGTTGAGAAAATCCAATTGAGCTTCTCAATCTCTGGGACCATATTCGCACCTTTGTCCTAAGTAGTAAAGTTTGCGGGTAATGTTCTGTCTCCAACATAGTCACTCTGCCAGATGAAACATATAGAAAAAATAGGCAACTCTGGCTCAAGCATTGCAAACGGATTTGACCCACTGGGCCACAATGTCCTGCCATTGTGTGAACTGAGTCACATTTAGGTATATCACTTGGGGGTCTTTGGCAGCAACAGCCCTTGCCACCCATCCAAAAAGCAATCCATGGTGGATTACCTTTTAGAGGCATTTTACAGACAGTGAGAAGGCAATAATTCCTTCACTAACGTGCTCCAACCACATGAATTACATGTGGGTGCAGTATGACCCTATTTACTTGAATGGGTCGCGTTCAATGGTGGTACTGCCCGCCGATCCTGACTGACAGGATAATTTTTTGGCATGTATGCAGCCCAGTCTGTCTACCTTGGTCACGAGTAGTCAAGGGATGTAAAAACATGTCTCAACTGCTTGTTTTTACTGCACCCTGACTGCAAGTGTAAAAGAACCCTTACAGTATAATCATTCTTGACCCACAATATAGGAGGACAGCAGGACCTCTTTGATGTCAAATGTGGTTTTGCAATTGCCACATCTCCAATCTCTAAATGATATGGTGTCCTTTGTGCCTCCCTGACAGAATTGACACTAATCAGATATGGAGAACATTTATCTATATCCTGGTCCTGGTGTGGAAACTCACTTCAGATTATGGTGTAGGTCAAGCATCATGGGTGATCAGTTGACATGCATCAGCTGTAGTTGGTAAGCTTATAGATCAGGGGTGTTAAACCTTTTGAAGAGCGAGGGCCACTTAACCACTTGCCTACTGGGCAATTTTATCCCCTTCCTGCCCGGGCCAATTTTCAGCTTTCTGCTCTGTTGCACTTTGAATGACAATTGCACAGTCAAGCAACACTGTACTCCATACTAATTTTTGTATATTTTTTTTTTTTTTTTAGACAGATGGAGCTTTCTTTTGGTGGTATTTAATCGCCACTGTTTTTTTTTTTTTTTTTTTTTTTGCTAAACAAACTTAAAGACTGAAAGATTTGAAAAAAAAAGGTTTTTTTTTTTTTCGTTTCTTTTATAAAATTTGGTGAATAAGTCATTTTTCTCCTTCACCATTGTGCACTGATGAGGCTGCACTGATGGGCATCTTTGACAGGCAACACTGATGGGCACTGATTAGCGACACTGATGCGCGCTGACTGCACGTGAGGAGAGGACTGCCGATAACTGGCAAATCCTGTTTACACTGTGATCAGCTGTGATTGGACACAGCTGGTCACATGGTAAAGAACCACTGTGATTGGCTCTGTACCCCAATCTGTGATCCACTGTATCCGAAGGACACAGAGATCAAAGTGCACTCCCGAAGCGCGCCGCAGAGGGCGAGCGGGAAGCGCGCCGCAGAGGGCGAGCGGGAAGCGCGATCAATAGACGCCCTCCTGAAAATGTGCGACCAGTCGTCATTTGGCTAAATCGCAGTCGTGAAAAGGTTAAATGATTCTGGCAACAGCTCCCAGGCCACAATGAAATTAAATGGTTCAGGATTTCACATTTGTTTTATTTTGAATAGCATTATGAAGATTTCAAACAACGACCAGGATCATCATTTTCTGTGAGAGCAGTCCCCATTCGATGTTTACCCACTGTTTATTCACAATCTCAAAAAGAAAGAGTGGATGACTCTAGTGTGAACACTGACTTTGTTTACATTTTAACAGGACTCTGTCTATTTCCACGGTTGCAGGAGAAAAATAAAGAGGATTGGTTCCAGTATATGCCGCCCTTCCTGTCCAAGTGTAAAACAGAATGTAAAAAGGAGCCCGCCATTGCGACTCCTGATAATACACCAGTGGTTAGGGGTGTGTGCTAAAAACACGTCTGAACTATGAGGTTTTACCGCTCCCAAAAACCACAAATGTATACGAGCTTTTATTGTCCTGAGCCCCCTATAAGGCTGTTTTCACACTGATGCGCTGCAGTTTACCAGCACAGGGAACCTGCGACTTTCCTATGGGTTAGCTGTGCTATGTTGTTTAATGCACTGACCTTCTTTTCCTCTAGCAGCTACTGCTGGCCTTGTTCTCCAGGCCGCTAGAACGGATTAGAGGCAGAGTGCAGTTGGTATCACTCCGCCTGGAACAGGAGCTGGCGCTACAGAGGAAGCATCGAACTATGCGGCTCCTGCTCCCTCTGTGGACATCTGCTCCCTCTGCTGCCGGTGCCGCCTCACTGCAGTCTGATGCTCCGGGCTGGTGGGAAGGCAAGCCTAGATCACGATCAACGGGTTTCATCCCCGAGCATGTGCTTCACTGGTTAGAGGTCGTGGGCCACATCAGAGGGCTCTGCGGGCCACGGGTTGAGCACCCTTGTTGTAGATTTACTCCAACAGACACCTCACTGGTAACTGAACTCAGAGGGAAGAATGGCTTTTATTGGAGTATCATGGCCTCTAGACTTTTGCTCCTCCATAATCTACAGTGTCTGCAGAGCACATAGACATGCTGGCATGATACAAAGCCAGGCAGCAATGTGCAGCCATTCAGAAATCATCTCTTTCTTCTGCCATCACCAAGCTAATAAATGTTGAAACATGGCTAACTGCTCATCATTGCTTTCTTGCATAATTAAATATAAAATGTTCCAGCTACATTACGAGCCAAGATGCATTTTTAATGAACACTTGTCACCCGTAGGATCATGACTGAAAAAAGTGAAGGCAGCAATTATGAAGGAAGACTTTGGGTTTTTTCGATTTGTATTTTTTTTAAAACTGTATTTTGTTTAAACCGTGACAGCAGAATGGTATTTCTGACCCCTTAATTGGGTTCAGGAGCCAGTAATCTGAAATGCTAATGAAGATGTGTGCTCATAACAAATGTCACCTGGGAGCTGGGCAGACGCCTCCCAAAGTTGGTTTAGAGCAAACAGATAAGTGACTGATCTGCTTGCTGACCAAGGGCAATATGTAATCTGTACCTTGACACACCCAAAACTCTGGCCTATCCACTTTATGAGCCTTTGTTAGTCTTTGCAATGCTCAGGTGATGAGCCCACGTCACTGCTGAGTGGGCGTTTCATAACATTTGTGCCTTTTTGTGCAGACTAATGATTCACCGATCTCGCATGTCTGTGCAGTGAATAGCCAATATGTGTCTTCCCAGAGTGTTTAGTTGTCTTTTGCTGCCTTTTGTACTTGAACAGGATATTGTTGTTATAGGCGTTTCTACTTGACTAAATTGAAATTAAATTGACTAAATATATCGGATTGCCTTTTATTTTATTTTTTTCTACTAAAAAGATACCATATATGTCTATTTTATTGGTCGTGAGCAGTGCTACGTGTACCATCATGGCTATTTTTGAAAGTTTTAAGGGGTCCACTTGTCTGTAAAAAAGCATTAGTGGCCCATGGGCACAATTCACAAGCAATATTTTACCGCATCTGAGTATGTGGTAAAATAACGCACAACGTTCCCGGAAAAAAAACAAAAACTGTGCAATTCACGAAGAAACGCTCCTTAAAATTTTGCATGCGTTATCTTTCCGTAGTATGCCTTAAATACCGCATAAAACTGTGCGGCAAGTTATCACAAGCATCTGATATGATGCTTTTCCAAAAAAGTGTAAGGCAGCAAGCAATTTAGTCTTGGCTGGTATGGCATGGCTTCTCTGGGTTGAAGGCTCAAGGTACCCTTTCAGCTGGGTATAAAGCTCCATGATAAGTGGCTTGGATGACCTGAACTTCTGTAGGGTGTCAGGATTTGTGAATTACTCCAGCATTGTGCGCTCCTTAAAGCTTCTTTCCTTTTAAAATGACCACTTGAGATCTTCACCTCCTCTTCTGCATTGCTTTAACCACTTCAGTCCCGGAAGGTTTTACCCCCTTAATGACAGGCCCTTTTTTGCAATATGGCACTGCGTTACTTTAACCACTTCAATACCGGGCCTATTCTAGCACTTCTCTACTACATGTAAAAATCATAATTTTTTGCTTCAAAATTACTCAGAACCCCCAAACATTATATATGTTTTTTTTAGCAGACACTCTAGGGAATAAAATGGTGGACATTGCAACTTTTTATCTTGCACGGTATTTGCGCAATCATTTTTCAAACGCCTTTTTTTTTGGAAACAAAAACGGTTTCATGAATTAAAAAATAACAAAACAGTAAAGTTAGCCCAATTTTTTTGTATAATGTGAAAGATGATGTTACGCCGAGTAAATAGATACCTAACATGTCACGCTTTAAAATTGCGCACACTCATGGAATGGCGCCAAACTTCGGTACTTTTTTACAATCTCCATAGGCAGCGATTTGAACATTTTTACAGGTTACCAGTTTAGAGTTACAGAAGAGGTCTAGTGCTAGAATTGTTGCACGCGCTCTAACGCACGCGGCGATACCTCACGTGTGGTTTGAACAGCGTTTACATATGTGGGCGGGACTTACATGTGCGTTCGCTTCTTAATGCGAGCTACCGGGGACAGGGGCGTTTTTTAAAATTTTTTTTTTTTACTTTAGCTAATTTTTTTTATTTTTACACTTTTTTTTTTACATATTTTTTTTTTATTTTTGATCGCTTTTATTCCTATTACAAGGAATGTAAACATCCCTTGTAATAGGAATCTATTGTGACAGGTCCTCTTTATGGAGAGATGCGGGGTCAATAAGACCCCACATCTCTCCTCCAGGCTGAAAAGCATGAGATCGAGAAAAAATAATTCACCGATCTCATGCTGACAGCCGCGGCTTTGTTTACTTCCGGGAACCCGGACGTGACGTACCCGGGCCTCCGGCGATCAGAGAGATGACTGGTGACCGTCCGGTCACCAGAAATCTCTATCGTCGTCTTCCGGCTCCGGCCGATTTTCTTTCCGGGCCCCCGATGGTATGGGAGAGCCCGGAGAAGCACCAGATGGCGGCGGGAGGGGGGGACGTCCCCTCCCATCGCCTAAAAAGAACAATCAAGCAGTGGAACTGCTGCTATGATCATCCTTATCGTGCACAGAATCGCCGGCTGGAAAGAATGATGCCTGTAGCTGCAGGCATCATTCAGAAAACCCCTCACAAAGTCAATACCCTAAGGTATTGACGTGGTTAACTGACAATTGCGCGGTCATGCGACGCTGTACTCCAAAAAAATTGATGTTTTTTTTTTTTTACCCCCACAAATTTGTCTTTCTTTTGGTGGTATTTGATCACCGCTGCGGTTTTTATTTTTAGCGCTATAAACAAAAAGAGCGTCAATTTTGAAAAAAAAACTATATTTTTTTACTTTCTGCTAGAAAACACATCTAAAAAAATTCTTCAAACTATGGGATAGATTTATGGCATTTTTAATATATATATATATATATATATATATATATATATATATTTTTTTTTTTTTACTAGTAATGGCGGCTATCTGCGATTTTTAGCAGGACTGCGACATTGCGGCAAACAAATCGGACACCTAACCGACACTTTTGACACCTTTTTTGGGAACCCGCAACATTATTACAGTGATCAGTGCTAAAAATATGCACTGTTATTGTACTAATGACCCTGGCAGGTTAGGGGTTAATATCGGGATGATCAAAGGGTTAAGTGTGACCCTAGGAGGTGCTTGGCAGGTACACAAGATCCTTATCTTCTTCCCTGTCAGAACAGCAATCTGCCTTGTTTACATCGCCTGATCACCTTTCTGCCTCTCTAGGGAGAGATCGCAAGTGGCCGGCGAACATCGCTGGACCTGCTGATTGGCTCCCCCTCTGTCCAGTCGGGGCACGCGCCCCCAGTGTCTATTGCACAAACTGACGTACAGGTACATTGTTTCACGCAATAGAGCCGCCCTGCCACAGTATATCTGCAGTGGGCCGTCTTTAAGTGGTTCAATTCCAGAAGGTGGATTCAAAGGACTCCATCCTCTTTGCTATGCGGTCTGCCAGCCTCCAGAGACAACTCCTGAGTAAAATCTAGCTGAAAACCTGCTCCAGCTTGCACTTTCCAGCCTATTTTGTAAACCAATCGTGGTGGGGGGGTGTCTGACCATTGCCATAGTTATTGCATAGTTATCCCAAGCTTGGACCAGTACTTAATTATCGCATGCATTTATTTATTTCCTTCTGTGAATTGACTTTAATGACTGGTATCGATACCTATACCGAGCATTTGCCCGAGTACTTGTACTCAGGCAAATGCTCCAATGCTTCACCCGATACCTGGACAGTCAGGGTGATCGGTGCGGAGGGGGAGTTACAAGCACCGATCACCCTGTAAAGATTGCAATAAAGCCTGACAGCCGTTTCTCCGCTTCTCTCATCCAATACCCCCACCCCCCCACCCCGGCTTTCAGCTGCTATAGTGAAATCTACACAGCGGTGATCAGTGCTTGTAACTGCCCCCAAAGCTGCACCGATCACCACTGACTGTCCCTGTATCCTCCTTCAGTCCCCCTCTGTTCTGCTGCTGTCCCCCTCAATGTCCCCCTCCGTGCTGCTGTCCCCCTCCCTTCTCCGTGTCCCCCTCCGTTCTGTCCCCTCCTCCCTTCTGTTCCCCTTCGTTCTCCTCCATTTCCCCCTCCATTCTGTCCTCCTCCTTTCTGTCCCTCTCCTTTCTGTCCCCCTCCGTTCTCCTCTGTCCTGTCCCCCTCCGTTCTCCTCTGTCCTGTCCCCCTCCGTTCTCCTCTGTCCTGTCCCCCTCCGTTCTCCTCTGTCCTGTCCCCCTCCGTTCTCCTCTGTCCTTTCCCCCTCCGTTCTCCTCCGTTCTGTCCCCCTCCGTTCTCCTCCGTTCTGTCCCCCTCCGTTCTCCTCCGTTCTGTCCCCCTCCGTTCTGTCCCCCTCCGTTCTGTCCCCCTCCGTTCTGTCCCCCTCCGTTCTGTCCCCTTCCGTTCTCCTCCGTTCTGTCCCCCTCCGTTCTCCTCCGTTCTGTCCCCCTCCGTTCTCCTCCGTTCTGTCCCCCTCCGTTCTCCTCCGTTCTGTCCCCCTCCGTTCTCCTCCGTTCCATTCTCCTCCGTTCTGTCCCCCTCCGTTCTCCTCCGTTCTGTCCCCCTCCGTTCTCCTCCGTTCTGTCCCCCTCCGTTCTCCTCCGTTCTGTCCCCCTCCGTTCTGTCCCCCTCCGTTCTGTCCCCCTCCGTTCTGTCCCCCTCCGTTCTGTCCCCCTCCGTTCTGTCCCCCTCCGTTCTGTCCCCCTCCGTTCTGTCCCCCTCCGTTCTGTCCCCCTCCGTTCTGTCCCCCTCCGTTCTCCTCCGTTCTGTCCCCCTCCGTTCTCCTCCGTTCTGTCCCCCTCCGTTCTCCTCCGTTCTGTCCCCCTCCGTTCTCCTCCGTTCTGTCCCCCTCCGTTCTGTCCTCCGTTCTGTCCCCCTCCGTTCTGTCCTCCGTTCTGTCCCCCTCCGTTCTGTCCTCCGTTCTGTCCCCCTCCGTTCTGTCCTCCTCCGTTCTGTCCTCCTCCGTTCTGTCCTCCTCCGTTCTGTCCCCCTCCGTTCTCCTCCGTTCTGTCCCCCTCCATTCTGTCCCCCTCCGTTCTGTCCCCCTCCGTTCTCCTCCGTTCTGTCCCCCTCCGTTCTCCTCCGTTCTGTCCCCCTCCGTTCTCCTCCGTTCTGTCCCCCTCCGTTCTCCTCCGTTCTGTCCCCCTCCGTTCTCCTCCGTTCTGTTCTCCTCCGTTCTGTTCTCCTCCGTTCTGTTCTCCTCCGTTCTGTCCCCCCTCCATTCCGTTCTCCTCCATTCTGTCCCCCCTCCGTTCTGTCCCCCTCCGTTCTGTCCCCCTCCGTTCTGTCCCCCTCCGTTCTGTCCCCCTCCGTTCTGTCCCCCTCCGTTCTGTCCCCCTCCGTTCTGTCCCCCTCCGTTCTGTCCCCCTCCGTTCTGTCCCCCTCTGTTCTCCTCCGTTCTGTCCCCCCTCCATTCCGTTCTCCTCCGTTCTGTCCCCCTCCGTTCTGTCCCCCTCCGTTCTGTCCCCCTCTGTTCTCCTCCGTTCTGTCCCCCTCCGTTCTGTTCCCCTCTGTTCTCCTCCGTGTCCTCCTCGATTTTTTTTTAGGATGGAGAGCGGAGATAGAAGCCAGTAAATCTGGCTCCTTCCTTTTGCGAATGAACAGTCAGTGATAACTGACTCTGTCCATTCACATAACTGAAACATTGTAACCTGTGATTACGATGTCTCAGTTTATGAATAGAGAGGAGCCTCTGTCTCCTCTCCATTCATTTTTAGTGCAGCTGAGGCTGCTGAGAAGGGGACTGGGAAACATGTGTCCTCAGTCCCTTTCCCTGTCTCAAAGGGGAGATGTCAGGGGTCTGTTAAGACCCCTGATATCTTACCAAAGCCCCCCAACAGGGCTAATAATAATAATAATAATAATAAAAAAGAATTGCAATAAATAATAAAAAGAAATTAACTGTAAAAAAATAATAAAAAATAAAAAACACACTGACACTGTCCACTCCCCCACCTCCTTTATGAAAAGAACGCATTGTAAAAAACACATAACAAAATCAATTGTAAAAAATAATTAAAAAAAAAAATTTGTAAAAACAAAAAACTACTGACACACGTGCCACTGTCACATGACATTAAAAAAAAATTTTGGTAATCCGTATCGGCGAGTACTTGGAAAAAAGTATCGGTACTTGTACTCTGTCTTAAAGTAGTATGGGGACAACCCTAGTTTGCACTAAATCACGCATACGAGCAATAATTCATTTACATTTTCATTATCGCATGCGGTATGTGGTCATGTGACCGTCATAATGCATGCCATAACCTTTAGTGAATTGTGCCCTATATATATTAGACTGCAGTTAGGCGGGATAGTCTGATCAGTGCTTCTATCTGGGGAGAACAGTCCTGATCAGAACAGGTTTTCTAACCTATCTGCTGGCAGGTGTCTGCCTGCCCTATAGGACCTGAGCTGGAAATCTAGGAGGAATAAATACAGGAGTATCACACTGTAATGTTGAAATCCAAAAGTGTTTATTCCCATAAAAGTTTCATAAGAAATCAGTATTTTTATCCAGCATGTTTTAGAGGCTCAAAGGTGCCACCTTTATCAAGGATTGATCTAAAAGTAGAATGTCAGGAAATGGGACTTTAATGGGACGTGTGTGAATTGTAAGAATTAAGAGGAAATTTGAATGCATGTATTGCATGCAGCTAAGCAGACACGCTCAACAAGAACACTGCAGTGCACACCATGATTCCCACACTATTTTGGCAGAAACAAAATCATCTTGGGGATCCAGCACCACCCATCATTCTCTCTAAATGGCAGTTACTGTCAACACATTTAGGGTTTCCACCCATCCGGGATTCACCTGGACAGTCCGAGTTTTGAACAATGTGTCCGGGTTTCACACACAGACCGGACTGTGACTCTCCAAGTAATCGGGTAACACAGCTGCTGAGTGCATAGGCATATGCATGGACCGGGTGTGCCTGGGCACAACCTAATCACTAGGGTTGCCAACCATCTGGAGGGCAGGCTACAGTTGTCTAAGCTGAGTGTCTGTGACACTCTCTCTCTCTCACTGCCCAGAGCCAGCACAGTTGGATGGGACAGGAGAGAGGTCCCTATCTGCTCCTCCTCCTCCCACCCTTACCTCTCTGTGCCTCCGTGCCCATATTCCAATCCCTAGCATGCTGTGCCTCCAAAAAGTGATGTGTAGGTGGGAACTTTGAAGCCCAGCAGCCGGCAGATACATTGTGGGTGAAAGGTGCTCACCATCCACTGTCAGTGACTGAATTTCCCCCCTCCCTCCCTTCTCTTTCCTGCCCCTAAGCAAGTAAGTACACTGAGGTAAAGGGGATTCAGATGTAAGGGGTTCTCTGCAGACACTGATGTAAGGGGGGCTTTTGGGAACCATGATTTGGGGGGAATGCTGGGAACACTGGTGTAAGTGGGGGCATTGGTTAGCAGAACCCCCCTAACGTCAGAGTCCACAGCGTTTTCCCTTAAAAAAATAAATGGTTGTGCGCTGCTAAGTGTTTGGGTTTGGCTTGACAAAAAAAGGTCAACCTTACACCACATTTATGTGGCCTGCTTTAGTATTAGTTTAAAGGGTAATAGTTTAAATCTTCTATAAAACAGACTAGATTAGGTGTCGTAAAGCATATGATTAGGAAGGGGAAGAATGAATTAAGTATCTTCGATAAGCCAACATACACTAGCACAGGGATATGCAATTAGCGGACCTCCAGCTGTTGCAGAACTATAAGTCCCGTGAGGCATAGCAAGACTCTGACAGCTACAAGCATGACACCCAGAGGCAGAGGCATGATGGGACTTGTAGTTTTGCAACAGCTGGAGGTCCGCTAATTGCAAATCCCTGCACTAGACTAAACACTGCTTTATGATAGCCTTGGATAATAAATGACGTTTTAAGGCACTTTTGATGAATGTCTGGCTGACTGATCAGGCTGTAAGAAAGTTGGGTGGGAGAGCTTATGCAAATAAAGTGGTTGCACAATTCCCAAAAATCAATATTTAAGGAGCATAGAGTATCTCCAAATTTCCCAGAAGGGGAGACATGGGAATATGGGGGATTTTTTAATGTGCCACAACCAATAGTAGATGTTCTCGGTCAATCCAAAATGTTATTTAAACATCAAACCTAAGTATTAAAGAAAGTAAAAGTGAGGTTTTGGCTTCCTTAGGGGAATTTCTGTGTGCGCAATTATTGGGCAACGTTTGTGTGCAGAAGTATTATGCAACTAAATGAAAAACGAACATTTTTCCATCTCACGTGTTTGTTTTAATCTGTTAAAATGGAGTTCCACCCACTTTTACAACTTTATCTTAAAGGGATGACAACCCCTCCATCACTCGATTTTATTTATTTATTTTTTTTCCCTTACTTATCTTTTATGAAGTAGTAGTAGTAGTGTACTTCCGCCCCAGCCTCGCCGCGGCCCAGTGCGTCACGTCCTCTTCTCCCCTTCTGCTTTCTGGGACCTTTGTGTGTCCCAGAAGATGACAGGGCCATTCAGGAAGCGCCGTGTGACTCCACTGCCAGTTTCCCTTAGTTGGAATGGCGGTGCCTGCTGACTTTTAAAAAAAATGTTTGCAGCTGGAACTCCGCTTTAAAATGAGAATTATAAACAAACAACTCAAAATTTACAATTGAACGTTTCTGACATTTCAAAAAAAAAAAAAAATCGGTAACCAATATAGCCTCCCTTCTTTTCAGTAACAGGAGTCTGTCAGTTTCTTGATCAACTTTTTGTGCAGCAGCAACCACAGCCTCCCAGACACTGTTCAGAGAGGTGTACTGTTTTCTATTACCATACATGTTGCATTTAAGAAGGTCCCACAAGTTCTCAATAAGGTTTAGGTCAGGTGAGGAAGAGGGCCATGTCATTATTCTTTCATCTTATTCAGGGCTTTACTGGCTATCCACGCAGTGGAGTACTTTGATGCATGTTATGCATAAATATCATGGTCTGCTTGAAAGATGTAGGCTTTTTCCTGTACCACTGCTAGAAAGTGTCTTACAAAAACTGGCAGAAGGTTTCAGAGTGGATTTTGAGAGTTGAGTCCATCTTCAACTTGAAAATGATCTCATCTTTAATAATACCGGCCCATACCAGTACCCCACCTCCCTGGCTTCTGAGTTGAGGTGTGCCCATTACTGATCCAGCCACAGGCCCATCCATCTGGTCTGTCAAGAGTCACTCTCATCTCATCAGTCCATAAAACCTTCGAAAAAAATCTGTCTTCAGATATTTCTTGGCCCAGTTTTGACGTTTCAACTTATGTATCTTGTTCAGTGGTGGTCGGGTTTGAGCCTTCCTTACCTTGGCCAGGTCTCTGGGCACTGAACACCTTGTAATTCTGGGCACTCCAGGTAGGTTGCAGTTCTGAAATCTGACAGCACTGTAGGATAATGGGTTCCTGGTAGCTTCATATTTTTATTCTTCTCAAATCTTTGGCAGTTAATTTGCGTCTTTTATCTCAACGTGTTTCTTGCGACCCTGTTGATTTGCAACAAAACGTTTGATAGTTCTGTTATCACGTCCCCATATTTTAGCAATTTTAAGAGTGCTGCATCCCTCTGAAAGACTTTTTACAATCTTTGACTTTTCAGAGTCAGTTAAATCTCTTTTTTGGCCCATTTTGCCTGAGAAAAAGAAGCCTAATAATTCTACACACCTTGATATAGGGTGTTGATCTCCTTAGGCCACACCCTCCCTCATTACACAAATACACATCACCTGATATGCTTAAATCCAATAAGCAACCAAGTTTATACAGCTTGGAGTTGGGCAATATGCATAAAAGATGATGATTTGGTTAAAATACGCACTTGCCTAATAATTGTGCCCACAGTGTAGAAAGGGACAAATTACACCGCAGAAGCACTATGGTATAGATCATGCCTTAAAAGAACAGAAACTTTTTTTTTTTTGTTTTTAACCTTTTTTAGGGTTACAACCGCTTTAGGGTAGAACTGCGGTGGAAAAAAGGTCTTTAACCTACGCATGCGTGCGATTTTTATTGTCTAACAATATTCATAGCCCTGTATATTCTGCTTCTTGACAAAGACATCTAAAAGTTGTTGACACTCTAGGCGAGTACCATTTTCTGGGGAGGGAGTTCCACATTTTATCTGCTCTAGTAAAGAACCCTTTCAGCAATCTAAAGGTTAAACCATCCTTCTAAAGGGTTAATAATCCCAGTCATGGTTTTTTTTTTTTTTTTTTTGCTCAGAGGGCAGTGTCAGGTGAGTGCAAATCTTTTTTATTTTAATAAAAGTGCTTTTAGATACCGCACTATGGAGAGTATTTGTTTTATATATGGGTTGCCTACACTGGTGAGAGGCGCAGAGTAGTTGCAGAGACCTGATCCTTTCTGGAGGAGAGCGGTGCCTGGTGGCTATTTGGGAGTACTTCATCTTTACGTTATATGACCTGCTCAGCAATAAGGGGTCATATAATTCTGGTGAGAGTTCTGTTTGTATACTAGTATGGACACTGTGGTGGAAAAAGCAGAAGAGCACTAATTTATTCGGATGTGGATCACCCTTTCGACTTTACATTTGCAGTATATATTGTTTGGATGCTGAACATGTTTTATGGACTTTACACTTATATGTATTAGCATTGTATTTTAAGTTTCATTTGTATTGGCGACTTATAGCCTTTGTGTTGATGGAAGGATGCTCATTTGTGCACCGAATAGATTTTTTAATAGCGCTGGTAGATTTATTCCATTGGTCATCATATGTGACCAAATTACCTCTCATAAGTCAGATGCTTGGTCCAGGTCTGTAAGCAAGAAAATATTGAGGAGTGTATTAACAGAGCGGCCAGGTAAAAGCAGGGCTTTTTTTCAGCGGGAAGGCAGGGGAATGCAGTTCCGGCACCTTCAGTACTTCAGAATTCCCTTCCACAGGCGGTGGTCTCAGCGGGGAGCATTGATAGCTTCAAGAAACTATTAGATAATCACCTGAATGACCGCAATATACAGGGATATGTAATGTAATACTGACACATAATCACACACATAGGTTGGACTTGATGGACTTGTGTCTTTTTTCAACCTCACCTACTATGTAACTATGTAGTACTGAAATCAGTGGTGGCTAATGATTTTTTTTTTGGAAGGGGGGCGGGGTGGCAACCCCCCCCCCCCCCATCTAGGTTGTGGGCAGGCGGCGGACAGCGGCTCCTGTGTTCTCTCCTCCTTTTTTGCATCACTGCGGCTTCGGCCGTGCGTCAACTCCCTCCTCCTCCTCCTAGGCGTCCAATAGGATCGCCTGTCCTTTCAGTCGGGTGATGGGTCTCAAAACCCACTTCCTGAATGGCCAGGAGGAGGATCAGTGTGGCAATAGCGAACATTCATTCACTATTGTCACACAACTGGGTGCGCTCAGAGCGCATTGCTCTGCACCCCAAGTCCACCCTTTTTTGAAACCTATTAGAGCCTCTGGCTCTAATCATGTGCTTCAAAAAGAAAACACCCCCCATTGGGCGCATGGATAGAGGGGGGAGGGGGCGGCGCCCGTGTGCCCCTATTGTATAAGCCACCACTGACTGAAATGTACTGTAATGGCAAGGGGTGCTGGGGTGTGCTGAAGGATCTACTGTTGCTGGAGGGGATCTATTTTTTTGCATGGTGGTTGTTGCTGGGAAGGTCTATTTTTGCTGGTTTGCTGGAGGGGAGCTTAGGCTGCTGGTGGTCAGTTGTTGCTGGATAGAATCTGCTGTTAATGGAAGGGTCTATTGATAACGGCTCCTGTGAGATCTGTGGTTGCTGGGGAGGGTCTATTGCTGCTGCCTGCAGGGGCTCCATTTTACTGCTTTTCTTGTTATTACCAAATTCCATACAAATTACTTAGCACCACAAAATACTTGCCTCTGTATTCTCTAAAAAGGGTGTTACTGAGGTGTGTGTTGGAACCAAGAAATGGTGTTCGTAGATGGGTAGGGGGCGGAGACCAGAACTGACTCAGAAAGGGGGAGTTCCCGCAATAGTGATCTCAGTACCTATTGAGGGCTAAAAGTGAATCTTTGCATAAATTGCATGTGGTCAGAGTGTCTTATCAATAGACTTGATGGAGCAGCTTATTATTTATTCTAGCATTATTATCTTAATGACTGTTGATGTTCTCTTATGATCTGACAAAACAAGAACCCGTTGGCTCTATTGCATCTTAATTTCTGTAGCTCCCTATGTTTTGGCCCTTGTTAACATTTGTTTGTTGCTCTGGCCAAGCCAGTCATCTGTTTTCAACTTTGTGTCCTCGGCTTTACTATTGTTTGAGACATGTGGCAAAACTCCAATCTCTTTCTAGCATTGTGATGGACTGCAGGTATCCCCTATAAACGAATTACCATATTAAAGCAATGTGATATCTATTCAGTGTATCCTTAGATATACAGTATCTCACAAAAGTTATTACACCCCTCACATTTTTGTAAATATTTTATTCTAACTTTTCATGTGACAACACTGAAGAAATGACACTTTGCTACAATGTAAAGTAGTGAGTGTACAGCTTGTAAAACAGTGTAAATTTGCTGTCCCCTCAAAATAACTCAACACACAGCTATTTGTGTCTAAACCGCTGGCAACAAAAGTGAGTACACCCTTAAGTGAAAATTTACAAATTGGGCCCAAAGTGTCAATATTTTGTGTGGCCACCATTATTTTCCAGCACTGCCTTAACCCTCTTGGGCATAGAGTTCAGAGCTTCACAGGTTGCCACTGGAGTCCTCTTCCACTCCTCCATGAAGCCATCACGGAGCTGGTGGATGTTAGAGACCTTGCGCTCCTCCACCTTCCATTTGAGGATGCCCCACAGATGCTCAATAGGGTTTAGGTCTGGAGACATGCTTGGCCAGTCCATCACCTTTACCCTCAGCTTTTTTAGCAAGGCAGTGGTCACCTTGGAGGTGTGTTTTGGGGTTGTTATGTTGCAATACTGCCCTGTGGCCCAGTCTCCGAAGGGAGGGGATCATGCTCTGCTTCAGTATGTAACAGTACATGTTGGCATTTATGGTTCCCTCAATAACTGTAGCTCCCCAGCAGGGCCGGGACAAGGGGTGGGCAGGAGGGGCGGCTGCCCCTGGCGCAATGGTATATTGCAGGGGTGGGGGGCACCCTGACCCTAACCCTAGGGAAGAGGGGGGGCGAAGTTTGGCATCTTTGCCCTGGGCACTGGATGACCTTGTCCCGGCACTGCTCCCCAGTGCCAGCAGCACTCTTGCAGCCCCAGACCATGACACTCCCACCACCATGCTTGACTGTAGGCAAGAAACACTTGTCTTTGTACTCCTCACCTGGTTGCCGCCGCACACGCTTGACACCATCTAAACCAAATAAGTTTATCTTGGTCTCATCAGACCACAGGACATGGTTCCAGTAATCCATGTCCTTAGTCTGCTTGTCTTCGGCAAACTGTTTGCGGGCTTTCTTGTGCATCGTCTGTAGAAGATGCTTCCTTCTGGGACAACAGCCATGCAGACCAACTCGATGCAGTGTGCGGCGTATGGTCTGAGCAGGGGCAGGCTGACCCCCCACCCCTTCAACCTCTGCAGCAATGCTGGCAGCATTCATACGTCTATTTCCCAAAGACAACCTCTGGATATGACGCTGAGCACGTGCACTCAACTTCTTTGGTCGACCATGGCAAGGCCTGTTCTGAGTGGCCTGTCCTGTTACGGTCTTGGCCACCATGCTGCAGCTCAGTTTCAGGGTCTTGGCAATCTTCTTATAGCCTAGGCCCATTTTTATGTAGAGCAACAATTCTTTTTTTCAGATCCTCAGAGAGTTCTTTGCCATGAAGTGCCATGTTGAACTTCCAGTGACCAGTATGAGAGAGAGAGCGATGACACCAAATTTAACACCTGCTCCTCATTCACACCTGAGACCTTGTAATACTAACGAGTTACATGACACTGGGGAGGGAAAATAGCTATAATTGGGCCCAATTTGGACATTTTCACTTAGGGGTGTACTCAATTTTTTTGCCAGTGGTTTAGACATTAATGGCTGTGTGTTGAGTTATTTTGAGGGGACAGCAAATTTACACTGTTATACAAGTTGTACACTCACTACTTTACATTGTAGCAAAGTGTCATTTCTTCAGTGTTGTCACATGAAAAGATATAATAAAATATTTACAAACGTGTGGAGTGTACTCACTTTTGTGAGATACTGTACATGTACAGTAAGACATCTGCTTGATGTGTTTAATCATTGTATTTTATTGTTTTAGAAACTCGGTTAAGTATTACTGTCTTTATATACTTTCTATTATACGTGTACAGTACATGAGGGCCACCATATTTAAGTACCAAAAAAACGAAAACGCAATTAAAGCCAGAATTCCTCCACACTACTTGTTTCTAGTTCGGTGACTAGTTGGGGTATGGGCTGCAGAAAGCATTGGACAAACCGTAGGCCAACAGATGCCTTGGTGATGTTGATTAACATGTGATATTTACAAGTAGTCAGCCTTTTTTTACAATATACACCAATCAGCCATAACTTTATGACCACTGATAGGTTAAAAGAGAAGTATAGAATTTCATTTTTAATTTATTTTTTGATCATACTTACCTATATGGATGCAGCATCAGTCCCCCACTGGCTCTAACACTGAGAACTGACTGATCAAACACAACCGATCGCTCGGTTCTCAGTGCTCCCTGAGCAAAGAGCTGGAGAATGTCAGTGGCTCTCTGCTCTGCCCCCCCACTGGAGCACTGGAGGGGGTGGGAGCGTGCAGCTCAGTCTCTCAGTGGCTCGCTGAGCCGGGTGCCGGTACAGGCTTGTGGGTGGATCCCGACCATATGGTCGCCATCTTTCCTGAACCTGGACCGGCTCGGTGATGTCAGCCGACAGCGGGCTTCAGCCCGCTGACTGCTGAGAACAGGTCACAGGAGTGCAGAACGAACTGCATTACTGTGATCCACAGGAGAAATGCAGCCAAACAAGCTTTGGCTGTACTTCTACTTTAAGCATGCTAACCTGTATCCAAAGCCAAAAGCACATACAATGGGCAAACATCAGAACTGGACCCTGGAGCAATGAAAGTATCACCGTTTCTTGCCCAAATGCATGTGCGTCGCTTACCTGGGGGAAGAGCTGGCAAAACACTGTGGTATGAGAGGAAGGCAGAGCTGGCAGAGGCAGTGTGATGCTTTAGACAATGTTCTGCTGGGAAACCTTGGATCCTGCTATTCATATGGATGTTACTTGACATGTACCACCTACCTAAATATTGTTGCTGACCAAGTGTACGCCTTAATGAACAGTATTCCCTGATGGCCGTGGCCTCTTTCAGCAGGATAATGCACCCTGCCACACTACAAAAATGGTTCAAGAATGGTTTGAGGAACACGGCAATGAGTTTGAGGTGTTGACTTGGACTCCAAATTCTCCAGATCTCAATACAATCGAGCATCTGTGGGATGTGCTGGAAAAAGAAGTCAAATCCATAGAGGCCTCACCTTGCAACTTGCAGGACTTAAAGGATCTGCTACTGACGGCTCAATGTCAGATACCACGGCATACTTTCAGAGGTCTAGTGATGTCCATTAATCAAAGGGGCAGGGCTGTTTTATTGCCAAAAGGCAGGCCTACTCAAACTTAGGTGGGTAGTCCTAAAGTTATGGCTGATCGGAGTATATTCTAAATTGTTCACCTTTTCGATAAGGGAGAAGGTACATTCCATGCAATTCTGCCAGGCCAACAGGTTTTTTTCTTCTTGAAAATGTAATGAATCCCTTTCACTTTCATTGCAGCTTGATGACCCTTCCATCTTCCCCGCTGTCATCGTGGAGCACATTCCAAATGCAGATTTACTGCACACTTATTCGGGTTTAACGTGTGTTGATGATACAGATGACATGATTGCAGAAAACTCCCTGGATGTAGCAGAGGAACAGATTATAGAAGATGATGACCTCACTCTTACAGGTTTGTAGTTTGTATTCTCTTTTGTAAGGGTAGAACTTTGATGTGATCAGATTTACATTGAGAAGAGCGATTTGTCTGCCATCTCCTCCTCACAGTACCTGCATATTCAGTATTCTGAAGCTCTATATGCACATGCTGGTCAGCAAACCGTCATTGAAACAGGGAAAAATATTTGTTTTCTTCAAAAGGAAGCTGGCAGTACCAACTATGGCAACAATGTAGGTTCCTTTTCAAGGACTGCTACCTTGCAATGGGAGTGTGAAAGTGTGCTTTAAAAAGCATTAACCAATGTACTGCCCTCACTATTTTTTTTTTATATGCACAGTCGTGTGTTTTGTGTTTTTTTTTTTTTTTTGGAGGGGGCTGAATGTTGTCATGTCATGGATAGACTACTGCCTAGAAAACACACTGTGTGTATGGGGCTCTATTCAGAGCCTTATTATCATTTTTTTCTGTCATAGCAGGATTTGGCACATGGTCTCTTTATAAAGGATAATTTAAATATATATTTTTAAATCTAAGCAGAGTAAGTACCTGAATTTTACTTGGTATCAGCCATTTGCAGTCCTTGTACAGTAGAGCTCAGAGTGAGCTAGGAAGAAGCATCACATGGAGCCAGTCAGTTGTGTTGCAGTGCTCATTCCTAACAAAGAGCATGCTAATAGGAGAAGAGAGTGGAGTGACAGAGAGATGAACTCATTAGTCTGCTGTGTAAAGTTTAAAAATGTATGGACAGAAGTACATGTCCTTTGACAGTAAAACGGCTTTCTCATATGCATTTCATCTGTGTAATGTAGCGGTTTAAAGTTCTACTTTAACAATATTTGTAAGTAAGATAAGATGCTAGCAAGGGTATGGTCAGCTCTAGAATCAAAATTACAACTGTGCAGGAACGGTTCCTTAGTCTGCCAGTGAGCGACTAGAATAACACATTTCTGTCATTGTGGATGGAATTACAGAGGTAATTGATATACACTAAAACGTGTCAATGGAGCCAGCAGAAACTGCCTATTGTGATAAATGCAATTTGGATCATGCTGTCATGTTATTGAGAACTTTAACATTGCATTTGAATGTATTTACTGCCCTCTACATTTGAATACCAAAATACTTAAAAAAACACTACCATTTGCATCATGCTTTACTTAAAGCAGCACTCCACCCAAAAGTGGGAGCTCCGCTTATCTGCCTCCGCTGTCACATTTGGCATCTTTCGGGAGGAGGGGGGAGCCGGTACCTGTTTTTGATAGGTGCCTCCTCCCACTTCCAGGTGAGATCACCCTGAGGTTCGCCCCCCCCTCCCTCCTCCTTCCCCCCACCCCTGGGCTATTCACAAAACGCAGCGTGCTTCACACATGCGCAGTAGGGAACCGGCTCTGAAGCCGCTAGGCTTCACTGCCGGTTTCCCTTACAAGCAATGTCAGCGGCAGCACCCGAGAGCCGATGGAGAAATCGGCTGGGCTGCCGACATCGCGGGATCCCTGGACAGGTATGCATCTGTCAGGAACCATGAAACAGACGGAGACGGAAAGTGCAATAACAATCACATCTTTTAATAAAATGGTAAAAATGATACAACTGGTAAACATAATCAGAACAAGCCAGGAAATCAGGAAGCCAGAGATCAGCATAGTCAGAGGCAGCAGACAGGATCAGGAACCAGAAGGGACGTCAGTCAGGCAAGTCTTCAACATGAACACAGCAGAGAGTCTCTAGATATGTTGACCAAGGCGAAGGCAATTGATGAAATGAACCAGGCAGTTTAAATAGCCAGAAGGGGCTGGCTGTAGGCTTGACTGATGAGCAGGAGATGATCAACAGGTTAGTCACTGTGGAACGATGAGTACTGACCATTAACAGACAGCTGAGCACAAAGAAGGAAGGGCTTAGAGCCCATCCCTGATGGTGTCCTAATATTATAAAAGTCAGCAGCTACAGTATTTGTAGTTACTGACTTTTATTTTTTTTTCTGAAGGAGGCTGGACCCCTTTTTTTAAATATTATAGGCTTGCATACTTTTCTCCTTTATATAAATAAGCAAAACCGTGGTGACATTATAAACGATCTGTATTTTTAGTTGAAGCATCATGTCAGAATGGAGATGAGACCATGGAAACAATTGAAGCAGCAGAAGCACTTCTTAACATGGATTCTCCAGATGCATTGCTAGATGAGAAAAGATTAGGTAAGTTTGGGATGCTCTATTAGCCTTTCATATGATGTACTGTATTATCACAAATCACCAGCTATATACAACATTTTATAATGAGGTGGGCAGTGCATTGTACGGGTTGAGCACACAGTATAATTTTTTCCACCCTCCTCTCTTATGTTTCTGGAAAAAAAAAAACAGAGGAGCGATTCCAATGCATAAAGTATCTAAACTTGATATAGTCAAACTAGCTGTTTCTATGGAAAGAGGAAATCGTGTCAATCAATGCGCTTGGTGAAGATACTCCAAATGTGATAGCTCTTGTTCAATAAACAATTTTCTATAGCACTGATCTAATCTGGGAAATGATCTGAATTACTGTAACCAAATGGCCTCTATTTATTGGTATTGATTTGTAAAAAATGGAAGCTAAATTAAAACTTTGGATCAAGTTCAGGCTCTTCTTTCTAGTGTAGCAAATAAACGAATCTGCTTAAAGCGGTTCTTCAGTCATTGTTTCAACTTTCCATCTATTAAATCTTCTGCCCTTGTTGTTTTAACTTTGGATAGTAAAACATTTTTTTTCTGCCATTAAATACCTTATACAGCCCACTTCTGGTTTCTTGTCTGGTCATTAGCCTAGGCTTATGATCTCATG
Source organism: Lithobates septentrionalis (assembly GCA_037952835.1). NCBI lineage: Eukaryota > Metazoa > Chordata > Amphibia > Anura > Ranidae > Lithobates > Lithobates septentrionalis. Next base: position 4,533,964 of record JBBDGP010000183.1, read on the forward strand.
CACAGCTCTCTCTCTCACTCTCATGTGAGTTTGCCAGGAAGAGAGGGGGGGTGAGTCATACGATGGCCAATGAGAGCTGCAGAGCTGGAGATGTGTGTTTGAGCAAATCCAGGAAGTGAACAAGCAGCAGCTTCAGATGCCCACAGTTAAAATGGTTGCAGCCAGACTAAGTGGAGGGAGATTTCGGCAGCATCTTTGGCAAGTACAGAATCACAGTATATATAAAATAATATGCAAAGTGGTTGGAGGGAAGCTTCAGAATGGCAAAGATGTTTTTATTACAAATTATGTGAGCTGACTGCAGTTTCTCTTTAAGTGCTCTATTTTCCAATGTTCATTAGCTTGGTTGTGTTGCACGTTATTATACAGAAATATACATACACCGATCCAGTATGATGCATTGCATTGATATCTTTTTTTTTTTTTTTTTCTTTTATATTTTTCTTTTAGCTAACATTTTTGGTACATCTGACGATGACCTGATGGTCACTCCCATTACACATGTTTCTGTCACTGTTGATGGAATTCCAGAAGTGATGGAAATTCACCAGAGCATGTATTCGGATCCAACAGAGTTTCAGCAGGATGAGCAACCAAAGAGGAAGAAAGGTATGGTGGGAAATAACTGTACAGTTCAATTGTCTTAAAGATGAATTCCAGGTATGGTATATTTTTACATTTCTCCAGCTTAGAACAATGTATATACCATACCTGGCCAATGCCCCCGGAAGCTGGAAACAACTCAGGTAGACAGCGCTAATCCAGTTAAATCCACTTGCTTCCGGGTTCTGTGCTGAGCAGCTGGGCCTGATGCATTCTGAACACAGGAGGTCAGTCACTCTGCATGGGCGCCATTCAGAGAATGCTTTGCAAAGACGTCTCTGATAGACAAGGTGGAGAGCTTGACATCGCCACCCCACTTCTCCACCTTTTCCTATCAGAGGACACTTTGCATTCATTCAGACTGGTGCCCATGCTGAGCATCTGACTTGCTGAGTTCAGAATGCATCAGGCCAGCCACTCAGCATGGGACCCAGAAGCGAGTGGAGATCACTGGAGTAGCAGTGTCTACTTCAGTGACTTCCAGCTTTACCCACTTCCCTCCCGGCCTATAGACAAATGACAGCTGGGTGGGGCATTCACTCTTTTCAGGTGGGCGTCATATGATGTTCTCCCAGAACGAGCCTCGCGCACAACCTACAGGCCGCACTGTGGTGTAATTTATCACCTGCTATATCCACCAGACACAGCGGAGGACTGGTCAGTGCACCGGCTGCTGCGGGTACCATATGATTGCTGTGACCAATCACAGCAGATCACATAAAAATTGTACACAATGGATGGCTTTTATTCCTGCCATCTATTTTTGTACTATAGTGTTGATCTCTGTGATTGGTCACAGTGATCATATGGTACAGACAGGGTCAATCACAGCCCATCTGTACCATGTGATTAGCTGTGGCCAATCATAGCTAATCAGAACAATACACACTGAATCAATTTCATTCATTAAAAGATATACTGGATATACTGGATATACTGTATATACCATAGTTTGTAGACTCTATAACTTTTCTACAGACTAAGTAATAAACGCTGATTTGGGTTGTTTTCATCTAAAAAATTTTGCAGAATACAGTTTTTCCTACATTTATGAAGAAAGATTATTTGCTTGCAAAATTTTATAACCGAAACAAAGAAAAACAGGTTTTTATTTTTTTTAATTTTCAGTCTTTTTTTAGTTTATTTAGCAAATAATAAAAAACCCAGTGGTGATTAAATATCACCAAAAGAAAACTCTTATTTGTGTGAAAAAAAATGCTAAAAATGTTATACTTTACAGTGTTGCATGACCGCACGATTGTCATTTGGTTAAGGGAGAGAAACTTTGTTACTTCGGTCCATGCATACCTGGAATTCTTCTTTAAACTTTGAGGCAACAAAGCAGCTCAACTTTTTGTTTTGCTAATATTTTCTTCTAGGGAGAAAAACAAAAACGCCTCGACCGGAGTCACCTACCACTACCCCAAATATATCTGTAAAGAAAAAAAGCAAGGATGGAAAAGGTAATGGTGGCAGAGATGGGTTACTATATAAAAGCTGTCTAGATGGTATTGTCATATTAAAGGCTTGTGTCCTAGGACAGTCATTGGCAAGTTACAAAATGGCTGCTGTGATGTTTTTAGACAATATTCAACCTCAGTTTGTTAAAGTTACTCTGAAACATATATGTCCATTTTATAAAGCAGTCTCATTAATCTATGTTCGCTTTTTGCATCTAGGAATGCACAGCTCTGCACACTTCTAGCTATGAGACCCTGCTGCCACAAACAGCTTCAGGTCTCCACTAACATGCTAATCGCACAGCTTTGTTCATAAACAAACTCATCTCAATGACAATTGCAAATTACCGTTCTGTTTACTGTCATTCTTTCACACGGGTCGGATCCATCCGAGCGGAATCCGCCTGCTCAGCAGGGGATCTCTCCGCTGATCCACGCTGAGCAGGCGGATGACAGGTCTTGTCCGCTCCACTATACAGAGCGGACGAGGACAGAGCCCACTTTCCTCTATTGGGCGGTCGGATGGAAACGGACTGCATGTACATGGATGGTGTACGTATCGCCATACATCTGTTTTCAGAGGATTTTGTAGAATCAGATGCTAGGCGGGTGTCAGTAGACACATGTTCGCTGACATCCGCCTCCCCATAGAGGACAATTGGGGACCTGTCCGTATTCCGGGGGGGGGACCCGGATCGGTCCGATTGTGTGAAAGGATCCTAAGATGCATTAAGAAGATCACAATTAAAAATAAGTAAATAAATACAAACATTTTTTTGTCCACTTGTCAGTCTACAAAGTGAAATGTAAGCAGAGATATTTTTTTTTTAACTTTGTAGAAAAAGCAAACCTGATATATACTTAAAATCCGTATAAATATATTTAGGTATGCAGATTGGTTATAGTTACTTTCATGTTAACCAACATATAGTGATACTGCTAAATTTGGTCTGGATAATTTAGTATTAGTAATCTCTGGTCATAAATGGTTTAAATGGGGAGCCAACCCAAACAGATATTTAGTTTTTTTAAAGAAGCTCAGTAGCTAAAGCACCCAACAGTTTCTTATACCTCTTATACAATCTTTGTAGTTCAGTTACTGTCTTTGAAAACCTGAAGTGGCCATTATGAGTGGATCCCACTCCCCTTATTGGTTTTTGTCTTCATTTTATGTTTTGGAGAATGAAGTAGAAGATAATTGAGTATACAAATGTGGAGGAGAACATGTCCTTGGACTTGTGTCTATTTTCAACATCACCTACTATGTGAAACTCCCTTTAAGGACAGGAACTAGAGGCAGGAAGTATGATCTTACTGTTGGAGTACCCATGTTTAAAATTCCAGGGCTGACACATTACATTAGGAAATATATTTTGTAAGCTGGATTGTGTCTAACCAGTTGAATGGCATATAATGGCCGCCAATGTTTTTTGTTTGTTTTAAGGCATCCCAGAGGTTGTGTTCCAATGGGGAGAAATGATGAGCATGGGGATTTAAACGAGAAGTTGTGTGTTTTCATGTTTTTATCGACATGATTGTTTGCAATTTATATTATGCACAATATAATGAAATATGCTTCAGTCTAATTGACCACTTTGGTTTTTTCAGGTAATACCATTTACCTTTGGGAATTTTTGCTAGCTTTGCTTCAAGACAAAGCTACATGTCCAAAGTACATAAAATGGACTCAGCGAGAGAAGGGAATCTTCAAACTGGTAGATTCCAAGGCAGTTTCAAAGCTATGGGGAAAGCACAAGAATAAACCTGATATGAACTATGAGACAATGGGCAGAGCACTCCGGTAAGAATAATCAATACAGTGTTAGGGGGGTTCACATATTTCAAGTAAAAATAAACCTGAGATCTGTTGTTCCACTTTTTGATAAAGTTTAGGATAAGGCCACCATAACTGGAAGAAACAATACTTCAAAATAGAATGTCCTCTTTTTTTATATATATCACAAATGCTTTGAATGTCCAATCCACTTTTGAATGTATCAACACAAAATTGGCATCTTGTGTTGAAGATTAATCTCAAACAAAATTGAGGCGCTGCAGGAACATCTCCCTCACTTCATATATAATGCACTGCCCAAGTTCTTAGTATCATATTGCACTTCTGCATTTTTAAAAGAGGAAAAGTTAGGGGCTTTTTACTGCACTGGTCACTGGGTTGCCTTCACTGAATCTAAAACATTATTATTTTGTTTGCTTTAGGTACTATTACCAAAGAGGTATTCTAGCTAAGGTGGAAGGCCAACGCCTTGTCTATCAGTTCAAGGAGATGCCAAAGGATCTTATTTATATTGATGAAGAAGACTCCAGCCCTGCGGAATACTCAGGAAGTTTGTCCTCGAATGTGTCTTTGCATTCTCCAGTTTCTACTCCAAATCGAAATCATGCAAAAGCGTCTAAAGGTCCTTCTAACACTGGATCAAGAAACAGCTCAACCCCAAAATCACCAAAATCTTCAAAAGTGAAAGAACTAGTGGAGCCTAGCCAACCCCAGGTGTCCTTGCTTCCATCTGATATGTTGAGGACAGTGACTCCTTCCCAGACACATCAACCACACCCAACCCAACTTTATCGGACAGTCCACTTAATGTCTGGACAAACAGTTCCTGAACAAGGTCTAACTTGCACCATTCAAAATGACACACTTTCTTCTGCACAAACTATCAGGTGAGTCTGACTTTGTAATTTTACACTACTAGTTTTTATGGATGCACACCAAAAGCATTTACATTATTTAAACAAGCAGTGGAATCGGTTTAAACAAGCCCCCATTCACCTCTTTAGCAAGTGTTTGTTTTTAGCAGTGTTGAGATGTGTTTGTTTGCGTCATAACCTGCTGTGCTGAAAAAATGTAATGCAACAGTGTGAACTGAAACCATCGGAAAAAAGGCAAATTGCCTTGTCTTTGTGTTGGGACTGCGCTGGGCATTACTCCCAGAGCAAATGGTGTGAATGGGCCTTAAAAGTCTTTTGATTTTTTGTTTTGTTTTTGTAAGTCTTTTTAGGTCTACTGCACCCCAGAGTGCCGTGCTGAATGCAAAACCACATGTATGCATTGCAGTACACAATACCAGTATGCCAATCCTGGCACATAGTACATTTTTTTTTTTTTTAATATTGCGTTGTCACAAGTGAATTTTCACTAGATTTTTATTACACACAGCCACGGTTTGCATCACAATCTGCTGCATTGCAAAACGTACTGCATGCAGTACAGTACTTTTTTTCAGTTCACACCACAGCAAATGACACCATTGGCATTTTGCCTTGTCTATGCATTGGGGCTGCACTGAAATAACAACCCCAACACATCTGGAGTGAATGAGATCTTTTTATTTTGCATATTGTAAAAAAAACATTACAAACAAACAATAAGCCAGAAACCGGGAGCTGCTTAAAACATTGCAGCATCCCACCCAGTCCATAGGGCAGTTAGGCAAGGCACATGAGCATCATTGAGCCCAAGAAGAAAGAAGGGGAGTGTCTGAGAGAACTTGTGGTATGGCCTTCATCCCACACCCAGAGTGTCCATCAACACGACCAGTGTATGGTGCACCCTGTCATCACCGCAGAGATGCTATCCACAATGAGTGCACAAAATTGGACTCTTAATAAACCATCATCAAGCAGCTACAGAATACTGTCCAAAAATACTTTAAGTAAACAGAGCTTAAAGTGGTGTTCCAGCCGAAATTTTTTATTTTTTATTTTTTTTTTTAAAGTCAGCAGCTGCAAACACTGTAGCTGCTGACTTTTAATAAGGACACTTAACTGTCCAGGGAGCCCGCGATGTCGGCCCCCCGAGGCCGATCTGTCCATCGGATCGGGTGCAGGCACCGCCATTCCAACTAAGGGAAACCGGCAGTGGAGCCTTGCCGCTTCACTGCCGATTTCCAACTGTGCATGCGTGAGTCCCGCTACGCTTTGTGAATGGCCAGCTTGTCTTCTGGGACACACACGTCCCAGTAGGAAATGGGGGGCTCGCCGCAGAAGAGGATGTGACTTCCTGTGACTTCCTCGGTCACGCCCGTGGCCCGGCTAGAAAGTAAAAACATTTTTTTAAATATCCAAAAACGAGGGGTGGAGAGTTTCATTTAAGACCATCTCTCAAAATTGGGTGGAACTCCGCATTAAGCATTACATTACAGTGCGTCCAAAAAGCAGTTACATATTTTACCAAACTTTTTTAGACATACTCAACGATCAGGTAGATCCATATTCCATTTAGGAATAAAGGTTCTCCTGACATACAGATATTCAATAAAGTCTGGGCTGCAGTGGGTATAGTCTTTCTAATAAACCCAACAGACAAATTGGGATTGTAAGCTAAACCTCCAATATGGTAACACTATAAATTATGGGTGACCTCCATCCAGAAATGTTTTGTTGTGATCTTTTAGAAAAGAATTATGCCACAATTTAAGCAGCTAGAGAGGTCAACGATAGTTTGTATTTAAGTACTTTTAATGCTTGTTAAGAATATATATTTTAATATACAGTATATCATACATTAATGTCTATAGTCCGGACAGAGCTGCACTTTAAATTGATTTATCAGATACTGTATATGTAAATAATACACATATATGGTGGGACTGTACTGAACAGATATGCATAGATGGTTCGAATTTGGGCCGATTCAGCAGGGACCAGCCGAGATTCGAACCATCTATAGGCAGGCTGATCGTACCAAAGTCGATCCATCCCGTGGTTGCAGGAAAGAAAATTGTATCAACTTTGGCCTGCCTTAGGTTCAATATAAATTGTGGGTCTGGGTTCAAGGTGGCTCAACCGGGATTGATTTGAAACCTAATATATCTAATATTAAAGACACCACATACGTAAAAAAACTAACACAGGTATTTGTAGAAACCACTTACATAAAAAAGAAACTTATCTTTTACCCTTTGATCAGTCTTAACTGCTTTAAGCCCAGGCCAATTCTGACACTTTTTGTTTACATTTAAAAATCAGTATTTTTTGATAGAAAATTACTTGGAACCCCCAAACATTATATATATATATATATATATATATATATATATATATATATATATATATATATATATATATATATATAAAATAATAATTTTAAGCAGAGGGCCTAGAGACTAAAGTGGTGAATGTTGCAGTCTTTTATGTCACACGGCTTTTGGGGGGAAAAAATACACTTTAAATAATTTTAATGCACAAAACCACAATATATTACCCAATTGTTTGGTACAAAATAAAAGATAATGTAACACAGAATAAATAGGTACCTAATATGTCACGCTTTAAAATTGCACATGCTTGTGGAATGGCATCAAACTACGGTACTTGAAAATTTCTGTAGGTGACACTTTGAAAGCCTTTACAGGTTACCTGTTTAGAGTTGCACAGGACGTCTGGTGCTAGAATTATTGCTCTCATTATAATGTTCGCAACGGTTCCTCACATGTGTGGTGCGAACATTATTTACATATGCGTGCATGACCTACGTATGAATTTGCATTGGGGGGGTGCTTTAGAAAAAATTATGATTTATTTTATTTTAAAATATTTCCCCACCACACCACCCAAAAAAAAAAAAAAAAAACCCACCACCACTTAATTTATTTTTTCTTTTTACCCTGTCCTTCTTTCTTTTTTTTTTTAAATCAATTTTATTGTTCTCATGAATAGCAATAAGCAGTGGCTGGTCCCCTGTTTACTGAGACATTCTACAGGCATCATCCTGGTATAACACTTATTTTTTTTTATTAAATCATTTTTATTGTAATCAAAAGGAATGTAATTATCCCTTGTGATAGCAATATGCAGTGACATGTCCTCTTTACTGAGACATGCTGCAGGCATCATCCTGGTGTAACACTCCAAACTGGCAACGTGAATGTAAGTAGTTAAAGGACATATGCACTTTCATTGAAGTTGAAAAGTGGGCTTTAGGACACCTATGAATAGATGGTGCAATGCAGTATTTGGAAAATGCTGCAGCAAGGCCGTACAACACTGTGCAGACCATATGGGTAAGTATTGTATATTTGTTGCAAAATGCTCAACATGAAGTAGAAAAGCCATATAATGCAATTATCTTTTATCCTTTACTTGTAATCACAGCTAATTTGCATGATAATTTTGAAGCTGTACTGCAGCTGTGTTCCAGCCCTATGTTTATAATAGGAAAGTATGAACCTTCTGTGTGCAATCATGTGCATTAAAGCGACTCTGTCAATATTTACAAAAACCTGAAGAAATGTGTGACCTGCAAAGTAAGTCAGTAATGCCCACCACCTATGCCCACCACCTATTTGGCCACGCTGCTGAACCCGGCTGTATTGAAAATAGAATTTTTGTGGAAAATATCCTGAATCGCACACTGCTGGAAGTGTTGGATGCTGGCGTTCCTCACTATGCCCTGTGGTTTTCTTCCCTGCGTCACTACAGCACACTGTATTGGCTATTGGAAGGATCTACAGCAGGGGACCAAGATTCCGACACACCCAGCCAGATGCTGAAGATCATTCAGTAGGCTTTTTTCTTCCACGCAGTGGCGTATGGTGGTCTGGGATGAAAACTAATAACTGCTTTTTAGCAGGGTGATTCTTCCAAAATGTTTTGTTTTTTTTTTTTTTTTTTTTTTTTTTTGTAGAACACTGTAAGGATGCATTCATACCATAGTGCACGATCGTGCTGGAATGCATGAACGCTCTCACGGCAATGCCCTGCAGTGTTTTTAGAACAGGTGTTACAGTGCTTTTTTTTTATGACATCCCCCCTCCTTACTGAATGCCTTTACCATGCATGTCAGAATAGCCTGCACAAAAATGCTATGGGTTCCAGGTGCATTCGCATGGTGACCATCTCATGGGTTTACACATGCCCATGATTTTCTAACAACCAGGGCGTTTCTTTCCTAGACTTCCTTACAAGAAAATCATGAGGCTCCCCCAGCAGAATTTTACCATATCTACAACTTTGCCACTGGATAATTACTCTGTCATGTATCTGAAAAACAACCTTTGAGCCTCTTTGTTTGCATTCCCCTGGAACCCCCGGGACTTATCTCTGATACTGTATCTACTATTTGCTTACCAACCCAGACCTCCATATTGACTATCTTCTATGTTGGCCACTGGGAATGAGATCTTGTGACTTCCATTGACACATAGGCCTGGAATTGAGCCTGGTTGACAATAGTTAAATGTTCCTACAACACATCTATACTTGAATCTGCATACAAAGTTATCTTCAGGTCGTATTGGATCCCTGCCCATATAGCCCATGCTAACCCAGCCTGTAGTGACAGATGTTTTCGAGCCTGTGGGCAGCATGGTGATGTTCTGCATATATGGTGGTCCTGTCCACTGGAATTCTGGTCGAAGGTTTTTGGCTTTACACTTTATCCTAAAAATGCCAAGCTGGCTTTGTTACACTGTCCGATTCCTGGTGTTTTTCTAGCTCAATTAAAGCTGGCAACCTGTCTGTTTCTAGCTGCCAAGCAGACTATAGCCAAGGCCTGGGAAAAACCCTCGGTCTGCTTCCAGGAAGTGAAAGACACATGGCCTTGATAATGCTTAACGAAAAATGTCTAACATTTTATATGACTCCCACCTGAAATTTCTTAAGGCCCCTTTCACACAGGCACCTCCACTATGAGGAATCTGCTTGCTCAGCGGGGGATCTCTCTGCTAATCCCCGCTGAGCAGGCAGATGACAGGTCCATGTCCGCTCCGCTATGCAGAGCCGACACGGACACAGTCCCGCTCGCCTCAATGGGGCAATCAGATGGAAATCGACCGCCTGTCCGTTTCTATCCAATGCCATCCGATCCGCAGGATGGATGGAGAATAGGACCACCATCTGTCTGTTTTTGGCAGATTGGATCAGATGGTGGCGGATGTCAGCGGACATGTGTCTGCTGACATCAGCTGCTCCATTGAGGACAATGCAGGGTTCGATCCTGGTCTGCCTGCAAAACTGACAGGTGGACCTGATCCGAAAGATCCTGAGCCTGAGCCTGTGTGAGGGCCTAAGACTTGGGAACCCTGGCTTGATTACGCCTTCCCTGCATTACACCCTTTTAACCTAGGCTTGACTCTAACATGATGTCTGACCTGTCCCTGAGTCTGTGGTGGACCGTCTACCCGTCTTCTCCTCTCTTGCTTTCTTTCTCTTTTCCTCTATGTCTGGCTACTCAACTCCTACCTTGCTGGCTTCCTCCCTGATCCCTCTCTGATGGAAACATGCTCCCTGGATACTCTGCCCCCTTTAGAGTCTATAGAGTGGTGACTGAATCCTCAGTGGATTTCCATTGCTGTGGTTACCCAGGGTTGCTGTGGTTACCCAGGGTTGCTGTGGTTACCCAGGGTTGCTTTTATTTGGGTACAGTGTTGCATGACCGCTCAGTTGTCAGGAATGGGGTGAAAGTGTCCGGAATTGAAGTGATTAATAAAGTCACTTTCAAGTAATTTCTGCTTTAATCGCTAAAGCTGTGTTTTCATTTCATATCTTGTTACCAAATCTGATAAAACTTTTAAAACTTGGGGGGGGGGGGGGGTAGATTTTCTCCAAGACTACCAGAATTCTGGTTTTGAGGTTTTCTGAACCCTTTCTGTTAGCACAAGCTTGCATTGATTGGATCCATAGAAAAGCCTGCTGGCTCCTGAGTTCTGTCCATCTGCGTTCCTCTATTATGTGGCAGCAGATGTGCCGTTATAATGTATCTTGCAGGCATCTGCACCTTTTCCTGTTTTTTTGTATGTGTCTTGGACCCAAATCTGGTTTGTCCTTTCCTGTCTCCTATATTTCTTCATAACCCAGAAGAATCAGAACCATCTCTATGCTTGTGTGTGTTGCAGCACAGATTGCAGCCTGCTGTAATAACTCTTTTCTCTCTGACTTCTAACAAATGTGGCCTTATGTAACCAAAAAATGTCCCCATAAATTCAGAAACTCGCATAGGTTCAGTTCACCTAAAGTCTAAGAATTAGTATGCAAAACATGACTTATCTGTACAATCAACTCAGTTTTGTAAAAATGTGTAAAACATCTGGTCATGTTTGCCTTGGAATTGCAGAGTTGGTAGGATCACATCCTGCAATCTTGAAGTACGGGGAAAGCTTGTTTGGCTGTACCTCTCCTGTGGATCACAGTTTATTCTGCACTCCTGTGACCCGTTTTTAGCAGACAGTGGGCTGAAGTCCACTGTCTGCTGACGTCACAAAGCCGATTCAGGCTGGGGCAAGATTGCGACAATGGAGTCGGGATCTGCCCACATGCCTTGACCGACACCCAGCTCAGCGTCTCAGCGAGCCACTGAGAGGCTGAGCCAGTCGCTCCTGTCCCCTCCACAGCCCAGATGTCCAGTGAGCGCGGAGGGAGAAGAGCAGAGACCTGGAGACTGACAGTCAGCAGCTCTCCGCTCGGGGATCTGTGAGAACATAGCGATTGGCTGATTGCTCGGTCTTGGAGGCGCCGGGGGACAGATGCTGTGTTGGACCGATGCTCAATCCACCTATGCTCAATCCACCTAGGTGAGTATAATTCTGGTAAAAAAAAAAGTTAACCCCCATTCTTCTCCTTGTAAAGCGGAGTTCCACCCTAGTTTGCATCCTCAGCTGCAATTGGTGTATTCTGCACTCCACTTCCATCCATCCTTGCTGCGGTACGTAATTTCTTGTTTTCAAATTGGCTCTTTTGGAATAGCAGTGTCATCAATCCCAGGAATCGATGGGCATACCTAACCCCCCCCCCCCACTGCTGGCATCACATTATTTCAAAACCAACTTATGGCTCATTCCCACTGCACATGTGCGAGATTGGGAGGTGCATGTTGGGTAGCCAGCTGCACCTAATCCTGGAAGAGACTCCCAGTGGGCTTCAGATGCCCACAATCAGGATGGCTGCTTGCTGGATCGGGAGTGTAAAGTGAGTCCTAATACAGGGGGTCCCCGGGTTACAAACAAGTTAGAGCCCTTGCACACTGGGGCGGTTTGCAGGCGCTATTGCGCTAATAATAGCGCCTGCAAACCGCCCAGAAAGTGCCGCTCCTTGCATTCCAGTGTGAAAGCCCCGAGGGCTTGCACACTGGAGCGATGCGCTGGCAGGACGGTAAAAAAAGTCCTGCTAGCCGCATCTTCGGAGCGGTGAAGGAGCGTTGTGTATACCGCTCCTTTACTGCTCCTGCCCATTGAAATCAATGGGACGGCGCGGCTATACTGCCGGCAATGCGCCTCTGCAGAGGCGCTTTGCGGTGGTATTTAACCCCTTCTCGGCCGCTAGCGGGGGGTAAAACCGCCCCGCTAGCGGCCGAATACCGACGGTAAAACGCCGCTAATAATAGCGGCGTTTTACCGCCGACGCCGCCCCCCGCCCCAGTGTGCAAGGGCTCTTAGGGACTGTAGGTTTGTTCTTAAGTTGAATCTGTTTGTAAGTCGGAACAGGTACATTTTTTAAGTGTAGCTCCAGCCAAAAAAACTATTTTTAAGCTTTTTGGATAGCATAGGGAAGGGTTATCACCTCTGTAACATTTGTTTAGCTGTCTGTGCCCCTGTTTAGAAGATTTCACCTCACTTTCTGTCCCAATGGCAATTGGATTTTGAAAATCTTGGGTTGTTGTGGAAACAAGCCTTGGTGATAAAGCATCAGTGGAGATACCTTTTCCCCATAATAGCTCTTACAGGAGTGAATTTCCCTTCCTAGGGGTAGATTTCCTCTCACTTCCTGTTGTCTCCTTCCGTTTGTAAGTAGGAGTCGTTTGTAAGTCGGATGTTTGTAACTAGGGGACCCCCTGTACTAGTATAAATACAGGTTTTGTCATATGCAGCATATCCCAATTTTTTTTTTTTTTGTAAAGCATAAGTGGTGACTATCAAGGATTTTATGTGATAGACCAACACAAAGTGGCACATCATTGTAAAGTAGAAGGAAAATGATAAATGGTTTTCAACAATTTTTACAAATAAATATGTGAAAAGTGTGGCGTACATTTGTATTCAGCCCCCCTGAGTCAATACTTTGTAGAACCACCTTTCTCTGCAATTACAGCTGCAAGTCTTGGGTATGTCTCTACCAGCTTTGCACATCTAGTGAGTGACATTTTTGCTCATTCTTCTTTGCAAAATAGCTCAAGCTCTGTCAGATTGGATGGAGAGTGCCTATGAACAGCAATTTTCAAGTCTTGCCACAGATTCTCAATTGGATTTAGGTCTGGAGTTTGACTGGGCCATTGTAACACATGAATATGCTTTGATCTAAACCATTCCATTGTAGCTCTGGCTGTATGTTTAGGGTCCTTGTCCTGCTGGAAGATGAACCTCCGCCCCGGCCTCAAGTCTTTTGCAGACTCTAACACACAACATGATGCTGCCACCACCATGTTTTTTCACGGTGGTGATGGTGTGGAGTGTGCAGTGTTAGTTTTCTGAAAAAAAAAGGGGGGGGGGGAGAGGAAGGAAACTGAAGCTCATCCAAAAAATGCAAGAATAGGTCTCAGTGATGTGTGTAAAGTAATACACTCATCGCTGAATGTATCGACCTGTGAAAAATTATTATATTGGTAACCATTACCTAGAAATTACCTAGAAATTATGAGTTTGAGGCTCCAGGATAGTGATCCTCTGAATGGAACAGCTTTTACACAAAAAAATGGGAAAAGAGCTCCCAAAAGTATTCTTCAAAGAGGATTCATAGGCTATAGGGACTATCAATCTTTATTAAATAGCCACAAAAATAGAAAGACATGTACACATAATACAAAATAGAAAAATAAATACCCTCCTCCAAAACATTTAATTAAAATTGAGACAGAAAGGTCTTAAATGAGACACCGGTGTCTACCACAATCAGCCATACACATCTATCATCCATCGCATCCAAATGAATCAGCTGAACAGAAAAGGGGGAATTCTAATATAGGCTTCACTTGGCCAGTAAAGGTGTGTGAAACCATTACACTGATTCTAAAAGGCAATTAGAAAATAAGTGGCCTACAGTAATCCTGCTGTTGCTGAGAGTTCATAGGTTCCGTTCAGAAAAAGAAATGTTAATTGTAATTTCTTTGATCTTCACTCGAGCATACTAAGATGATAGAAAGCAGATACAGAGGGGAGTTCATTCATAAGATACTTGATAAAGACACATTGGTTAGATTATCATATGAGTATGGATCGCAAAGGGACATATAAAGGGTAACATCGATCAAGGAAACAAAACAGATTTTTTGCAATGGGTATTTTCCCCTTCTGAATTGCGGGGAACTGATACAGCTCACCGTTTAGACGTCTTGCTCCATATGTTTGCTTTCCCTATATTTTGAGTCCATAGATGCAGTCCGATCAATGTGCTCAACGATGCAACCACTGGGAAGTCGGGATGAAATCGTCAATGAAGGTTCTAAGAGAGTCTTTGTTGCATAGATAGATAGTGCTCCTCTTCAAAAGTTCCTCCAGACAGTTGTCCTAAATTAGTGTCTCAAATGCCTCTGCGTACCATACATAGGTTACAAAGTTGTCCGATCCAAATCTACCCGGTTGATCCGCAGATTTGTGGAGTGCACAACTAATAGTTGTCCTGTGGACAGATTCTCCCATCTGAGCTGTGGATCTCTGCAGCTCCTCCAGAGTTACCATGGGCCTCTTGGCTGCTTCTCTGATTAATGCTCTCCTTGCCCAGCCTGTTAGTTTAGGTGAACGGCCATGTCTTGGTAGGTTTACAGATGTTCCATACTCTTTCTGTTTTCAGATGATGGATTGAACAGTGCTCTGTGAGATGTTCAAAGCTTGGGATATTTTTATATAACCTAACCCTGCTTTAAACTTCTCCACAACTTTATCCCTGACCTGTCTGGTGTGTTCTTTGGCCTTCATGATGCTGTTTGTTCACTAAGGTTCTCTAACAAACCTCTGAGGGCTTCACAGAACAGCTGTATTTATAGTGAGATTAATTTACACACAGGTGGACTCTATTTACTAATTAGGTGACTTCTGAAGGCAATTATTTCCATTAGATTTTAGTTAGGGGTATCAGAGTAAAGGGGGCTGAATACAAATGCACGCCACACTTTTCACATATTTATTTGTAAAAAATGTTGAAAACCATTTATCATTTTCCTTCCACTTCACATTTATGTGCAACTTTGTGTTGTGTTTATGTATCGCATAAAATCCCAATAAGAAACATTTAAGTTTTTGGTTGTAACATGACAAAATGTGGAAACTTTCAAGGCACTGTAGTACGTGCATTGAATTCTTCTCCGAGTCTAAGCTCTGCTGTACACATTTTTTTTGCTAGAGGCTGGTACCAAGTGAAATTGGTACACTGCTTACAGAAATAAAAAAAAAACTTATTAATGAATACAGCACTGCTTAGTTTAGCTGTAGTGAAGTACTGGTCATGTGTTTTCTCTAAACAATGGTTTTGCACAAAGCAGCCCCACATCCTCCACTTCTCCGGTCCCCCGCTTACATTCCTGGCTTCTCATGTGTGCTATGGGGGTACTCCATGTGGGCTTGGTCCCTAGCCACACACTGTGCTTCTGTTGACGCACACCGTGTGGCATGGCCCTGCTTCCTGCTCCCTCCTCACAGGCTTTCATTGACAGCAGCAGGAACCAATGGATCCCACTGCTGCATTGGAGTCCTGTGAGAAGGGGGGAGGAGAGAGGGAGGGAGAGCAGTGCTTGATCGGGATCAAGTAAGTATATGGGGGGGGGGGTATTCTGTAAAGGGGGGGGAGCTGCCCACAAAGAAGTTTTTTTTTTTTAACCTTTAGGCCCCTTTCACACTTATACGACTTCAAAGTCGCGCGATTTTACCGCGATTTCGCGGCCGCGATTTGCCGCGATTTTACCGCGATTTGGGAGCAGTACTGCTTTGTACGACTTTGCCACGTTTTTGGCATTAACAAATGAAAACATACAGTAGTTGGTATGAATCATAAGGGGGAACTCCACGCCAAGTTTTAAATAAAAAAACTGGCGTGGGTTCCACCCCAGGGGCATACCAGGCCCTTAGGTCTGGTATGGATTGTAAGGGGAACCCCCAAAATCCATACCAGACCCTTATCCGAGCACGCAGCCCGGCCGGTCAGGAATGGGGGTGGGGACGAGCTAGCGCCCCCCCCTCCTGGACCGTACCAGGCCGCATGCACTCAACATGGGGGGTGGGTGCTTTGGGGCATGGGGGGGCGCCCTGCGGCCCCCCCACCCCAAATCACCTTGTCCTCATGTTGATGAGCACAAGGGCCTCTTCCCGACAACCCTGGCCGTTGGTTGTCGGGGTCTGTGGGCGGAGGGGTAATCGGAATCCGGGAGCCCTCTTTAATAAGGGAGCCCCCAGAACCCGGCCCCCCACCCTATGTGAATGAGTATGGGGTACATGGTACCCCTACCCATTCACCTAGGGAGAAAAGCGTTAATAAAAAACACAGTACACAGGTTTTTAAAATAATTTATTAGGCAGCTCCGGGATCTTCTTCTGACTTCGGGGGTCCTCTTCCGACTTCCGGGGTCTCTCCGGCGTCTCCTCCCGGTGTCCTGATCTTCCGCCGGTTCCTCCGCTATCTTCTGCAGCTCAGTTGCTAGCGGTGGTCCGGACTTCTGCCTTCTGCCTTCTTCTTTTCTTCCAGAGATGTTGACACGACGCTCTCTCCAGCTGCAATGGTCTCTGAACGCTCCGCAACGGACTTATATAGGCAGTGACCCGCCCCCTTATGCCATCACAGTCCCTGGGCATGCTGGGACTGTGACGTTTTAGGAGGCGTGGTCACCAGGTGATGACCACGCCCCCTTACGGGCTGCGTGCTCGGATAAGGGTCTGGTATGGATTTTGGGGGGGACCCCATGCCGATTTTTTTTTTTTTTTTTTTTTGCCGATTTTTTAAATCCATACCAGACCTAAGGGCCTGGTATGCCCCTGGGGGGGAACCCACGCCGTTTTTTTCATTTAAAACTTGGCGCGGCATTCCCCCTCTGGATTCATACCAGACAGCTGTCAGCACTGCCTGTCGCTCATCGGGAAAGGAAAAGAAAAAGTTTTCCTTTCCCGATCAGCGAGCCAGGCTTGTGCTTACAAAGTCGTACTGAAGTTGTGTCTATATTATTCAGGCACGATTTGCATGCTACTTCAGGGTTTAACATTGAGGTCTATGGAGTACAACTCGCATAGAAGTTGGACCAAAGTAGTGCAGGGACTACTTTCAAGTCGGCATGACTTAAAGTCGTGCCAATATGAATGGTAGTCATTGCAAATCATGGTGAATGACTTGTCATACGATTTTGCAGTACAAAATCGTGGGACAAGTCGTATAAGTGTGAAAGGGGCCTAAAGCAGAGAATGCATTAAGGTAAAAACAATCTGCCTTTTTTAGAATCTCTTTAAATCACTTTCTTCTTCTGCTCAGGACTACTTGCCTCATGTGGCATTGCTCCTCACACATGCACAGTCGCAAGTTCTCAGGCACTTACTGCCAATACCCCATAATGAAAACGTGAAAGAAGTTTGTTTGAATGCAAATGTATTAAATAAAAAAGGAAATAAATCCCACGTACATAAGTATCACAGCCTTTGTCATGACACTCACTATTGAGCTCAGGTGCATCCTGTTTCCACTGATCATCCTTGAGATGTTTCTACAACTTGATTGGAGTCCACCTGTGGTAAATTCAGTTGATTGGACATGATTTGGAAAGGCACGCACCTGTCTATATAAGGTCCCACAGGTAACAGTGCATGTCAGAGCACAAACCAAGCCTTGAAATCCAAGGAATTGTCTGTAGACCTCTGAGACAGGATTGTATGGAGGTACAGATCTGGGGAAGGGTACAGAAAAATATCTGCAGCATTGAAAGTCCCAATGATCACAGTGGCCTCCATCATCTGTAAATTGAAGAAGTTTGGAACCACCAGGACTCTTCCTAGAGCCAGCCGCCTTGGCCAAACTGAGCGATCGGGGGAGAAGGGCCTTTGTCAGAGTGACTATCCGGTTCTTGGTCACCTCCCTGACTGAGCTCCAACGTTTCTCTGTGGAGAGAAGAGAACCTTCCAGAAGAACAACCATCTCCACAGCACTCCACCAATCAGGTCTGTATGGTAGAGTGACCAGGCGGAAGCCACTCCTCAGAAAAAGGCACATGGTAGCCCACCTAGTGTTTGCCAAAATGCACCTGAAGGACTTTTAGACCATGAGAAACAAAATTCTCTGGTCTGATGAAACAAAGATTGAACTCTTTGGCCTGAATGGCAAACATCATGTCTGAAGGAAACCAGGCTCCGCTCATCACCTGGCCCATACCATCCCTACAATGAAGCATGGTGGTGGCAGCATCATGCTGTGGGGATGTTTTTCAGCGGCAGGAACTGGGAGACTAGTCAGGATTGAGGGAAAGATGAATGCAGCAATGTACAGAGACATCTTGATGAAAACCTGATCCAGAGTGCTCTAAACCTCAGACTGGGGCGAAGGTTCAGCTTCCAACAGGACAACGACCCTAAGCACACAGCAAAGATAACAAAGGAGTGGCTACGGGACAACTCCTGTGAATGTCCTTGAGTGGTCCAGCCAGAGCCCAGACTTGAACCCGATTGAACATTTTTGGAGAAAGCTGAAAATGGCTGTGTATCCAATCTGAATGGAGCTTGAGAGGTCCTGCGAAGAAGAATGGGAGAAACTGCCCAAAAATAGGTGTGCCAAGCTTTTAGCATCATACTCAAAAAGACTCGAGGCTGTAATTGGTGCCAAAGGTGCTTCACCAAAGCATTTAGCAAAGGCTGTGAATACTTATGTCCATGGGATTTATTTCCTTTTTTTATTTTTAATAAATTTGCAAAGAATTCAAACAGACTTCTTTCACGTTGTCATTATGGGGGATTGTTTGTAGAATTTTGAGGAAAATAATGAATTTAATCTATTTTGGAAAAAGGCTGTAACACATCAAAATGTGGAAAAAGTGAAGTGCTGTGAATACTTTCTGGATGCACTGTATGTAGTAAGTGGCTTTAGTCATTTTGTTTTTCTTTGCAATTGCATGTCTGTCTGGGAGAGGCAGTCGGGTGAAGGGATGTATGTGCAGTCCTGTTTAACCCAAATATTGTTTGCTACTAACTGCTAATAACTGTTTCGTGTAGAATGCCCTGCCAATGTTTCAGTACATTATCTGCTGTGGAAAGTGCTTGTGTTATTATTTCACGGAGTGCAGTGCTAGCTGCTGATCTGTGTCGGAATAGAAGTGTCTATGGGAGCAAAGGACCGCACTGAGGAAAGTTTTTATTTTTCGGTTTTGCAAACAATGTACAGATAGCTGTACCATGTAGCAAGCATTTTGCAATCCTTTTACCATTGTGACTTGGGTAATGTGTGGCAAACTGTTGCCTATTATACAACTTGACCGAATAAGCTAGTAAAAAGGACAAACGTTGATTTTCTATATAGTGATCACTTGTTTGAGATTGAGATCACTGGTATAGGCAGTGGGGGATATCATATTGAGGTCCTTTTTTTTTTTTTCTTTTTTTTTTTTTTTGAATGACTGCTGAGTATCCCTGCTTATGGCAGAGTGCTGTGTGTATCTAAACCTTTCCGTTAACCCAGCCATCCCTCTTGCATGTAGCCTTGCACTCTTCACTCTCGCATGTGTCCCAGCTGTCCTTTCATTGAACAATTACATATTTCTCCCCCTTCTAGCTCAGGACACTGCTGCATAGTCCTAAGGAAGGCCCGTCTGCCCCTCCCCAGAGACAATCTGGGTCCTGTACTGTAAGTGAATTGCTGATCATGGTCAAGATAGCAGCTGTTCTCTTAAGCCCCGTACACACAGGCAGAATGTCGGAAGATATTTGGCGGTACAAAAGAATACCGGCTGACGTTCTGCTCCCGTGCATGTCGGTCGGTCTGTCTTCTGTTGGACGTGCATGATGGAAAATCAGCAGCCGACCGACTCCCAATCAGCGCTCTCAGCCAATGGCAGAGAGCACTGATCAGAGTGTTCTGGAGGTGGGGCGCCCCCTGTCAGAACACCAACAGCCCAGCTGGGGATATTGCTGAACTAACATTGCATGGTCAGTACAGCAGCTCCCAACAGGAGCTGACCATTTTTGTTGCACGAAAAAAACACTGTAGTGTGTACCTGGCTTTAGGCCGTTCATACACTGAGCAAATTTCACTCAATTCCTCCATCAACAGACATTGCTGACAGGGGAATCCCTCCTGCCGGGCCATTGTCCTCTCCCAGCAGGGGGAGAGGGCGGGGGAGCCATATACCCTGCCAAGAGAAGCCCATGATTATTGCTAGCGACGATACCAGCCGCTAGCGATAATCCTAGGTAAAACTGGTATGCTGGTTGCACCCAAGTTGATCGATCAACTTGGTACAATCGTCCTGCTCATACACTGTTCAAATCTCGGGCAGTTTAATATGAACCGGCCGAGATTCGAACTGTATGGCCTGCATTACCCCAGGGTCAGACTGGAACTTTTTAACGTGGCAAAATTTTCATAATTTTTGTTCAGACTTGCTGTAGTTTAGTAGACATCTGGCCTAATATGAGGAGTGTCGAAATATCCACTTGTACTTGAATATTCTTCTGGCACCAGCTGCTGCCTAGAACTTGTGTGGTTTATTTTGTGTGTGTGTGTGTGTGTATATGTGTGTGTGTATATGTGTGTGTGTATATGTGTGTGTGTATGTGTGTATGTGTATATATATATATATATATATATATATATATATATATATATATATATATATATATATATATATATATATATATGTATATATATGTATATATATGTATATATATATATATGTGTGTGTGTGTATATATAGAAACAAGAATGTCCTGGACTGCCGCACTCCATAGAAAAGGCATCTTTATTGTGAAAGATAGAATAAAATCCAACATAGCAGTCAAATCAAAAGTGGACAAAACAGAGATCAATGGCTAAAGCGTTTCACATCGTTTGATGCTTACTCATAGCTAAATTAACAAAAACCATCAGTGTATATAAGAAGGAAGTTGAAGAAAAGATCCACCAATCAAAGTTTTACAATTAGGTGAACACGCCTTCTACACAATTGGAGCTTGGAATCCCGAAAGTAGAGTGCACCTGTGGGGCGGGAAACAAAAGCTGGTACCAAAAATACTAGAAAGCATTTATAATCGAATTAGTGTCAGTAAATGATAATCTAGAATGTAAACACGTCCCATCACGGCGCTCACATATAATTGAGGTTAACTGAAAAAACAACAAACAAAAATGTATATACCTCCTGGAGTATACAAAATGTAAACCTAAATGAAAAAATGTATAAAAATGTGAATGGATATAGAGATCTATTTATGATAAGCATATATAATTGTATAGAATGTTGGCCGGAGAGCCGCGTCGAGTGAATTATAAAGATTTCTATGTGAACAAGAGAAAGAAATGTCTTTCCTTCACAGTCAAAATAAAACTCTGATATTATGTTAAAATTGTTCGCTTGAAAAAGTGTTGTTGTAATTGCAAAAATACACTATTACTTTGGTAATATACACCATAAACTGGTATACACCGCTCCTACAGCGCTGCAAAGATGCTGCTTGCAGGACTTTTTTTTAATGCCCTGCAAGGGCACCACTTCAGTGTGAAAGCACTCAGGCTTTCACATTGGAGAGACAGGAGAGGCTCTTTACAGATGCTATGCAGGCGCTATTTTTAGTGCCGTATCGCCTGTAAAGCGCCTCAGTGTGAAAGCAGTCTTAATAGCAATTTAAACCCCTTTGTGTCAACTTGTGTGCATGTTATCAGGCCAAAATCACCAGAGTATGTAAACTTTTACACAGGGTCATTTGGGTAGTTTCTGTTGTCATTATGATTTAAAAAGAATAAACACAGTTGATTAATAATAAATGGCTTCAGCCAAACACTAACCATGAGTGAAAGAAAAGTTTTTGTGTTATCCATTCATATTCTCTGAAAAATGGCCAAGAAATCATAAATTCTGCCAGTGTATGTAAACTTATGAGCACAACTGTGTGTGTATGTATGTGTGTGTGTATATATAATATATATATATATATATATATATATATATATATATATATATATATATATATATATATATATATATATATATATATATATATATATATATATATATATAATGTATATATGTGTGTGTATATATCTATATATGTATGTATGTGTGTCACTTTATTTGACGTTTTTCCCCGTTTCGGATTCTGCCACATCCTGTGCGGAGAATCCGTAAGGTGTAACACTGATATTAGTGTTGGCCGAATTAGCCCAGGGGGGCTTGGTACACAGACATAGCGAGTCTCGCGGGGGTTGCTCCTTGTACACTCCCAGTCCAGCAGGACCTGATGGTCTTCAGTCCTGTATCTCTGCACTATTGAGCCCCTGGAAGCCAGCTTCGGGGAACTTAAATTACAGGACTTGAAAATATATTTTTTTTGCCTGGCGTGAAGTCAGGAACTGGCACCCGCAGAAATATGTGGGTGGGAGATTTTCTTTTTCTCCAATCGGTAGAGGAAAAGAGTTTTGGCCTTAAGTACCGTTAAGGGTCAGAGCTCGTCCCTATCCATTTTTTTTTTCCAGGGGCCGTTGTTTCTCACTCCTTGTTTCATACCTCATACAGCATGTAACTTGGACAGTCCCACCTATTGGGCCATTTCTTGTGTCCATGGGACTTGAATTGATCTTGTCTGTCCTTGCAGAGGCCACTTTTTGAACCAATCAGGGGATTCTGTTGGTCCTTTTATCTTCGAGGATGGCTTCTTTGGTTGCTATCACTTCACGAATTGGGGTGTCAGATCTGGCGGCCCTTTCATGCAAGGAGCCATTCTTGGTCTGGCATTATAGGCTGATGTTGCGTCCTCATCCATTTTTATTGCTTAAAGTGGTTTCTAGTTTTTCACTTGAATCAGGACAGTGTCTTGCCTTTTTATTTTTTTCTCCTAATCCGCAGTCGGCAGGAGAAAGATTGCTACCTACTCTAAAGCTAGTTCAGATGCTCAGGATCTACTTGAGTTGTCGGCACAAGTCAGGAATCCCGGTTTGTGCTACCAGAAGAGCCCAGGAAGGGCAGGCGGCATCCAGGTTGAATATTTAGCAGTAGATCTGCAAGTTTATCAATGATGCCTATGGTTTAAATGGTAAAAAAATATTTTTTTTCTGGGGAGAGATTCTCTACCAGGTATGTCAGTATCTTGGGCCATCCATCATCGGGTGTCAGTAGCCCAGGTGTACAAGACCACTTTTTGGTCTTTTGTTTATACATCTACATGGTTTTTACCAGGTCGATGTCAATCATGTAGAAGATACTGCCTTTGGCCTCAGCATAGTACAAATAGCAGAGTAGGTCCTTCTTTGGTGGCAGTTTCTATGATGGTGTCTCCCTCCCCTCAGGGGCATTGCTTTGGGACATCCCACATAGTATTTACTATGGCTGCTCTGTGTCTCATGATGTACGATAAAGAAAATAGGATTTTTAATACAGCTTACCTGTAAAATCCTTTTCTTGGAGTACATCACAGAACACAGAGGTCCCTCCCCTCTTGCTAGGATATACATTGCTTTGCTACAAAACTGATGTGCTTCCTGTGAAGGAAGGGTTATATAGAGGGGGACTTCCTGTCTTTGGGTGTGCCAGTGTCCTTCCACCTATAGGTGGCATATAACCCACATAGTAATTACTATGGCTGTTCTGTGTCCCGTGATGTACTCCAAGAAAAGGATTTTACAGGTAAGCTGTA
This sequence comes from Lithobates septentrionalis, assembly GCA_037952835.1. Lineage (NCBI taxonomy): Eukaryota > Metazoa > Chordata > Amphibia > Anura > Ranidae > Lithobates > Lithobates septentrionalis. The sequence goes on from JBBDGP010000183.1 coordinate 4,557,776, forward strand.
TTAAAAATCCTATTTTTACCAAATTATATTGTTTTTGTGTGCACTAAAATTGATTCTAGTATATTTTTTCCTGAAAAGTTGCATTTTAAAAATGGCGGTGCAAATATTGTCTGACATTGCAACAACCACCATTTTATTTTTTAGGCTGGGTTCACACATGTGCGGTGCGAATTGCAGCTCTGGCTTCCCTGCGAAGATAAAAACGATTGACGTTGTAGCTGTGGATCAGTTGACCAGGGGGGAGGTGTAGGAGGAGGGAGAAAGAATTCCTGTTCACAATGGAACACATCTGCAAATCAGATGCGTTCCCATTGAAGAGTATGTGCCTGCAATTCGCACCGCACTGCCTAGAAAACGCACATGTTTTTTGTGCAATGCGGAGTGTGGATGCAACACAAATATGTGAACCAGACCCATTGGAAAGAATATATTTTCAAATGTTCTGCAAATTGAATGCGGTGTAAGCTGCATCCAATTTGCATATGTGTGAAGCCAGCCTTAAGGTCTCTGCTTTAAAAAAATATATATATATATAATGTTTGGTGGCTCTAAGTAATTTTCTAGCAAAAAAATAATAAAATTCAGATTTTAACATGTATGTGAGAAATGTCAGAATTGGCCCAGTTTTGAATCGGTGAAGATGATTCATCGTTCTATACAATCTTTAATATTAGATTGTGGCCCTGTGTCTTCTTGAGGTGTGTGTGTGTGTGTGTATGTATATATATATATCTGTGGTGGATGAGGAGGCATAATTTCACTTCCTCACTGCCTGTTTGAATGCTAAAAACCCACAGCTGCAACCATGTACCACATTCACTTAAATAGGTCATGTTCAGTGGACAGGACTGCCTACTGAACAAATCATATGGCTTTTGCAGCTCAACTTTTTTTTCCTGTCCCCCCCCCCCCCCCCCCCCCCCCCATTGAACGAGGCTTACCGTGGCTGCAGCCGGACATGCCAGCACATTGGTATGCGTTCATCTTAGGAGCAGGTAGGAAAGAGTGACTTGCCGCAGCTGATCCGAGTGTTGTCACCATAGAAAAAGTGTTTAAATAAAAGCGAGAAATATACAGAAAACAAAACGTTCCATCTTTATTACATTTACAACATCATATTTGGTTTAGATATACTTTTGGAAGAGAACATAGCTGGGATTATTTTATATATGAGATTACACATCCATATGTACTATCTATTGTTTTATACAGTGTGCTGTTTCAACATTTGCTTTCTAAAGGTGCCAGCTGTGTTGAGATGCTTTTATAGCACTGCTTGCTACTTTCAAAGCACATTGGCTATATTTTTACATACGGATGTAACAAAACTTTGCAATTGTATAATTATGCTGCGTGAAATAAAGCCTTTTTTTCGGCTCTTGTTCCTTTTTATATCTGTGCAGCACTGTACTGTTAATATCCCCCTGATTGCTGTGTGCAAAAGCTATTAACAGACTAAGCCAATATTATGCTAGGAAGGTGTGTTATGGGTAATAAAGCAAAAAATGCAAGCAGATTAAAACATCTGCTCGAACTGCGTAAGTGTGCCAAGTGCTACATTTTCAGGAGATTTCATCTGGTAAGACGCAAATAAAAATATAGATGGTCTTTAGCTCAAAATGTGTACAAACCTCATGTTAGAGGGCGGTAAATAAACTCACCACCATATTGCCATCTGTGCATTCTGATAAATGGAGCTAGGGATCGCAAAGATCAGCTAATAGCAGGCACCAATCATGAATATTTCATAACCACGCAAGTGTATGGCCAAGGTAATTTTCTAAAAGTAGGCTTGTATAGAAAACCTATTTTGTCATTCTTCCAGGGCTGTTTGTAAAATTTCAACGTTTAAACTTAAGTTTGTTTAACATTAAAGGGAATGACTAGGAATATTGTATATATTTTTTGTTTTAGCAGAGTTAAGACAAATATTTTCATATTATATATAGTCAAGTAATTTGCATTCTTTTTTACGGCCAGCAGGTGCATTGTCTAAGTTCCTTTTTTCTTTGCTGAAAAAGCCTGTTGTTTACAAAGCTCAGTAGCTCAAGTTAAGAGAAGTATGGGAATCCCCCCCCCTCCCAAAAAAAAAAAAAAGAATCATACTCCCCTAGATGGATGCAGCACCGATCCCAGCTATATCTGTCCCCTGCCATCTCTACACCAAGAAAACACTGCTGAACGTTTTGTTCTCCCCTCCGCTTTGAGCAGAGAGCTGGGACTGTCAGTTACTGGCTCTTTGCTCTGCCCATTGGAGTGCTGGCTGTGGAGGGGGCAGGAGGGACTGACTCCGGCTCTTAGTGCATCAATGAGAGGCGGAGCCAGGTGCTGTTCCAGGCATGTGGGTGGATCCCAACCATATGGTCAGGATCTTTCCCCAGCCTTGGAAAACGGGTCACAGGAGTGCAGCTCAGGCATTGGGGAGGTGATTCTGTGCTTCTCACTTCCTGTCAAATACTTTCTGAAGAGCTATCTGAAGAGGATCGCTCTTCAGAGAGCAATGCTAGTGTAGACTAGCCCTAACACTTTTGCTATCAAAAATAGAAGTAGGGGTGGTATAAATAGCAACCACCGAGATGACAGTTGTTATTGAAACAAAAGGTCCAGCCACACTTTTCGTAGTACATGTGTAGTGTGTATATTTTGCTGTAATTCATCATGTGAGAACAAAAAGTGTGTATGTACAGTATCTCACAAAAGTGAGTACACCCCTCACATTTTTGTAAATATTTTATTATATCTTTTCATGTGACAACACTGAAGAAATGACACTTTGCTACAATGTAAAGTAGTGAGTGTACAGCTTGTATAACAGTGTAAATTTGCTGTCCCCTCAAAATAACTCAACACACAGCCATTAATGTCTAAACCGCTGGCAAAAAAAGTGAGTACACCCCATAATTGAAAAGGTCCAAATTGGGCCCAAAGTGTCAATATTTTGTGTGGCCGCCATTATTTTCCAGCACTGCCTTAACCCTTTTGGGCATGGAGTTCACCAGAGCTTCACAGGTTGCCACTGGAGTCCTCTTCCACTCCTCCATGACGACATCACGGAGCTGGTGGATGTTGGAGACCTTGCGCTCCTCCACCTTCCGTTTGAGGATGCCCCACAGATGCTCAATAGGGTTTAGGTCTGGAGACATGCTTGGCCAGTCCATCACCTTTACCCTCAGCTTCTTTAGCAAGGCAGTGGTCATCTTGGAGGTGTGTGTTTGGGGTTGTAAGGAACAAGTGTCAGAACAAGGCTTAGTCTTTAACCACTTGCTTACTGGGCACTTCAACCCCCTTCCTTCCCAGGCCAATTTTTAGCTTTCAGGGCTGTCACTCTCATGCAACACTGTACCCAAATGAAATTTTTGGCATTTTTTTTCACATAGAGCTTTTTTTTTAGTGGTATTTAATCACTGCTGAGTTTTTAATTTTTTGTTAAAAAAACAAAAAAAGGCCAATTTTATAAAAACAAAAACAAAAAACTGTTTAATAGTTTGATATAAAATTTTGCAAACAGGTAATTTTTCTCCTTCATTATTGTGCGCTGATGAGGCTGCACTGATGGGCACTGATAGGTGATACTGATTGGCAGCCCTGATTTGCACTGGCAGGTGGCATTGGTGGGCAGGGGGCGTGCGGGCAGCTCATGCACTGACGGACGTACATGGACGCCCTCCCGACAATTTAGGCCCACGCTGTACCCATCTTTCGACTATAGCGTGGGCAGGAATAGGTTAAGTGGTTAAACTGATCTAATTTACAGACCGAAGTTTATCCCTTTGATCTATTCTAATAGAACTAAATGTTACATTTTGTGTATCTCTTCTCTATCTCCCAGGGCTGACCAATGTTGATAAACATTTTCTGTTTTTTTCTTTGACAGCTCTGAGCAGAGAACGCCTCTGCACTGTGCACATTTAGCAGGGCTCTTAAAGTGAAGCGCAAATAAAGAAAAATCTTATGCTCCGTACACACGGTCGGACTTTGTTCAGACATTCATACAACAAAATCCTAGGATTTTTTCCGACGGATGTTGGCTCAAACTTGTCTTGCATACACACGGTCACACAAAGTTGTCGGAAAATCCGATCATTCTGAACGCGGTGACGTAAAACACGTACGTCAGGACTATAAACGGGGCAGTGGCCAATAGCTTTCATCTCTTTATTTATTCTGAGCATGCGTGGCACTTTGTCCGTCGGATTTGTGTGCACACGATCGGAATTTCAGACAACGGATTTTGTTGTCGGAAAATTTTATAGCCTGCTCTCAAACTTTGTGTGCCGGAAAATCAGATGGAAAATGTGTGATGGAGCCCACACACGGTCGGAATTTCCGACAACAAGGTCCTATCACACATTTTCCGTCGGAAAATCCGACCGTGTGTACGGGGCATAACACCCTTAGGCCTTGTGCACACTTAAGCTCAGCAACGCCTGTTTTACAGGCGTTTGACTTTTTTTTATTTTTTTTTATTTATTGATTTTTTTTGCCTCTAAATGCACCTCCATGTATGTTAGCCTATGTGTCCATGCAAACATAGGCACTTACAGGAGTTTAGAGGGAGGAAAAAACATCACTCGTGTGTTCGAGAGGAGGTTTTTTTGGATGAAAAATGTCAAGACGCACCTAAAAGTGGCATGAACGTGCTTAAGTGCTAGCCATGTTTAGCGCTTGAGTTTTTATTCATTTCATTGGCCAGAATAATATAATATTCTGGCCAATGAAATGAATGAACGCCTAAGCGCTTGACACGCCTAAACGTAGCCACATTTTTGAATCTGCTTTTCTCCTGCCATGAGAAAGGCATTTAGAAGAGCCCAGTGTGTATGGAGCCTTAAAGGTATTACTTTGCTACTACCAAACTGTTTTGCAGTCATGCTTTTTTGTGTAGTTTGTGCATGAAAAAGCTATTTTAAAATGTTTTTTCCCCTAACCTTCTTTCACACTGAGCCGCCCCGGGCGTCACCGGTAAAGCAGCGCTACTTTTAGTGCCGCTTTACCGGCATTTTAGTGGCGCTATTCAGGCGCTAGTGGGGCAGTTTTAACCCCCCCCGCTAGCAGCCAAAAAGGGGTTAAATCCGCCTGCAAAACGCCGCTACAGCGGCGCTTTGCCGACGGTACCACGGCCCTGCCCCATTGTTTTCAAGGGGCAGATGCGGTGGAGGAGCGGTGTATTCACCGCTCCTCCACCGCTTCTGCCCCTTGAAAACAATGGGGCAGTGCCGTGATACCACTGGCTGCGGTATTCACCTCTCCTCCACCGCTGCAAAGAACCTGCTGGCAGGACTTTTTGTGACGCCCTGCCAGCGTAGCACCCCAGTGTGAAAGCACTCGGGTTTTCACATTGGGTTTGCAGCTGAGGCTTTTTTCAGGCGCTATGCAGGTGCTATTTTTAGCTCTGTAGTGCCTGAAAAACGCCTCCAGTGTGAAAGAGGTCTTACTTTCATAAAGAATAAACACAAAACCTGTTTAAAAAAAGTCACAATAACAGACATAAATGTGAATTAGAAGTGCACATTAATGCATGAAATAGTATGTCAAATGCATTTAGCATGTAAATGTTCATTATTGTGTGCTTATCTATTGGAAAAGGTCTTATGTGATGTGATTCTTTAAAGATTAAAAGAAATATAAATAAAATGCAAATCAGTGTGCATTAAGAATTTCATTAGTTTGCATTTTGAGCACAACGGTGGTTTAAATGCACACTGATTTGCATTTTTTTTTTTTTAAAGATTGCAGTAAAGTTCTACCACTACTACTGTGTAGTAACATCACAAAACCTATGTATATGTTGATATATATTAAACCTTTTATGGCAGATGTGTACAAATGGGTGCACTGCTCACCTGTCTCTTTTCTCTTTTACATTGTAGGACTATACAGTCTCCAGGTCAGGTCCCAGTAGTGGTTTCTCCTGGCAGTCAGCAGTTGCATACTGTAACACTCCAGACAGTGCCTCTCACCACAGTAATAACAAGCACAGACCCAACAGCCACTGTGGGCTCGCAGAAATTCTTCCTTCAAGCCATTCCTTCAGGCCAGCAGATGACCGTACTCAAGGACAACATGGTGCTACATCCTCAAAAAAATGGCTCACCTCCACCATCCATTGTCCTAAGCTCTAGCCAGGTTCAGCAAGTTCTGAATGGCAATGTCCAAAGCCTTTGTAATGGAACAGTCAGTGTGCCTTCATCTCCAGTCTTCAGTGCAACCACTCCAGTTATGTCCTTTTCAACCAACTCTTCACCACTGCTCAGCCAAAGTTCGGGCACAGTTATTACATCCGTGATTAAATCACCGGAACCCAAACAAACACTCTTTCAGTTTACCAACAGTCATGATTCTCAGGAAGGCCTATCTCAAGCTGCTGAGCAAACTGAGCAAAAAATTCCACCATCATGCGTGTTAGTGGTTGCCAGCCCAAATGGATTCTCATCCCAGGTGGAAATTAAACAGGAGCATGATACATGGGAATTCGATTCCAATTAAAAAGAAAACCTCCATATTTAATTTTTTTTTCCAAATGTGATGGGCTCTTCTTCAGTCTGCATATATATTTTTTATAAAGTTCTTTATTTTTCTCCACCACAATTCCTGTTTTTTTTTTTTTTTTTTATCTTTAGGGCTCACTAGCAGTAACTCAATTTAATTTGTGTTCAGTTGGTTTGGATTTTAAATCCTAAATCTGAGGTAATTTATTTTTTTTGGCCGCCCCCAGTTAAAAAAAAGAAACTCTGGCTGCAATTCTTACCTCTGCTTCATGGCTGTCCACCTCAGTAATGTCTTTTTGCCACATGATGCCCTCAGCCTTTCAGGTTGAATGACACCCAGGGTCACTCAACCTGAGAGACTTAGGACTTGCTATGAGTGCAAGGCTTGTCACCACAGTACCCTGTATTCACAGTATAATGATACAAAGAGCTATGCTGATGTGATCACAGCCTTGTCTCTTTGCAACATAAAGGACTACTTAGCCTGGAGAAGGGGCACAGGGGAACCTGCGGCATCACATAACCAGCGTGAAGACTCCTGGAAAAGGTGAGCATAAACTACAGCTGGGACCATTAAAGAGAATTCCATTGGGTGCATAATTTGTTTCTGGGACCCCTTGTTGAAGGAACGTGCCTTTTCTACTATGAGGACAAGACTTTTACTGTCATTGAAGCAAATATTTTTCTAAAAAAATTGTGACAATCTTTTAGTATGTTCATATAAGCTGTGCTGTCTGTAAATTTTATTTTCATAGCTTGTAATACATCGAACCAATACAGCTTAGCTTTATTTGTTTTTTGTTTTTTTTTGTTAACTTTTTTTCTGTATCATACCACTGATACATGACTACTCGCAGGGCCAGCAATTTAAGAATTGTTATCTATGAATCAGATACAACTTATGTTTTGCACTGTTCTAAAGGCATTTGTTTCCTTTCTGATGTTGGTTTTGCTTTTTGTAATATTGACTTTAAGCAATAACTGTTGTGCCTTTGTTTAATCCACCCTTTACGAGACATATGAAAACAATGTAAGGGTATGGAGTATCTCTTTTTTATTTGTACATAATGTATATTTGCTTACATGCTGAGAAAAATGTTAAATGCAGGCTTAATAAAAAGAAATCCGTGTCTTAACATAAATTTCAACCAATCAATTTTTATAGACTCAAGAGATCAATATATGTTTAGAGTTCAAAGCTATTCTTTATGTATTGATAGAGATTGTATTTGTATTTAAAAAAAAAGATTTAAAATATCTGAAATAACTTTCAGCCCGGTTTTGTATTTTAATTGGTTTATTAAAAAAAATAAATCCGATTCAAAGAAAAAAAAAAAAAATCATATATTTTTTTTACATGTGTTCACTGTGTGTTCATAGCAGAAAATCTGCCACCTCTCCATAAAGGCAAATTTACATATGTATGATCTGAAGCAGAAGTGTTTTCTAGTTATTTGCTGTTTTTTTTTTCCCCCCTGCAAATTTGATTCATTCTATTATTTTTTTATTTGTGGGAAAAGCGGAGGTCCAGTAAGGACAGCCTCTCCCTCTCTAAGCTGCCATTTCGATTTGTTATTTTTCCATAATTTTCTTCACTAGTTGGCTGAAAAATCTACTCCCCTAGCATTACAGTAAGGTCGATTTTCCAGAGTGTATAGTGCATGTGCTGATTTTGAGAGCTGCAATATCATACATATTTTGTGTGGTTTTATTTCCCCCCCCCCCCCCCAAAAAAAAAAAATAAATAATCTGCATTTACTAGTTGTGATTGAATTTACCATAGTAGCATTGGTCATACATTTTACAAAAATTCACTTAGGCTGCACTCACATCTAAACAGTCCGAACAGTATATTGTAAGATTTATAACGAGCATTTCACTACAAGTTGGCATGTTAATTGTCTCAAAGTGTTGTTTTATCTTTTTTTAATAGTAAATGCAGCGAGAAGCTGGATTTTTCCTGCATCCTCGTAGGCCAGTGGTCTCCAAAGTATGGCCTACGGGCCAGATTCTGCTTTGCATTCCTCCCACTGATATGAGACACTGTTTCTCCCGCTGACATCAATAATAAGGCACGAGTCCTTCAACTGACACCAATGATGAGGCACAATTCCTCTCACTGATATAAACAATGGAACACTATTCCTCCCACTGACACCAACAGTGGGACTCTATTCCTTCCACTCACATTAAAGCGGTTCTTCAATAATCTGTTCAATAATTTAATGCTGGGTTCACACTTAAAATGGATGTGGCTGCCAGCAGGGGTCTGGTGCATCCCTATTCTCTGTTTCAGGCCCAAATGTTTGGCTGAATTCGGACCTGAAACAGACCAGAAGACGCACAGGACTCCTGTGCAATTCGCTCTGCAGCCGCCCCGGAGTTGTGTGAATCGGCTCCATTGAGAGACGGTCACAGTCTCCTGTCATGCGAATTGGATGCGGAGAAAATCCGCATTCAATTCGCACTAGTGTGAACCCAGCCTTAAAATCAGCAGCTACAAAAACTGTAGCTGATGGCTTTTACTAATAGGACACTTGCCTACCCCAGGATCCAGCAATGTTCTCACCCAGCCGGGTTCTTTGCCGGACTTCGGCCCCCATGTTGAGGGCATGCGGCCTGGCACGGTTCAGGAGGGGGGGGGCCTCGCTCGTCCCCACCCCCTTTCCTGACTGACCGGGCTGCATGCTCGGATCAGGGTCTAGTATGGACTCTAGGGGCGACCCCACGCCGTTTTTTCTAGTCCCGTCGTACCCGAGTCACGTTCAAAATGAACGGACTTGTCCGTGTGTGGGGCGACCCCTCATCGTTTTTTCTATTCCCGTCGTACCCGAGTCACGTTCAAAATGAACGGACTTGTCCGTGTGTGGGCAAGTCCGTTCATTCTGAAAGTCCGTCGGAAAGACGGGCGGACCTAGCCTGCCGGAAAGTCCGGTCGTGTGTAGGCAAGTCCTTCCGTTCAGGTAGTCCGCCGGAAAGTCCGGCAGAAAGACCGTCGGACCAAGTCTGCTGGAAAGTCCGCTCGTGTGTACGAGGCATAAGGAACATATATCAGTAACATTTCTTTTTCTGTATACTACACAAAGCACATTAACCGGTAATTAAGGGCAAGAGCACAGACTACAGGGTGTATATAGGTGTACATCTTCTCACAATGAAGGGATCTACATGAGGAGGGCAACAAAAAAGGAAAGGGGAAGGACCTACTAAGAATAACATATTCAATCCTCAAAAAAAAAAAAAGTAGTTGACATGATCCCCATATTTGGATTGGTCCCAGGGCTCCCAAATTTTATTAAACTGAGAGACCGTGTCCTGCACCGTAGCTGTATGGAATTCCATCCTTCTGACTTCCGCTACAAGTTGTAAGAATTGTAGGTGAAAGGGGGGAGTAGTGGATAGCCAGCATAGCGGTATAGCTCTTTTAGCAGCTAGGAGCACATAGGAGGTCAGTCGTCTAATTGGTTTAGAGATACCCAGAAAGGGGAGCCCCAGGACATAATGAATAGGGTCTAAGGGGAGTGAGACGTCTGTTGCATTCTGGATTGTTTGCATACCCTCTAACCAAAATGCCTGTATAAGTGGACAGGTCCAGAAAATATGAAGATGTGATCCTGTCTCCTTTCCACATCTCCAACACCGAGGTGAGAGGGTAGGATTAATGTGGTGAATGTGCTCTGGAGTTTTGTACCAAAACATTAAGATCTTCACCACCGTCTCCCTCTGGACCACACATTTAGAGGATTTAAAAGTTGACAGACAAATTTTAGTCCATATTTGCATAGGGATAGTGCGTCCCAAAATCATATTCCATTTGCGCATATATAAGTGGGAATCAGCTAGCACTTTTGTGGATTTATGTAGAATATGATATATGGATGATATTAAATGGGATTGGTGGGGACCCTCAGCACACAAGTGTTCGAAGGGAGTGGGTAGGTCCAGAGTGAGAGTTGGGGATAATGAATAAAAAAATGTCTAACTTGAAGATAGAAATAAAATAGGTTTTGAGGAATAGAAAATTTCTCTTGTAAAGTTGCAAAGGAATGTAATTGGCGTGTAATCGGGTGCACTAGGTTACGTAATTGAAAAAGGGGGGTCTGCATCCATGGCAGCAGGCGTTCAAAGGTCAAGCTGTCAGGTAAAGCTGGGTTTAATAAAATGTTATATAGAGGAGGGCATGATGACGAAAGTGAGTATTTCAGCATACGTTTACCCCATAATGACTTGGTGAACAGCATTGGTGCTTCTTAATTACTTTTGATGCATCCAGGGATGAAGTTATTTAATTACCGCTGAAAATACGTCACTCTGTATTTCTTCTGAAAATGCTAGTAACCTGGCTGTTATCATATTCCTCTAGCTGCAATTCTTCACCCAAAACAAGTATGCAGATTAGAGGTTCTAATGTTATTGTGCTGAAACCAGGTGACCAGCTTTAGGATAGATTTCCGCAAACCACAAAAACGCAATAATAACATGTGCACAGTACGAGTAATGCTACTGGAGTCGTAGGAATCATTGTAAAACATAAAACTGAAACATTCTATATGCTAAAAGTCAGTCATGCATGTCTAATTTACAACAAAAACTTGTCATTTTTGGTTCTGAAGAGCTCCCTTCTGTTTCTTATTGTATATTGAGTAAAGAAACATATCTCTCACTTTCTGTGCTGTCTGCGAGGAAGGTAGCAGGTAAGTAGGTGTTTTCCAGTCCCAGGAAACCTACATTGAGATAAATACGGGGCTGCTATTGCTGACTTCTCCTGAAATGCTATTTTCTTGGCTATCTCTGACCTTAATACTTTGAATCATTGATCTGAAACAAACCTGAAGCTAGTACAGTCAGGACTTCTGATCTGCATACTTTTTGGCTCAGTGACTTGGAAAGTATTGAAGACTTTGGATCCATATAGAACCCGGGGAAGCATTTTGAAGAGGAGAGTAATCCAATGGCGGTCTATATACAGTACATTTTCATTACAAGTGCCCTGCAATGGGGTCCAAGCAGCAAACTGTGACATGCTGTATATTGCCATGTAAAAAAAAAAGTAAGTACACCCAATGGAAATTGTTGACATTTTCAAGATATTTGAACAAATGAGACATAAAATTGTAATGCTGTACACCAGTCGATTGACCATATTTCAGATTTGTCACATGGAAAAAGTACACCCCTACATTTACCACCACTTTAAGTCAATAAAAATTAGAATCAGATGTTCCAGATTAGATGCCAATGATTAGAGCCTCCTTATTGATTATGTAGGTGCAACCTATTATTTAATGATGACACGTGATCCCTGTGTCGAAGACGCGTAGGGGAGGGGCCAGGACGGAGAGACTGACACGGACTTTACACCAGCGCTGTCCCAGCACAGCATACCGCACCAAACATCCAGTGATTTTGCGTAGAAAGCCATTATAGTATGGTGCACTGACGCACCAGTGCCATGTGAGGGGAGCGTTTTCTTTTAATAAAAGTATTTTGACTATATTACACTATATAGTTTCCTTTTCATTTATATGTATGGAGCCACATTGTTTCCAGCTGGAGGAGTGCACTGAGACTGAGCCCAGGGGTGGCTCCAAAGCGTATTTGGACTCAGGGTAACAGCTGAGTCACACGCTCTGAGGTGAGCACATTAGCTTAAGGGGGTCACGAAGGAGCACCGGAGCATGTTTTGCAGCACTCAGGATATCTTCGGCATGATGTTGGATTGTTGTCACAGCTGAACACCACCTGCACGCATTGTTTTATTATCACTGCTGAACATTATTTGCACGCATTTAGAGTGCTAAAGAGAACTTTTTTTATTATTTATTAATTTATTCATTTAGACAAGCAGGATACTTTATATTGAGCACTAAGCACTTTTTATGTTGATTAAGACACTATGTATGGTGTAACAAGCACTAATAAGCACTAATTTATGGTGTAACAAGCACTTGTTTTTTTTACACCTTGTTTATTTATTCTACATTCATATTATTTGTATTTAATATTATCGCACTAGTAAGCACAGAGTTGGTTATTATTAATTTTGTTTTTGGGGTCACCCAAGCGCAGCGCATAACTTGTAAAATTGGTCTTTGCTATTGATATGATTGATTGGGCTGATGGACTGATGAATAAAGGTCCACATTAAAAATAGATGGGTTTGGTGCAAACCAAAGACAGTACTTCAAGAGAAGAACCTTGTTCCAACTGTAAAACGTGGTGGTGGTTGCATTTATAAATGTTTTTGTTTACATTTTTTTTACAACTCTGTTGAGGGGGGGATGGGGGGCTTGGATGAAATATCAGGGGTCTAAACAGACCCTTGAAATCTCACCTTTGAGACAGATTAATTAACTGAGGACACAGAAGAGACAATTTATAATGAATGAACAAGTCAGAAAAGGAAAGGGCCGGCAAATTACATATTTACTGGCCCCTTCCTCCACAGGAGTACAAGTGCAGAACGCTGCACTGTGTCTGTGTTCCACAATGGGAGAAACCGGCTTTCATCTGCTGGAGGGAGAAACACAGTGCATTTTTCTGTAATTGTCCTCCCGTCCCACCACACCGATTTCCCTGCTCTCCGGGCCCCCTACAGGAGGCCCGGTACTACCCCCCTATCGACAGCTCTGCTGTTGGCTATGTCAGTGGAAATCTGATATGCCTTTTCTAGTAAACAGATGATATATTAAATAAAGGGAACAGAAACCTAATATACTAATACTGGACAAACTAAGTAGTTGTAGTGATATGTACTTACAAATGTCAAAGTTGCAAAACTATGTTCAGGCATCAGGATTTGTTTTACCTTGATCATGATGGGGGTAGCCAATTACTTTTTCCATATTAATCCACATAAGTGGGGCTGCGTCCTTTGCCTACAGGCAAAGGGAAGAGACTGCACATAAGAATTCCTGGGAGCACCATATAGGTGAAGCAAAACGTCCAGGTTTGTGTTACAATTTTTAGGTATCGTGCATTAGGGACTGATAGCCCATTGAGTAGGTAAATGTCATCCACTAGAACCATATTTTGCGGACTTGTTCCTCCCTAAAATTAACTGCTACCATCATTTCCTTCATAGTTTGGAGTTTATGAGTTTCTGAAATACCATAGGCTAATTAAAGGTGGTTTAATGTGTTTCCAATAAATTGGTATACAGTCCCTGACAAAAGTCTTGTCGCTTGTGTACAAATTGACCTGAAGTGCCGCTAAAATATATTTCTAATCAAGATTTTGTTACAAGAAATGAGTCATTTTAATCCCAACAGCTTTTGTAATAATGTTTCAGTGCAAAACGAAACTGACAAAAACTATTCTAATATTCACAGCTTGGTAAAGCCCATTGAGTCAGTTTTTGCCAAGACATAAGTGTTGTCGCCTTGTTATATGAGCTTCACCTGTGACTAATAATGGATCAATTAGATCTCAGGTGTGTATAAAAAGAACACCAGTACACTAGACCTTCTCAACTGCAACAAGACCTCTGCAAACATGCCTAAGATTCACCCGGAGACTAAAGTGTTGATTATCAAGAGGCTGAAGACCAGATCCACTGCTGATGTGGCAGACACCTTCAATGTGTCTCAGCGTCAAGTTCAGAGGATAAAAAAAAGATTTGAAGAGACTGGAGACGTTTTGGACAAGGCCAGGTCAGGCCAACCCCGCAAGACAACTGCTCGAGAGGACCGTTTGTTTGCTCAAATCCAAGGCCAGCCCATTTTCCCCTGCAGCAGAGCTCCTCGAGACCTGGTCACCTGAAGTCCCTGTGTCAACCAGAACAGTTTGTCGGATTCTGTCTTGAAATGGCCTCCATGGTCGAATCAGTGCCCATAAGCCAGCACTAAACAAGACAATTGAAAAACCGTGTGACATTTGCCAAGGGCTACAGCCTGCTAAAAGGATGGACTCTGGAAAAGTGGCAGAAGGTGGATTTTTCAGATGAATCTTCTGTTGAATTACACCACAGTCGCCGCAAATATTGCAGGAGACCTACTGGAACCCACATGGAGCCGAGATTTACCCAGAAAACAGTGAAGTTTGGTGGAGGCAAAATCATGGTCTGGGGTTACATCCAGTATGGGGGTGTGCGAGGGATCTGCAGGGTGGAAGGCAACATCAATAGTCTAAAATACCAAGAAATCTTAGCTACCGCTTATATTCCCAACCATAAAAAAGGCCAAATTTTGCAGCAGGATGGTGCTCCATCGCATACTTCCATCTCCACATCCAAGTTCCTTAAGGCAAAGAAAATCAAGATGCTCCAGGATTGGCCAGCCCCGTCACCAGACATGAACATCATTGAGCATATGTGGTGTAGGATGAAAGATGAAGCATGGAAACCGAAACCAAAGAATATTGCTGAACTCTGGGAGGCATGCAAGACTGTTTTCTTTGCTATTACTGATGACTTCATCAATAAATTGTATGAATCCTTGCCAAACCGCATTGGATGCTGTCCTTCAAGCTCATGGAAGTCATACATGATATTAAATTTGGATCTCACAGCACCACTACTTAATTTGCTGACATATTTTTGGATTTTCAGTAAAGTTGTTCAATTTCTGTATAGGCGACAAAACTTTTGTCTTGCCAAAATTTGACCTGTCTGTCTTGATTAAATGATAAATCTTTTTTCAGTGAAACTAATTTATTTCAGTGCATTAAACATCATTTGGGAGGGCTTTAGCTTTTCATATGAGTTATTTCTAACACCAATTGATTAATTAAAAGTCAGGTTAATAGCAGGAGTTTCTACAAAATAGAGAAGCGACAAGACTTTTGTCAGGGACTGTACATGATTTAGCTGCATTTAGTAAATGTATTAAAAGGGGTTATTTGTAATGTTTTACTGACACTGGGATCAAATGAAGTAGGAACACTGCTGGGCTGTTCAACAACCAAACTTCTGTCAGCTTGAAAATGACCTGTGCTACCTCTTTCCAGAAGCTTTTGATTCCTTGGCAGAACCAAAAAATATGTAATGGAGCTATCCTCTTTTTGACATCTCCAACATAATGGAGAGCATTAACAGAAATGTTTATGTAGAGTCTTGGGAGCCCTATACCATCATGATAGAATCTTATAACCTGATTCCTGTATAGCACAAGATATGGATGCTTTGTGGGTCATCTGGAGAATCCTATCCTTCTGTTGGGCAGCAAACGTAACACTCAAGTGTTTTTCACAGTGCTCTATAAATTTCGGAAAGGTCGCATTGGTAGAATGGGATAAAATACAATAAGATTGGGATAGGCCATGTTGCGTTGGTTCTGACTCCAAACACGGTGTCTTAAACTACGAGTGAAGGAAAAAAAACAAGATTTGTTCCAGAGCTGGGAAAGGAAATTATGTAATAGCATCACTTTTCATAAGGGGAGGGGAGGATCGAACATACTTTGTACCTCCAGCAGTGGCTTCAGCCTTCCATCTGCAAGAAAATGAATGTGATACTGGTTCATATGGAGTAGGCAATGGAACAGTGATATTGATCCATATGGACTATGGAATGGAATGTCCCTTCTTGTAGTCCCAGTTGGAACTGTGGGTGGCCTACCACAGACATCAGAATAGTGTCTGCAGACAGGTGGCGATCGTGGGAAGAAGCAGGATCCAGGCAGAGAAAGAGTCAGGAGAGAAGTCAGTTTAAAGCCTGGGTCAGGTATCAAATTATGGAATAAGAATAAACGTGGTTAGGAGGGTAGCCTGGGTCATACACAGAAGAGCAGGATAAGACAGCAGGTTTAACAAGCCGAGTTCAGATCAGGAGGCAGACAGAAGTCAGGGGCAAGCTGAGTCGGTAACCGGTATCCACAGATGCAAGGTAACACAGGAGCAAACACACTGGGCAGCTGGTGATCAACTTGCAATTACAGAGTAGAACTGTTTGGCATAAGTTCAGGCCCGCCATGTATGTGCGTGCACTGGTCTGTGCACCAGTGTGCATTTGTGCGTGCCTATGTGCATTTAATGCCATGTAAGATACTGGCGGAAATGGCAGCTCTTCGTGAGCGTCTGCTGTGGATAGAGTCCTGACCCGCATCATTTCAGAAAGTGGGGAAGTATGCCTTAATGCCTCCTCCCCCACAACACATAAAGAAAACAGTACCCTCTAAGTCTGGGAACTTTTTTGCCGCAACATGTCCATAAAGCCTTATTTGTATACAATTACAAAAATAACCTATAACATGTACAACATGTAACAACTTCCAATGCGTTTTTGAGACTGTATAGCTCTTCTTCAGGGGTGCAAGCATTCAGGTTCAAGATTTTTTTTAGCTCAGTACATCCAAAAAGTACATGTATCTCACAAAAGTGAGTACACCCCTCACATTTTTGTAAATATTTTATTATATCTTTTCATGTGACAACACTGAAGAAATGACACTTTGCTACAATGTAAAGTAGTGAGTGTACAGCTTTGTATAACAGTGTAAATTTGCTGTCCCCTCAA
This sequence comes from Lithobates septentrionalis, assembly GCA_037952835.1. NCBI lineage: Eukaryota > Metazoa > Chordata > Amphibia > Anura > Ranidae > Lithobates > Lithobates septentrionalis. The sequence continues at coordinate 4,574,717 of JBBDGP010000183.1, forward strand.
AATAACTCAACACACAGCCATTAATGTCTAAACTGCTGGCAACAAAAGTGAATACATCCCTAAGTGAAAATGTCCAAAGTGTCAATATTTTGTGTGGTCACCATTATTTTCCAGCACTGCCTTAACCCTCTTGAGTATGGAGTTCACCAGAGCTTCACAGGTTGCCACTGGAGTCCTCTTCCACTCCTCCATGACGACATCACAGAGCTGGTGGATGTTTGAGACCTTGCTCTCCTCCACCTTCCGTTTGAGGATGCCCCACAGATGCACAATAGGGTTTAAGTCTGGAGATATGCTTGGCCAGTCCATCACCTTTTACCCTCAGCTTCTTTAGCAAGGCAGTGATCATCTTGGAGGTGTGTTTGGAGTTGTTATCATGTTGGAATACTGACCTGTGGCCCAGTCTCCAAAGGGAGGAGATCATGCTCTGCTTCAGTATGTCACAGTACATGTTGGCATTCCTGGTTCCCTCAATGAACTGTAGCTCCCCACTGCCGGTGTTCTGTTTAGATGTGCCCCCTATCGAATAGTGCCCAGGATGTACTGCACATGCTGGAGGGCGGCTTGTGGGTGTGTTAAAGAGCTGGTTTTGTCTGTGTTGCAACCTGCCCTTTACACAGGCAAAACCGGCCGTTCAACACAGCAAACCTACACTGCAACACACACAAAACCGGACCATCAGCACACTGTAAAGCCGCACCGCAACAGCGAGGCACAATGTGAGAACTATGGTCTCCCCCTGCTGTTTGTATAGGTTTCAATGTGAAATGGTATCTCCCATCTACAGATGCCTCCTACGATGTGCGCTTGCGCCCTGGTCACGTCACTCCAGCTGATCGGCAAATCAGCTGAAGTGCGGCTCTGTTCTGCGCACGCGCGGGCACTATTCGAAGAGGGGCACTTCCTTGACAGAACACCGGCAGCACTCATGCAGCCCCAGACTATGACACTCCCACCACCATGCTTGACTGTAGGCAAGACACACTTGTCTTTGTACTCCTCACCTGGTTTCCGCCACACACGCTTGACACCATCTGAACCAATAAAGTTTATCTTGGTCTCATCAGACCACAGGACATGGTTCCAGTAATCCATGTCCTTAGTCTGCTTGTCTTCAGCAAACTGTTTGCGGGCTTTCTTGTGCATCGTCTTTAGAAGAGGCTTCCTTCTGGGATGACAACCATGCAGACCAATTTAATGCAGTGTGAGGTGTATGGTCTGAGCACTGACAGGCTGACCCCCCACCTCTTCAACCTCTGCAGCAATGCTGGCAGCACTCTTACGTCTATTTCCCAAAGACAACCTCTGGATATGACGCTGAGCACTTGCACTCAACTTCTTTGGTTGACCATGGCGAGGCCGGTTCTGAGTGGAACCTGTCCTGTTAAACTGCTGTATGGTCTTGGCCATCATGCTGCAGCTCAGTTTCAGGGTCTTGGCAATCTTCCTATAGCCTAGGCCATCTTTATGTAGAGCAACAATTCTTTTTTCAGATCCTCAGAGTTCTTTGCGATGAGGTGCCATGTTGAACTTCCAGTGACCAGTATGAGAGAGTGAGAGCGATAACACCAAATTTAACACACCTGCTCCCCATTTACACCTGAGACCTTTTAACAATAACGAGTCACATGACACCGGGAAGAGAAAATGGCTAATTGGACCCAATTTGGCATTTTTACTTAAGGGTGTACTCACTTTTGCTGCCAGAGGTTTAGACATTAATGGCTGTGTGTTGTTATTTTGAGGGGACAGCAAATTTACACTGTTATACAAGCTGTACACTTAATACTTTACATTGTAGCAAATTGTCATTTCCTTTACATGAAAGAAAAAAAAAATTTACAAAAATGTGAGGGGTGTACTCACTTTTGTGAGATACTGTAAGTTGCCAAGAATAAAACCTAAATGAAGATTTATGCTGCTGCCTCTTGGTATCACAGCGGAGAGCTATTTCTTTTTTTAAATTGTTTATTTATATGTAGAACCTGGCCCACATGGACCAACAAGTTACACAGTATCACATTTATAACATATTTCGTACACAGTGACAAGAAAAAATATACATTGTGCATTGCGGATGTTCATTTCCGTGAAATTTTTTCAACATTACCAGATATATCTTGTAGAAACCGCTGCTCTAAGGGATATGCACTCTTGCATTTTAACTCAACTGTTTTTGTGATGTATTATTGTCCACGGGTTGGTCCTTTTTTCTTTTATAAACAGAAATTAAGAAAAGAATATAATAAAGAATAAAATAATAGCAGAGAGAGGAAGGTATGAAAAGGAAGAATAGATAGGGGAGAAAAATAAAGGATTAGAGGAGAGAGGGTTTGAGGGTCTGGGGGTTAGAAACCCACGAACATGGAGCGTCATGTGTTTTGAGTTTGTCAGAGAGCTGATATCTCAGCTTGGGAGGTATCGGTTGTGCGTTGTGAAATTTGCAATCATGGGGCGTCGTCTGTCCGTCTTAGTGCCTGGCCCGCAGACGAGTAGATGAACATGGTCCATAATTGCCAGGTCTTAGAGAATGTTTCTTCTCTGTGTTGTGCCGTCAGGATGAGGTCTTCCATTTTCCTTATTTCTTCTACTTTCTCTAGCCACATATTAATAGTCGGCGGAAGAGGTGATTTCCAACAAAGTGGAATGCAAGCTTTGGCCGCATCCAGTAGATGGCGTATCACCAACTTCTTATAGATTTTGTCGGGGGTGTCTGTAGCGTGCAGCAAAAAGAATGCCGGGTCGTCGGTTATTGTCCTGTCAGTAAAATTTTGTACTGTTTCTCGTATCACCTTCCAGAAGTGTGCTAATTTGGGACAAGTCCAGAAGATGTGTAAGAGAGTTCCCTTTTCCCTCTGACAGCGCCAGCAGATTTCCAATGTCGTAGGGAAGATTTTATTCAATAATGCTGGTGTTCTATACCATCGGGAAAGTATTTTATAATTCGTTTCTTGGATCTTGGCGCAAATAGATGATTTGTGCGTGAATCCAAGAATACGTTGTCTCTTTATGATGTTAAATCTACAATCTAGTTCTATTTCCCATTTCACTAGTCCCGGAGGAACAAAGTCTGTAGGGGGAGTATTTATAAGATTATAGGCCAGTGATAACGTGTGTGGTAATGCTCCCGTCTCTGTAAGGAGTGCCTCCAGGGTCGTAGGAATTCTATTGTTTTCCGCAGGTGGGGGCGGAATAGAGTTGAGGAAGTGTCGTAACTGGAGTGTTCTCATGAAGTCTAGTCGGAATAAGCCGTTTGGGTCAGAGAGTTCTCTATGTGTTCGCCAACGTCCCCCATTACTATAGTGGGATGCTAGGTGAATTCCCGCCTCTCCAAGTTTCCGGAAGATCCCGTCTTCTAATCCCGGTTTAAACAAAGGGTTGCCTATTACGGGATATAGAGGTGAATTTTGGGATGTGAGAGTCGTCTGGGAGAATAAGGCTGGCCATACACCTATAGATTATCTGCAGATTTTCTATGGTTAGATGGAAAAAGTGGGAGATTCCTCCATCCACACAGTTTAGCGAACATGGAGAGATCTGTTGCACATTTTCTGTCTAACCATAGAAAATCTGCAGATAATCTATAGGTGTATGGCCAGCTTAAATATGAGCATATTCGTGCCGTGGTTCCTATCAGCGGATGGCATCTGAGGTCTGTAGGTATATTCTTATAACACCATGGAATGCCCCCCAGTGGAATATTAGTGTGGGATTGCTCTATATGAGTCCACATCTTGGTCTCTTGATGGCGACACCAGTCAATGAGTCTTCCTAAGTGTACCGCGTGATAATATGCACGTATGTTTGGTAGTGCAAGACCACCGTCTTTTTTGGGGAGTACTAGTAGTTTGTTAGAGAGTCTGGGTCTTTTCTTGGCCCAAACAAAGTCTGTAAAGGCCGATTGTACCCGATAGAGGGGATATGTATGGGAAGGGCCTGCATTAGATATAGAATTTTTGGTAATATGGACATCTTCAAAATATTGCATCGGCCTAGCCAGGGCAGAGAGCTATTTCACGACCCAGGGTGCCCAAGCCACTGGGGCCACCAATAGTTGGTGGGGCCGAATAAATGTCACAGTGATGATAATAAAATGTATTTAAACAAACGTCAGGCTGGTAGGAACTTTAAAATGGATAGTAGGACTGATGTCACTGCAAAACAGCCATTACCATAGAGAAAACCAATGATGGTCCGATTGAATAGTCCACAACGCATACGGTAGGCAAGCATTACAGTATTTAATAAATCAGTACAAAGAACATACTGCAGTAACCAATAGCAACCTTTTTTTTCACTAAAGTTTGATAAGTGAAATATTCAATCTAATTGGTTCCTGTTTGCAACTATGTTTACTTTATTATATAAACCTGATAGTATGAAACATTATCAAGTACTTGATTTAAACTTAGGTGCTCTCTAATGCCGCGTACACACGGTCGTACTTTTCGTCTACAAAAGTCGGACAGCCTGTCCGACAGACTTCCGGCAGACTTTCGGTGGACTTGCGGCGGACTTGCGGCCTACTTTCTAACGAACGGACTTGCCTACACACGACCACACAAAAGTCTAACGGATTCGTACGTGATGACGTACACCGGACTAAAATAAGGAAGTTCATAGCCAGTAGCCAATAGGTGCCCTAGCGTGGCTTTTTGTCCGTCGGACTAGCACACAGACGAGCGGATTTCGGGGTCCGTCGTAGTTACGAAGTAAAGTTTTAAAACATGTTTCAAATCTAAAGTACGTCGGATTTGAGGCTAAAAAAGTCAGTTGAAAGTCCGGAGAAGCCCACACACGATCGGATTACCAGCCAGCTTTAGTCCATCAGCGTCCGTTGGACTTTTGTAGACGAAAAGTAGGACCGTGTGTACGCGGCATAAGGCTCCTTTCACATGGGCCTAGCTGCTGGCTCGTGATCTGTAGTACATCACGCTGTCAGCAGTGGCCAGCCTGTGATTAACAGGTGATTGGGAGGAAATATGCCGCCTCCCGCATGAATGCTTGAAGAAGAATTTTACACTAAAATCCCTCTTCTCTGCACCCCAACTGTGTCTAATGGACATTTGTTGCATCGTGGTTACAGCAAGGCTCTATTCACCTCCCTGGGGCATGGTGGTACATGGTATCCCTTGTCAAACTCAACATGGCAGTGTGTTTGGGGGTGTCCTGCAACCATTGCCTGTTTTTTTTTTTTTTTAATCTTTATTTTCAATTTTGGAGTAACAGAAGGATATTACAGACTCAAGCATTCCACAAATATTACAAAAGTTGTCAACAAGAAGACATCAGCAGGGTTCTGTACATAAAATAGGATGGATAAATAACATCCTAAAATAAAAATGGGAGCACATATTGAGAACCCAGTAATGAGTAAGGGGAATGTAGAAAGTGGGTGGGGGAGGGGGACAGAGACAACAAAATAAAAGAAAATAGTAGAAGGCCACCATGAGTGTGGTTACAGAGTAAAAAAAAAAAAAAGGTGGGGGGGAAGGAAAAGGGGAGAAAAAAGACCCCCGTACAGAAACAAATTCCACATGTACCGTGTATACAGTATATACCATTTCTTGGTCAGCCAGCCTCAGGATGATGCATAAATACCCAAACATATCAAAACAAATTGTCAAAATTATAACGTTAGTTGTTTATACAATTCAGAGTTCTGAAAGTCAATCCATAGGGCCCAACATTTATAGAATTTTGGGTAATGCCGCGTACACACGAGCGGACTTTCCGGCAACCTTTTCCTGGCGTACCGGAGTCCGTCGGACAATTCGATCGTGTGTGGGCTCCAGCGGACTTTTTTTTTCTCAAAAGTTTGCCGGACTTAGATTTGAAACATGTTTCAAATCTATCCGACGGACTCGAGTCTGGTCGAAAAGTCCGCTCGTCTGTATGCTAGTTCGACGGACAAAAAGCCACACTAGGGCAGCTATTGGCTATGAACTTCCTTGTTTTAGTCCGGTCGTACGTCATCACGTACGAATCCGTCGGACTTTGGTTGATCGTGTGTAGGCAAGTCCGTTCATTCAGAAAGTCCGTCAAAGTCCGCCGGGCAAAGTCTGCCGGAAAGTCCGCTCGTGTGTACGCGGCATTAGTGTTATTGCAACAATGCCATTGCCTGGTTTTGACCAGTGGCTAAAAACTTGCCTCATCCACCTGTTTTTGCACCCGAGAGTGTCCATGTGAAAGGGACCTCATAGGAAGAAAGAGTGGTCAAATGATTGTATTTAGTGATTTTAGAAGATGTTTATTTTTTCAAGCAATCTGTTTGTTAAATAAACCAGACTTGTTCTCTAAATAAAATGTATTTTCATGAATATTTCTAAAACACTACCGAAGATTTACCTGTGTCTGTACAAAATGAGCAAACTGGTCTTTGTCTTTGGTATTTAGGCCATCTAGTGGTGCAAATGGAGAATGCAGATAAACCATTTGCTGTAATACATTGACCGCATTTCCTTAGGCTGTTCTTTCTTCTTTAAAATGTAATCTGCCAATAATAATTATAATAAATAACAGAGCACCACTACATGTGGAAACGTGATCTGATTGGCTTCATATGCCTTTTGGGGTAGTTTTCTGCATTAAAAAAATGTATTTATCCTAGGGAGGGTCCCAGAAGAAACAGCTATTGAGCAATGATTTTTTTTTTTTTAAAATGATCATTATTTTCCCTTTAGGTCTCTCAGCCAGTGTGGTCTGAAGGACAGCCCTAGACAAAAGCGGTGATCTTTGTTTATGGCCAGATTGGGCAGCCCTCATCTTGCATATACAAGCAGTTATAATGGCAGCTTCAGTGTATATTTAGGGAATGCTCCATTTAAAATCTGTCCCCTTAAAATCTGAAGGACAGTAAACTGGCCTTTTGTTTAGAATATTTGGAGACCCCTGCTCTAAACAGTGACTTTTTTGCAGAGAGGAAACGCTTTTTTTTTTTTTTTTTTTTATAATCTCTGCAAAACTGTTAGGAATACAGGAATAATTTCAGAGTGTTGTCTGGTCTGCACCAGAAGCTCTAAAGGCAGCATATGATCTACTCCCAGATAGGAGGAAGGACTAGGTTCTAATGCTAAAACACACAGCAGCCTTTACAACACCTAAACAAATGCTGCACAGAGGAAGTGTGGGAGAGCTGTGATTAACCTCATTACTGTAGTCTCCTCCTATGCATTGGACTTTAGTTCTTCTTGACTGGAGACATCACAGGGGTCAGTGTTATGCCGCGTACACATGATCGGATTTTCCGACAACAAAACCGCGGATTTTTTTTCCAAAGGATGTTGTCTCAAAATTGTCTTGCATACACACGGTCACACAAATGTTGTCGGAAATCCCAAACATCAAGAACACGGTGACATACAATAGGACTATAAACAGGAAGTTCAATAGCCAGTGCGCCACTCGTACTTGATTCCGAGCATGCGTGGAATTTTGTGCGTCGGACTTGTGTACACACGCTCGGAATTTCCGACAACAAGTTTTGTCGTCGGAAAACTTGAGAACCTGTTCTCAAACATTTGTGTGCGGAAATTCCGACAGCAAATGTTCGATGGAGCATACACACGGTCAGACTTTCCGACAACAAGCTCACATCGAACATTTCCCATCGGAAATTCCGATTGTGTGTATGCGGCATAAACCATAGCCTCTACAACACCTAATAATACAATACTGGGTCTGTATTATATTGACATAGATTCACATAGATTTTTTCTTTTTAAACTTGCTCTGTACATGCCTATTTTAGTCTGTGTGAATGAACCCCTAAAATTTTCAGAGACACAAACTGATTGTTACCCATTTCAGCCAAGTTGGATTAGGAAACGCCCGTCTAGGTTCACACCTATGCGGCTGTGTTTGATGTGTTTTTCAGGCACGTTTTCCAGTGCATTTTGCATTTTTAAACCAGCGTTTTTCATGTGTTTTTGCATGCAGTATTCATGCATTTTGCGTTTTTTTCTCTTTAAATGCACTGTAAAACACACTGTATAAAGCCGGTTACTAAGGAGGGGGCCGCCGCATCCTTAGCAACTGAGTCATCAGCTGTCAGCTTAATATATAAAAAAAAATTGTAAAAAAAACGACGTGGGGTTCCCCCCCCCAGGTCCATACCAGGCCCCTTGGGTCTAGTATGTATACGGAGGAGATCACCATGCCAAAATTTAAAGAAAAAAATGGCGTTGGGTCCCCCCAAAATCCATACCAGACCCTTATCTGAGCATGCCGCCTGGCAGGTCAGGAAAGGGAGGGGACGAGCGAGCGCCCCCCCCTCCCGAACCATACCAGACCGCATGCCCTCACTATGGGGGAATGGGTGCTTTGTGGCAGGGGGTGCTCTGCGCCCCCCCACCCCAAAGCACCTTGCCCCCATGTTGATGAGGACAAGGGCCTCTTCCCGACAACCCTACTGGCCGTTGTTAGGGTTTGCAGTCCGGGGCCTTACTGGAATCTGGAAGCCCCCTTTAACAGGGGGACCCCCAGATCCTGGCCCTCCACCCTATGTGAATGGGTATCGGGTACATTGTACCCCTACCCATTCACCAAAAAAGTAGTGAAAAGTAAAAAAAAAAACAAGAGCCAGTTTTTGACAATTCCTTTATTAGTAAAATAGCTCAGAGCCGCTATCTCTCCCTGTGCCCTCGTCTTCTTCCGCCACCGTTTTCTCCCCAAGCTGTCATCTCCCGGTGTCGTCGTCATCTTCTTCTTCCACACCGCCGCCTTCTTCTTTTTCCTCTTCCTCCTCGCCGTCTTCTTCTTCTTCCTCGCCGCTGCCGGTTACTCGCTAAAAAACAAAAAAGAAGCTGGTCTTGCCGTGAAGCTGTCTTCCTCCGTTGTTATGTTCCCCACTTTCCGGTGCCTCTTATATAGGCATGGGGCGTGGCAATTCAATGAAGTCGCTCGGAGAGCCCGCCCCTTGTAACGTGTGATGCCCTATGAAGTCTATTAGCTGCAAATTGGGGGAGAAAAGTCAAAGACCCTTTCCAAAAATGCACCAGCCGCAAAACGCATAGATGTAAACTAGTACCATAGGAAACCATGTTAAATGGACTATAGTGCGCTTCTGCAAACTGCAAAACACACTAAAAAATGCATAGGTGTGAAGGTAGGGTTAGTGTATGAGCTGTCAGCAGACATCTGCTGGCTTCCAGTCTTCAGGGAAACAGGAGACATGAGCTACTTGGCAGAACTGGAAGTTTTTGCCGCCCCTAGACTTTAACGACTTGAAGACCAGGCCTTTTCTGACACTTTTTGTTTACAAGTAAAAATCTGTATTCTTTGCTAGAAAATTAATCAGAACACGCAAACATTATATGTATTTTTAAGCAGCGGCATTAGTGAATAAAATGGTGGGTTTTGCAATTTTTTGTTATGTTGCATGTATTTGCGCAGCGGTTTTTCAAATGCAAATTTTTTCGAAAAAATACACTTTGATTAATTTTAATGCACACAAACACAATATAATAAGCAATGTTTGTGTAAGATGCAAATGATGTTGTTACACTGAGTAAATAGATACCTAACATGTCACACTTTTTAAAATTGTGTACGCTCCTGAAATGGCGCCAAACAATGCAAAGTTTACTATCCATAGGCGACATGTTTTAAAAGCCTTTACAGTTTACCACTTTAGATTTACATAAGAAGTCTGGCATTCGCGGTGATACCTCACATGTGTTCGATGATTGCTGTTTACATTCGCCTTTGCGTGTGAGCTCGGGGGACGGGGCACTTTAAAATTTTTTTAAAAGCGATTTATTTCTTTTTACACTGTCGCTTGTGACAGCAATAGGCATGTGACAGGTACTCTTTATGGAGAGATCTAGTCTATAAGACCCCACATCCCTCCTCTGTCCTTAAAGAGGAAGTAAACCCTGATGATCAGGGTTTATTTTCTCTTTGTTTCCCTGCAAAGGTAAAGCATATTGGGCTACTATGCATTGCATAGTAGCCCATTATGTGTCCCTTACCTGACACAGGAGCCTGCGCTGTCACTGCAGTCCCCTCTGCTACGGAGCGTCCATCTTCTTTCCGGGTATCGTGGCTCCGGCGCTGTGATTGGCCGGAGCCGCAATGAAGTCACTCCCGCGCATGCGCACGGGAGCCGCCACTAACAGCACATCGCCGTTAGCAGCGGCATGCTCAGTGCACCTGCGCGCCTCTGTCTACGGCGTATGCGCCGTAGACAGCGGTGCCTGTCTTTTTGCAAATATCTCCTAAACGTGTAGGTTTAGGAGATATTTCTTGGACCTACAGGTAAGCCTTAATCTAGGCTTAGCTGTAGGTCAAAGTGGTCTGTAAGGGTTTACAACCACTTTAAAAGCATTTGATTAGATAGGTGTGATCAAATGCTTTTCGTTTTTAAAAATGGTACCGTTTACATCTTGGTAGACTGGAAGTGATGTAAGGTCATTGCTTCTGGGTTACTATATCATAGAGCTAAATAAAGCTGATCTGGTCTTTGTTCGGCTCTATGATCAGATGGCGGAAGCACCGGCTAGTCAATTTGGAATCCCGGTGGGAAGGGACAGCCTGATGAAGCCACGGAAGGCACTGTTCTAGTAACTGACACCGTCCACTGTTCTACTGACTGACACCATCCACTGTTCTACTGACACCATCCACTGTTCTACTGACATCATCCACTGTCTGTCTACTGACTGACACTGTCCATGTTCTACTGACACCGTCCATGTTCTACTGACACCGTCCATGTTCTACTGACATCGTCCACTGTTCAACTGACACCGTCCATGTTCTACTGACACCGTCCACTGTTCTACTGACTGACACCGTCCACTGTTCTACTGACACTGTCCATGTTCTACTGACACTGTCCATGTTCCACTGACACCGTCCACTGTTCTACCGACACCGTCCACTGTTCTACCGACACCGTCCACTGTTCTACCGACACCGTCCACTGTTCTACCGACACCGTCCACTGTTCTACCGACACCGTCCACTGTTCTACCGACACCGTCCACTGTTCTACCGACACCGTCCAGTGTTCTACCGACACCGTCCACTGTTCTACCGACACCGTCCACTGTTCTACCGACACCGTCCATGTTCTACCGACACCGTCCATGTTCTACCGACACCGTCCACTGTTCTACCGACACCGTCCACTGTTCTACCGACACCGTCCACTGTTCTACCGACACCGTCCACTGTTCTACCGACACTGTCCACTGTTCTACCGACACTGTCCACTGTTCTACCGACACTGTCCACTGTTCTACCGACACCGTCCACTGTTCTACCGACACTGTTCTACCGACACTGTTCTACCGACACTGTCCACTGTTCTACCGACACTGTCCACTGTTCTACCGACACTGTCCACTGTTCTACCGACACTGTTCTACCGACACTGTTCTACCGACACTGTTCTACCGACACTGTTCTACCGACACTGTCCACTGTTCTACCGACACTGTCCACTGTTCTACCGACACTGTCCACTGTTCTACCGACACTGTCCACTGTTCTACCGACACTGTCCACTGTTCTACCCACACCGTCCACTGTTCTACCCACACCGTCCACTGTTCTACCCACACCGTCCACTGTTCTACCCACACCGTCCACTCTTTTACCGACACCGTCCACTCTTTTACCGACACCGTCCACTGTTCTACTGACTGACATCTTCCACTGTTCTACTTACACCGTCCACTGTTCTACTGACACGTCCATGTTCTACTGACACCGTCCACTGTTCTACTGACACCGTCCACTTTTTTTTACTGACTGACATCATCCACTGTTCTACTGACTGACACCGTCCACTGTTTGAAATTATACTATTGAAATAAATATTACCCGGGTGGTGGTTATGGATTCCCTCTATTTATTCCATATATGTATTAACTTGTCTATTTCTATGGTTAGCTAGTCTTTTAAAACTTTGTTACTGTTGATAGTACAATGATATAAGGTTAGCTATGAAAACAAACACACTGCTTAGTAAAACAATGTCTTAGCATTTCCTATTTTCTTGGGAAATAAATAACATAAAAACACTAAAGGAAAATACTACAGAGCATATAAAATACAAAAACATCAATAACACATTACGTAAGGTCATCCTCTAGATATTGAATCGTCAGCTGGGCTCCAAATGGCAAGAGAGAGCCATGAGGCTAAGATAAGCAAGAGAGGCCAGAGAGAGATTTCCCTTGGGTAAGCACTTTTAAACTCCAATCATACACCGTCCAGACCCAACCCCATTGCCAGCCCATCTAGGTTTCTGACGAATTAAAGTAGTTACGAGGCAGTTCTTAATACATTATATTTCTGTCCGTCCTGCTGTATTGGCCTCTAGGGGCAGTATTCTAACAGTAACAGTGGCCCTAGTGACACCACTGCTCACACCGTCCATGTTCTACTCATTGACACTGTCCATGTTCTAATGACTGACGTCGTCCATGTTCTACTGACTGACACCGTCCATGTTCTACTGACTGACACCGTCCATGTTCTACTGACTGACACCGTCCATGTTCTACTCATTGACACCGTCCATGTTCTACTCATTGACACCGTCCATGTTCTACTCATTGACACCGTCCATGTTCTACTCATTGACACCGTCCATGTTCTACTCATTGACACCGTCCATGTTCTACTCATTGACACCGTCCATGTTCTACTCATTGACACCGTCCATGTTCTAATGACTGACGCCGTCCATGTTCTAATGACTGACGCCGTCCATGTTCTACTGACTGACACCGTCCATGTTCTACTGACTGACACCGTCCATGTTCTACTGACT